>CM055852.1:13521362-13728862 GCA_029490765.1 Euthynnus affinis | reverse complement strand
AATTAATTTATGCACCACTGAAAATAAAGTTGTTATTATGACCTCGGCGAGGTGCGTGGAGAAAATTGAAATCAAATAACGGTTGATAACTTTATCCCAATACTTGGTCTAGACAACCCTGACAGTAGTGCAGGCCTCAAGTGCGTGCATCTGCTTCCTGTCAGCGCCTTTCCTCTCCCATCCTCGGATGATTGGTTAAATGGCGAAATGAAATTATAATCTCATGTTCGTTGGTTCGGATTAATTTTACAAGGAAAGACTAACTAGGTTTTGCTAATTTCAGATTCATGTTGGCATGATTTCTATTGTTATCTGCGGGAAATTTCAGGACCTTGGTCAGCATCACACTACCACTCAGGTAAAAATCATTCTAGGAAAGACCCTTTGAAATTATATATATATATATATATATATATATATATATATATATATATATATATATATATAAACTGGATAAAGAAATTGGTAAAAACAGATGGAAAGATGTTGATTTGTTACTCGGTAACATTCATGTATTGGCTAATCAGCTACTTTAAAATGCTATTATTTATATCAGTTTCTTACAAATTCAACAGTCCTTCTTCTGATTCTGTGTATGTTTCAAAAAACCAAACGGAAAAAAACCCCAAGTAGTTACAGATGTTTATTGCGTACAATGTATGCAAAACAGCACATTGTACTTTTTAAAAATATGAAACATGACAGCTAAATGACTCAGCTTTTTGCCAATATTTCATAATTAACTGGAGGTACATTTGGTCAGTTAAATAACATTTTGAAGTCCTTTCTCCCCAACATCAGCACTGTATTTGTCCATAAAAGAAAAGTCAGTCATTACAAAATCTACCAAAGTCTATGTTGATTTTATTTTTACAAAATGACATACTACTCCCCAAAATTTATTTTACAGAATCACATTACAAAATCTGTCACCATTGAGGCAGTTAAGGTAGACACGTATCTTTGAGTAAATTATTACTCAGGCTAATTCAGTTTTAACTTTCAGGTAAATACAAAACAAGTAAATTCAAGTATAACCAGGAACAAACAGAAAAAGAAACACAAGTAATTGGACAAGCACACAAAAAAAAAGTCAACGCAACTCACATGCAGGTGAAATAAATATGACACTGTAACAGTTTTTTCTCTTCAAGATTTAGTTAACTGCTAATTAACTAATAATCTGAGTTTATCAGTAGAATAATAAAACACTGTAAAGATGTGAAAATCACGCATTTCCATCCAGTGTGGCTGACAAGTTATTGTGAGAAAACACATCTCATTTGGCAAAAGGTGACAAAAAAACAAACAAAACAACAAAAATATATTGTAGGTTTGAATCTACAGACTCATAGCTAACAAGTACTTAAATATTCAAAGATCAGTTAACCCTCTGCTTTCATTCAGCGAAAGCGCTCCTTCAGTTTCCAGATTCCCTCTTGACCAGAGGTTCTATGAAAGTCACAGACGCTCCTGAGCAGTTCTCTGAAGACTGGTGCCTGTTCCTGGGTCAGCCGTGGTTTGAAGTACTCCAGCACTTCATGTGTGCTGGCCTGTCCGTCCACATGCGCCTGGAACGCTACAAAGTTACGCAGATCCACCAACAGCTCGTCGTGCTCGGTGGGTGGAGCTGGGGGAAAGCCAGCCTCTTCCTCCTCCTCTTCTTCTCTTTGGCTGGAGGGCACGCTGAGGTGATTACGGGCTTTCATTTTAGCCAGCAGGGAGGAGGAGGAGAGGGGGGCGGAGCTGGAGTCAGTTTCTGCTCCTTCACCGCTGAAATGCGCCCCTGAACCAGGCTTCTTTGATATAGGCTTATTTACAATAGCAGCATCCTAAACAGAGAAACAGATCAATTTAAACAACATGGCTTCACAAATACATAATATATGTCATAATGCTAAAATCTTAATAATAACACTGCTGTTACCTTGCATTTGCTCGGAGTAGGTGCCGCCTGAACAGAGGGTGTAACCAGGAGAGAATTCTTCTTCTGTCCAAACCGTTTCCTGGAAAGCAAAAGAGGGAAAATTTTTGTGTTAAACGAGATCAGTGAAGCTCTGAGCAGCCCCAGACTGTGACTGAGAGACTGTGTACCTTGCAGGTGGTGGAGGGGCTCTATTGTAGGCCAGCCGGCACTGCTGACGAGAAACTTTAAGAGCTTTCAGGGCATCTTTGGCCACTCTGTTTGCTTCTGCCTCTACCAGAACATAGTCAGGGTTGGAGGACTCCATGATGGTGTCATGCTGCATCACACTATGGATACCTGAAAAAAGAAAGAAGGAAAAGAAGAAGGAAAGGTCAGTGGCCAAAAAAAAGAAAAAAAGAAAAGTCAACAAGAAAATGAATAATTTGTCTGGATTATTAAATAAAATCACTGGACACAAAAGCCTACCAGATTTCTTGAAGAGCTTTGCCAAAACATAATCGTCTGATTTTTTCTGGTCCTCGGCCTCGTCTTCACTCTCTGCTTTCTTATAGGCTTTTTTCTTCACCAAGTGAGAGATGCGTTGGCCCTCGAAACGAGCGTCCCTGGAGTGTTTACGTTTCTTATGTTTGTGTTTATCCGAGTCAGCTGAGTCGCAGTGCTTCCTCTTTTCCCTGTGTTTCTGTGGGCTGGTCAGGGCAGAGTCTTTGTCTCTGTTTTGGTGAGAACTGGGTGTGTTTGAGGTTTTGACTGCTGGTTTAACTCCATCCCAGTCTCTGTTATTTTGTCCTGCATGTTGTGTGTTTGCTGATATATTTGGCTCTACATCTGCACCGTGTTGGTTGGTGTTTTGACTAACCGTTGGAACAGTTGGTTTACCCTGAGAGTTTTTATTGCACGGCGAGGCGTTTCCATCTCTTAATGCAGGAATGTTTGTTGAGGAATGTCTGTTGTCTGCAGATGTTTGGTTCTGGTTGGCTGTGGAGTGTTTGAGTGTTTGGCTGCTGTGGTGTACCGTGTTTAATGGCCTTGATCTCCCAGGTTTCTTGGGTGCTTTGACATCAGAGCCTGTACCTATAATGAAAGTCAGAACAAAACTTTTGAGGTGATTTTTTTTGCAAAAGATTCAAATAATCTAATAACTGGACAGTAAAAGTCTTCTCTGGTAAAAGCAAAATGGACAAACAAGAAGAAAAACCTGCAGACCTGCAAATATGGCGCTGGTCTCTGTTCCTTCAGCTCCATTTGGGTCAGACAGAGTGAAGAGCTCATAGATGTCATTAGACTTGAAAAACCGCCTTTGTTTGGGGTCCTTCAACACACGGTTGGTCAGGAACTGTTTGAAAATTTGCCTGAATTACAAAAGATAAAACACAGCATTATATTCTTGTCTGTAATTTGCTATTTTACCTCAGCAGGCAACAACGATCCTCTGTCACCAATGAGTAGTTTGGCTGATGGATGAGAAAATTAGTTAACCTCACTTCTGTAGGTATCAAAATAGAATCCCTGCAGTTCTTCTAACTTGCTTTTTGAAAGCACTTTACAGACCCAAACCAAACAGAGCAACAGTTTAGAAGTCCTACATTGGCCATTTAATAATGCAAGAAAGCTTTTCAATTACTGAGAAATGGGATAGAGCAAGTAGTAAAACAGCAGTGATGTGAGCAATTAGTCATGTCATTACCAATATTCCTGAATGTGTGAAGCCGATGGAAAAGGCAACTAAAGTGGAAGGCATAAGAGAAAGCAACAACACAATTTCCTATAATGGATTTATTTACCTCTTTTTATTGGGGTCTGGGTTTTGAATATCATGTATGAAGAGAGTTCACAGCCAACATTAGGAAAAAACAAACAAACAAACAAAAAAAAAAACAGTTAGAGATGCTGTCTGACCTGTGGTAGATTTTCTCTTCGATGGTCCCTGCAGTCAGAAGTCTGTAGATTGTCACTTGCTGCTTCTGACCGATCCTCCATGCCCGCTCCCGTGCCTGTGAACAACACACAATAAAATAAATGATTAAAATAATCTGAAGCATACACTGAAGGTATTTTTAATCTCATAATGAACAAGCAGCAGGAGGGAGGAAAAACTGGTTTCCAACTGGAAATGTAGGTAATTTTAGTGTACAAATAATGCAGCTCCGTAAGTGACAATAATAAAAGATCTATTAGAAATAATCAACTTAGTAAATGTTATTTACCTGTGTGTCGGTACTGGGGTTCCAGTCTGGGTCATAGATGATGACTCTGTTGGCTCCAGTCAGATTGACTCCCAGGCCTCCAACTTTAGTGGTCAACAAGAAGATAAAAATGGATTTTTCCTATGAGAAAAAAGACAAGGAGAAAAAACAACTGTCAAAATCATGTGCACAATTTTATACTCCTTTTGATTATCACATCTATAGATAAGATTTAAAAGATTAAATAGTGTCAGGATTTTAAAATATTCCATTAAACCCAATTTAGGGATATAGCTCAATCTAGACTTAAGCTACTTGATTATCCCTACGGGGTAGTATGAAGTCAGTTTAAATTGACAATAAAATTTTACATTACGCTGTGATTTTTGCATTAGATTAAAACACATTAAATTCTAGTTTTAACAAGCAATTTCACCAGCAATCATAAAGTGTAATAACTGTTAATTAGTTCCAATTTCAAATCTAGATTGTAGACAGTGGGGACAGTTTATGATAAATAGTAAAAATGGTAATCATTATACTTTGTGATACACTCATGTATCTTTATTTCAATACAAAGACAATAAGGTACATCCAGTTTAAACCACAGATTGGCATCAATTAGTGTTTCCACCTCGGGGTGAGCAGGGTTCCACTGAAACATTTGGTCCCTCGGGACGGGATTTTCAAGGGAAACACTCAGAGCCATTAGGGATGACTAATCCTTACCTCGTTGTAGCGAGCGATGAGGGGCTGTCGGGAGGCTATTGTGGTAGTTCCATCCATTTTTAGGTATGTGTAGTTATTCTCTCTCACAAACACCTCCAAGATGTCCAACATCTGGGAAGGAAGGAAGATGACGGAGAGGTGAGGAGAAAAGGAAGGCAGGGTGAGACACAGGGTGAAGGAAAAAAAAAAGAAAAGAGGGGCTGGAGTTTGGATTATCTCTAAAAGGATTAAAGCAGATTAATATTACATGGACAGAGATACTGACAGGGAGGGTCTCAGGTTCCCTCTGAGGTATAATCTCATTGCTATTGACTGCAACAGCTGGGGCCTCTCTCACATACTCTCTCTCTCTCACTCAAACACACACACACACACATCCATTTTACAGGCACATGGGTCGTAGGAAAACAACAGTAAATACACAAACAATCGATAAGTTGAATTGACAAGTGATAATGACAATAAACCAGTGAAGAAATGACATCTTGCCTATACAAAGATCCAATACAAATAAGAGTAAAAATATATACTTATTTGTATATTAACTGCTATTTTAGAGCAGTGATCGATAGGTAACAACGTGTTCCTAACCTGTCTAGACTGCGTGAAGAGGAGGACTCTGTGGCCTTGTTTGAACCAGAGACGCAACAGTGACTCCACCACCATCAGCTTGCCTGATCGCTTCCAATAGCCGAAGTGTTCCTCTTCAGTCAGCTGGTCCTCTGGGATTCCCCTCAACATCCGGGGGCCACCAGAGAAAAGGTCCGGGTGGTTACAGATCTTACGCAGCGCTATCAAACCCGAGAATACCTAAACAGTACAAAAAGAAGGAGCGCCCAGGTTCTAAAATGGACCGGAACTGGTGACAGGTGAATGTTATAAAAAGCTTAGGATTTAGGATTTTACTGCATTTTTTTTGCACCTTTAAACAAATAAAGACATTTACTTTAGCCTACAGGAATGAGTTACATAATTTATTTACGGACAATAAAGGCTGTGTTTCTTGATGAAGGCCCTATGGTCACTGCATTAGTAATGGTGGTTAATGGACTGAGAGTGACCACTGAAAATGTCTGTGAGAGTCTGTGTGTGTGTGTGTGAGAGAGCGTGTGTGTGTGTGTGTGTCTGTCCAATCTGCTGTGGTCACTCCTGGCTCTCCAACCACGTCCATTTGGTCAGTGGTGATAAATGGTCGAGTCTCTCTCTCCAGGGTCTGGCTAATGTGAGAACAGCAACTGTGCAACCTCCTTAAAGAGAGCATCTTAAAGGCTACTAAAGTCAAGCTAAGGGGGTTTAATAAAATTTACACTATAAAAAATGAAAGATCAACACCTTGAAGTCTTAAATATAGTAGAGTGCATGAAAACACATGCAAATGCCCGTGAACAATGACCTGAAATTCATCAGTTGTGGGGTTAAATAATGAATAAGGCTCATCTTGTTCCTGGAAGTCTTCTCCTTGGCAGAGAGTTGTGCCCCCTTTGTCCTTGTAATGCAACGTGGGTCAACACAACAAGCATGAATAGACGAAACATAAAATAAACCTTACCTGCATGTCTCCGTTTAGTATCTGGTAGACCTCTTTGGAATCTAAGAAGCTCTGATACACCTCCCGCTGTTCTTCTGTTAATCTACAAAACAGAACCTACACACACACACACACACATATACACAGGGCAGTGTAAGAGTGTGTAATGAGCAGTGAACATCCCCCTTTAAAGCCCCTTGATGAAGTGTTGTGTGTGAGAGGAGAAATTAAGAGGGAAGCAATGTGTTTTTTTAGGAGCCACTGCTGTCCTGAGGGACTGACTTAATGAGCTGAGGTGGACTGAGGAGTCAACCAGCATGAGCCGCGAGGACAGACCAGAGACCAGCCACGTTAATAAATACCTGCTCCTTTTACTTTACTAGGACTTTATTAGCTGGCTTCACCTGACAAAGGCCATGCACATTCATCAAATAGTCCTTAGATGTGGCACATACAGTCACATCCAATCAGATAAAACACCTCCCCAGCTAAGAGATCCAGGCAGGAGAGACTGTTCAATACATCGACGGAGCAGGGTCAAATGTCTTACAGTATGATGAATACCTGTTCGTTTTTGTCAGGTAAGGAGAGGTTGGCCTTGACGTCTGCCTTCATTCTTCGGAGGAGGTAAGGATTTATGGTGTCCCTCAGCACACATGCGCACTTAAACGCCGTCTGGACCTGAAAATGAACGAGTAAACCTTTTAGCGCAAACAAACTGCTACAAAACAAAAGCTACATTCATACATTCAACCTGTCAAACAATCACATCAACACTAACACCTGTCAGTACGGATGTTTCTCGAGGCATGATTGCCGTTTAGCCCCTCTTCCGCTCTCCCATCACCTCCCTCGTGTTGCTGTCCCTCTCAGCAGTGCGAGCCATTAAACATTGATCAGAGTGCTCTTGGTCTCGAGGGACGGAGCCCTCCTCTTTCATCAGTACTACTGGCCTGCTCCATTGGAAACAGAGGGCGAGCTTGAAAAACACGTGGTCCCTCCCCACACTAGGAGCCCCGCTTGCAAATGGCCTGCTACACCTTATCCAGAGTCAGCGCTAAAGGCCAGTTAGCCCTTAAAACATTAACCCACTGGGGGTCTACAGAGAGATCAAAGAAACCCTCTGCAAAGCTGTAGGGGACAATAACATGGTGGGATTTAGGGCTCAATGGAGGTCAGACTGGAAGTGACGGTGAGGAGGGCAGCAGATGATACTGAGTGGATTCACATGGGGGTGTAAACACAGGCTTGGGTAATGGATCCCACATCCACACACTCACCCCAGCCCCATCTCTTCCATAGATGTTTTTATGTACATCTAGTCTAGTCCAGCTGAGGGGCCTGGTTTGCTGCTCTGAGAATTTCAAGAAGAGGATAAAGCAGCAGAGCTTAGCCTTCTCTGACCATTTAATAACATTAATAATTAGTAAAGGTTTTTATTATCGACAGCGGAAGAAGCATCAATAGCCAGCTTAAATAATTAAATCCATACAGTCAGTGGGTTATTAACGATTGGACACTAATGACAAAGGGCTACAATTTAGCTCACTGGCTCTCCACTTTAGCCTCTCCCTCTCTCACACTCACTAGGGATGTACTGAAGTTCCTTTGCATGGACCTACATTATCCTGCACTGCACTTAATGGCTCTGTTGCTCTACTATCTCTCTCTCTGTCTTACTTTCATCTCCCTCTCCAAAACTGTGCATGTCCTGCATTGCTCCCTCTCTGTGTTATGGTTATGGGATTATTATTGTTGGGTTTTTGCTCAAATATCCAAATCATGCAACAAATCTGGGTTCTGCTTTGCTGGAGTTATTGTACTGTCATATGTAGTTCCAGAGTGAGAAGACAGATTCAGAAGCAGAATTTGAACAATGCTTGTGCATTTCTGTGTGTTCCAGTACCTGCACAGGTGAGGCATTGCTGTATCCTCCCATGGTGATCGGCACAGAGAACTGCTCCATGAAGACAGGCAAGGTACCCAGTTTGCCAGGGAAGACAAAGTCAAACAGAGACCACAGCTCCTTCAAATTGTTCTGCATAGGAGAGCCTGACAGGATGAACCTGTGGGGAGTGCGAAACTAGAGAGAGAAAGAAGACTGTAAGATATATTCCTTAAGTATGATATGATATTTCATTAAGTTTAATGCTCTGAAGGTAGGAAAACAAGCTCTGAAAGGTCCAACGAAGGAAGGGTCATTACTACTAACTGCATCTGGCTAGTGTCGTAGTTAAAATTGTGTGTGCAATAATACCTGTTTGCAGGCTGTGGTAACTCCAGCATTTGGATTCCTGATCTTGTGTCCCTCATCCAGTATAATGTAGTGCCAGTCATAGCGTTGCAGGCTTTCCCACATGTTCCTCACCGCTGAATATGAAGTGATCAGGATACCATGACATGCTGCTATCTCTGGAATCAGTTTTTCCTACAATAGAAAAAAAACAGACACAAATATTTATCAGGTAAGTTCTTTGTCTAAGGAATTCCTAACCATCTGTGGTATCTCGTACTTTAAATGGTATCAAAGCAGAGTACCTCCTCCTATGGGGTTTGAGGAGCTCATACTGTGTTAACAGACCTCTGGTGCCCCCCAGAGGAAAAAATACCCTGTAGAAAACTTTCTAGCTCAATAACGATTATGAAAACCTAACAAAGAGAAAAAAACACATTTACCTTGTTGCTGGTAAAGGAGCCAGTTTCATGCAGAACAGCCACTCTGAAAGGAGGCCACCAAGTGTGGAACTCCTTCACCCACTGGTGCATGACTGTAGCTGGACACACAATGACTGTAGGACCCAGACCAGCATACCTACAACCAAACACACACCCACACACACATTACAGAGATGTTTAATCCCAAACCTGTAATTCAGATCAGGAAACAAGGAGCTTATAGGTTCAATTTAAGTAGGGATAACCTCAACAAATTTCAGTAGCAAAGTCATTATTTCTGTACCATATTATGTAAAATAAAGACATTTTCCGAGGAGTAAAAAATTAAAATGCACATGTATATGTATGTGTAATGTATTCAGACATGATGAGGAAGCTCATGACCGTGCACAAGGATGACCTTGATTTTGAGGCTAACTCCAATGATCACTCTTTGTGCCTTATCAATGAATCAAAAGGTGCATGGCACAGCTCCTCTGTAAAAGTTTAGCTTTGTTTAAAACACATACACACACATAAAGATATACTAATGGGCTGGTATGAACCTCTGCCTTGTGGAAGCTATTGATACCGGGCCATAATTGAGTTTGCAAGCAATCAATTTGTGGGCGACTATAGTAGACAGAGTATTGACCATCAGGGAAGCTCCACCTACTAAATGCATGAGTGTTTGTGCAGTAAAACCAGACTATCACTGCGTCATGTTTTCCACGGTTCATCAGTTGTCCCACACTTGCTCCACCCCCATTTCATGAGTCCAAAATTCCTTTTAAGTGTTCATGAAAAGGCTCACTCTACTCTAAGACACGTTCTGTCAAACACACACACACTCACACACATATATACACACATATACACACACACACACACACACACACACACACACACACACACAGTGTCGGTGTTTTCTCTGATGTCTGCAGTAAGAAAGTGAAGAGTCTGATAATTGAAACATGTTTAATAATTCAGATGAACACTCTCAAGCAGAAATCCACCTAATCAAATATTCATACCATACAGACACACAGTCTCTAGCCACAGATTGTGTGCATGTGTGTGTTTGCGTATGTGCACCTGTAGTTGGATCCTCTGGTCCTCAGTTTGCTGTAGCTCAGTCCAGCCAGAAAGCTGATGATCTGGATGGTTTTACCCAACCCCATCTCATCTCCAAGGATGCCGCCTGCCTGCTGACAGTGGAGTTCCCACAACCACCTCACACCTGTCTGCTGGTACCTGATCATGTGAAACACATGTGTGCAAAAACTTGAAAAACTTTACACAAATATGGACTATGGACATCCAAAAGCATACACTGCAGGGTATTCCAGTTATCAGACTATTTATGAACAAAATGGTTCAATTATCCTTGTCAGTGAGCACCCACACAGTTAAATTGTTGGAGTAAATTACCTCATCTCTATCAACTACAGGAATAATGATTGATTTCCATATATTTTTTATATTATTATCAAATCCAGGCAAAACAAACATAATTTCTGATACATGATGACAAGTATTGTAGTTTGAAAAAGACAAGGCTAGAAATTAGAGGTTGGCTTTATAAACCTGCATTTATCAACTAAACTAAGCTCAAAGTGATGTCACAGTTATTCTTAAAATTGTTTTAAAGCAACAGTAGAACAAACAGACTTTTACTTTTTCTACTAGTGACCTATAGTAGCAGTAGTAGTAAATGAAATAAGTTTATGGCGTCTTGATCAAATAATGTTGGCTAGTCAGTATAATTTCACAACAGGTTGTAATACACAGTGGGTGTTGTATACCAAGATAAGAAAGAAAGGGCACATAGTACACAGATTTTTATACACCAAATATTTGACAGCTACTGGTCAACTGCTATGGCTTCCTACGTTGACAGCAGAAAACTGACTGTGTGGATACATAAAATAATTCTCAATGCTTCATTATAAACTTACTTGTACAGCTTTTTCCAGAGGAAACCAGGCACTTTGAAGCCTTCGTCAAACTCAGCATCACTGTCATCTGTCAGCTCTTCACCTTTTTCCCTCCTCTCCTCCCTTTCTCGAAGCCGCTGTCGCTTCCATCTCCTAGTAAGACAATGAGTGTATACTGGTGAAGTTACAGCATAGACGGCTCCGACACAGGCCTTACTACAGCTTTTTTCTGTTATCTAACATTATGCTCCAAAAGATATGTTAAGTGAACTCTGTTTCATGTTTCATGACTTGTCTGTCTATACATATTAACAGTGCTATAAACAAATCACATGTCTACTGTGTACCCAACCAATGCATGCTGGGATAGCTCCAGCTCTATGCAACCCTTAAAAGGGCGGATATGGAGAATGGATGGATGGATTTTCCATTTGCCCTCAGTGATTTATTTTAAGACTTGCCTACACAGGTTAAAGGATGGCAAATGTTTTGAGTTGTTGGTATTTCCCTTGAGCGGTGGAACATCTACAGTAAAAAGGGAAATGTAAAGGAGAACAGTTTTAATAGTGCAGGAGAAAGGGCAGTTAGAGGCACAGTCGTCGTGCGGCAAATTAAGATTGATACAGACAATTAGTAGTGCGAGTTCCCAAGAAAGGTGTGAGGTGGAGAGGATAAGAATCCATCTTCATTTGGGCCTGGTCCTGTCACCCTGCCACGAAACTGGTCCTTTAGCTGGGCCTGAGAGACCACACTCTCTAATTAAGTCAAGACTAAGCATTGGTTCAGTTAATTACACTTTTCTGCCCCCACTCCACCCCCCACCCAACTACAAATACTGCCCGCTCTAATAATATCATTCCTCACATAAGCTAGCCTCACCATCCATGCCGTGTCTATGCTGTTGAATTGACATTCAATCATTGTAGTGTAGAAAAAGGACACATGCCAACACAATTTATTTGGCAGCTATAAATATGAAATCTCATTAGGGCTGCTCTTCCATTAATTTGAGCATTAGAGTGAGTGAGTGTATAAAACCATGTGCAGGAGGATAATTAGGCCAGTGTGAGAGCAGAGAAAGAAGAAGAGCAGGGAGTGAATTTGCTTAGTCAAGAAACAGCTGCCAATCTCATCTGGGATTAGCTCTCCTTCTGCACTATGGAGCCAGCAGAAACCAACTGCTTTTCTCTTTAACTAAAGGGAATAACAATGGCACATTTGCATCGCTGCCATTACAAATGTTGTGCAAACTTAAAGGCTCAATCTGGTGTTTATTGAGCATTTTATTTACAGGAATGGTTGTCTGCATTCTCTGAAGAGGAAGACAAAACTTTTTGCACCTTTGCATCAAACCACAACTCATAGCAAACCTACTGTTCACAAACTGTAAACACACTATAAAATATTTACAGTAGCCTGATTTATGTTAAATTGGGGCCAAAACAAAAACTGAACACGTTTACAGCAAACAGTACAATGATAATACCTTATTCGTTGTCTGTAGTACTCCACATCTCCATCATCTTTGAAGTTTTTCTTTTTATTCTTCTCATCCTCCTCTTCATCTGAACTCTCAGGGCAGTATTCTTCCTCGCTCTCATCCTTTTTCTTTACTTTCTTCCTCCCTTTTCTTTCAGTCTTTCTCTTGTATGGTTTCAACTCATACTCTTCATCATCCTCCTCCCCAAAGCCCTCCTCCATGGCTTCTCGTTCCTCTTGTTCAGGATCTATGCCTTCATCGCTAGGCAGGTACTCGGACCCCTCGCTGTCTGTCTCCTCTCCCTCAGCGTGACGCTTCCTCTTTGGCTTAGGGAGCTGCGGCTCAGTCTTGGGTCGAGCCTTAGGATGGGCCTTCAGAGCAGTTATCTGGAGCTTTCGCATGCGCTTCTGCATTTTTTTATCCTTGGAAGAGGAACCAATTCTGTTGGTTTTTCCTTTGGCCTTCCCATCAGGACTCAGTCCAGAGCTCCTCTTCTTCAGTAGAGGTACTCTCTTCCTCTCAGTTGCCAACTTGGCCTGGTCAGCCAAGTACTGATCAAAGGCTGAGTCCTCAGCAAGCATCAGTTTTCGAGGTTCCTTCTTAACCTCTTTCTGTGGGATTCGTGTTCCAAAAGGAGTCATTTGTCCTGTCCGGATAAGCTCCTCCCATTCTGTTTCCTGAGCTGGCATGAGCATGCTGCCCAGTGTCGACGGCCCAGCTTCTGATACAACACACAATACACAGGGTTAGACCCAGGACTGCTTTTAATAAAGACATTTTTGAGTAACAGTTAAATTGGCATTGAATCACACTGCACTCTGTGGGCTGCAACTTGCAAATATGTTGCCCTAATGGCTGCATTTCTCAGTGATGTCAAGGAAAATGTTTTCGGTCTGGCTTATGTTTATGTTTGATCCTACCAAAAAGTAACATTATTTATATTTCAAGCAGAATATATGAGGTAGTGGACATCCTGTAGCAATGTGCAGGTATCAGTTGCTGTTACTGCAGCACATTTATGCAGTTTGGTTATAAAATAAATCTTGGAGAAAATAGAAAAAGGTACTCCATGGTGTACAGTCGGCTGTGCGGAAGGCTTCAGTATTCATGTAGATCACTAATTTTCCACAATGGATGTATTCACCTCTGACACACCCAACAAACAGGAGCAAACAGTTTTCAAAGATTGCTGCAAAACACTAAACAGTGTTCGGTTACAAAATATTAATCAACTGGAGAGAAACATTTTAACATTAATTGTAATCCAGCTGAATGCAGCAAAATGTCAGTGGACACATCAAAGTGAAAATGTTTTGCACAAACTTGTGACGTTTTTCTAAATACAGTGCACATCTTTCAGCAAAGCTGACATATTTTTGGTGGGTGTGTGTGAGAAAGAATCTGCTGAAGATGTAACATGTATGAACACTGATATTTCACACCGACATAACAGCAGAGTGCCTTACTCAACCACCAAATATGTATTCACACCTTTAATGACAATTGACAATTCCCAATATGAGGAATGCCATAGAATAACTGTCTTAGCCGTCTTAGTTACAACAGATATTAGTTTCATTACATTGTGAGCAGTGCATGTAAACATGACCGCGGCTTTAAAAAGCAGTGCAGCAGCACTTGGTTTGCATAAGGTGACCTTGTTTATTCAGCCCATTAAGGATTCGTCCATAGAACAATGTTTTTTGTCAATACATTTAAAAGAATACAAAGGTTAAAAATAAAAAAAGTCACCTCACCTTCCTCTCCATCATCCTCTGCCAAAAGCTCAGCTTCCACCCTCTGTGCGTCCTCTCCTCCCAGAATGGCCTGAAGTCGCTTCTGTTTAGCTCTAACTTTCTTAAGCTGTTTCTCCTGGACCAAAACACATTTTCATTGTGAGTCATTATTACAATAATGTTACTATAACATAATCATGTACAATGTAATTTAAACTTCAATAATTGTCATGCGGAGTATTTTACCTTATTCTCTTTCTGTCTTTTGACAGATTCGATCTTCCTATAGATGTCTTTACTTGAGGCAGCATATGGGGACAGCTGCTCAATGATCTTGTTGATATGTTTCAGAGATGCTGTAACAGACCTATAAGAAAGACAATTACATTAAGATTCATCAGCCCTCTTAAGTTTGGTTCTGGTTTTCTAACAAAAAACAAGCTTCCAGGGAAGCAACTGTAGAAACTGGCAGCAGTCGTACATTTATTGTATGTTTTCCTCATCTAAACTTCCTTAGTGATCCAATTAAGATCACAAAACATGTTATTTATGTTCAAACAAAGGGACGTCTTTTATATATTAGAATTCTAATGCGGGCAAAAACTCAACCATATTAGCCAATAGAAAAAGAGGAACTTTGTACCATTGCTATATACGGTTATATCTATCTCTTACCTGACATCATCTAGCACAGACTGGTACTCCTTCTCTGCCTCAGCTTTAGCAGCAGCCTGACTGGCCTCCTGGATCGCCTCGTCCACTTGCAGCAGGACACCTTGCTCCAGGACATCCTGGTCATAGACGGCCACACCAAGGCCCTGCAGTTCATCAGCCCCAGAGCTGGCACATGCTGCTTGGATGCGCTGACGGTCGATCTGCAGCATGGCTCCAGACTTCTTGACACCTGAAAACACCACAGACACCAATAAATAAAGACATGTACAAACAAGGACTGATTCTTTTTCTTTGAGTTTACAGTAAAAAGATAAACTTATTCACAAAGTTAATTGCTCACCGCTGTTGCCCTCCCCAGGTCCAGTATTGGTCGGATAGGCTGCAGCAGCCTCAGAGCCCTGAGAGCAAACTGCTGATCCCCCTGCAGCTCCATCCTCCTCTGTCCCTCCCGGGGTGAGAGCAGCACTAGCTGGACTGGAGAGGGAGGAGGGCACCTGGTCCTCTGAACCGTCTACTGGCATAATGCAGCTGCAGACAGACAGTCTGGGGGGGTCATCCAGATGTCAAACAGACAGTGTGGTCAGTTAGATCCATCTCTCTGCTCAGCACTGACAGAGCTGGACGAAACAATAACATTATTTCTGGTTTCCTGAATATAGAATCAACAAAGCTTATGTCAAACTTAACACCGAGTTGGTTACTTAACGCTGGCTCACCGTTACTTCGTCAACATGAAAGGCAACGAAGAGCAAAATAACGTTAGGTAACGTCCTTATATGCTAACGTTAATTCGCGTTAATTTGTTAACTAGAAAGAAAACAGGGTTGTTTTCTAATAATACCTGTTCTTCTATTCAAAGAAAGTACTTCAGGCAGCAGTTAGTTAGCTTTACTTATAGCGGGTCATATAAAGTTGAGTTGGAAACATGAAGTTATGTCTCCCTGCTTTCCATTGTTTACGTGGCTGAGCTAACGTTAGCCTGCTAAGCTAACAGTGAGCAGAACATCATCAGCTGTGCAGCTTTGCCTACTCGGCTTCACTTAAACTACAAAAGGACACAAAAATCATGCGACAGGAAGTAACTGCGTTATAATTGCTGTCTGTGTGATGCCGGTACATTCAACCGAGTGTCGAGGCGAAAATGAGTAAGAAATTACTTACAAAACGTGCAGTTACACAACACCACTGTCTTAGTTTATGTCATCTTGCTTGCAAAGCTTCCGGTGCCAGTGAAATCATTGAGATCGCTGTTCAATGGTTGTTGGGCAGCGACCTCTGCTGGTTCACAGCCGCAGGGCTTTTCTGTCCTGTAGATGGCGCCACGAAACCACTATTTTCAGTGGAGAACTGAATAGGGAGGAACTCACTGAACCTCATTCAGTCCCGTGAAAATGTCCCGGACCACATTTTGCCAAATGAACCTCTGTTTTGTACAACCAGCTTGAGAATGAGTGCGAATGAAAGGGAGGAAAAGAAAGTTTGGCAGTTTTTGTGCTGCAGTCCAGCCAGACCCTGCATAAAGGCCCAGGCCAATAAGCCACATCAATTGTAAACAATTTATGTTCCTCTGCAAAGCATCAGTCCCTTTAATTGTCACTTTTTGGAAGCTTCATGGATGATACAAATATGAGCAGTGCCAGGTTTTGCACGTCAGAGGAAGTTTATTTTCAGCATTTTGCAACAATAAACGGTGGACTTAATTAAAATATCCCCTCTGCCTTACACTGGAGTGACTGTGCAAAGGCCAACAGACTTTCCAAACAGACTTCTCTATATATGGACAGATATTGCTTTAAACCTTGGCTTGGAAAGTGTAAGAAGATGGAGACACTGTCTATCCTATTTGCTTAGCCAGTTAATGTGGGTCACCCGCAGTGAAACCTCCCCAGAGACATTGGAGAGAATTTGAATGAACCAGAACTAAAAGGAAAGCGTGTCACAGTAAGAAAAATGCCTTTACTGGTGGTTAATTAGTAGAAGATTTACAGTGATCACTAGACAGAAACACTGTGTTTTTTAAAGGTTGATATAAAGGCACACAGCTAGGGGTCAGAACAAGTCAAACAAACTATCAAGCTGCTGATGAATCACCTTTGGTAGTAAATAAGCTGATCCATTCACATGATGTTGTAACTGTAAGGATGAGTTGCAGGGAGGAATCTAACCTCTATGTCTGCTGTTATCCCCCTTTGTGAAAATCATGTGCTATGATGCAACTTTTATCACAGTGAAGGAGGAGAAAATAAATTTGTGTATGGCTGTATTTTCTGCTGATCACAATTTTAGGAAATGCTAGAAATTATAGACTGCTTCAAGCTCACAGGATTTACTAGGTGGCAAAGCTGTCAATCTTAATTTTACATGTGTTCAAGCATTCATGTGTAAGCATAAGCGTGTGTGATGAATCCTGCCTCCTTCTATGTACAGGGTTTGTGGATTTATAGGGTGTAGGAGGGTAGAGTGCAAATCCCAGAGGGTGCGGGGTGTGTTGTTAACACTGCTGCTCTGTGCTGTGCTGCATCCTGACAGAAGAATAACAAGTGGAGCAAGATTTAAAGACTGAAACTTACGTCTGCAAAGCTTGGTGGGCTTGCTTTTCTTAGAGTTATGGTTCCAAAACACGCTGAGTGTTTATGTGCATTAAGGGGTAAGTGAAGTGATGCAATGCACTGTAGCTACATATCCACAGGTGATACATGCCTCATGCTGTGTGGTGATGAAAAATAAAGTTGTGTTTCATCTGTTATCTCCTGCATACCATCCTCCCTTTCAATAAAGAGCGTTTCAGTCCATATGGCCTTCATCAGCTGCCTGGAACCTGATGAATGTCTTGAGGATGAAATCATTTTGTAAAAATATTAAGTGAGACACAAGGACAAGTGTTTGGCAGGTTTTTGCTTACATTCCTAGTCTATTACAGGGGTTTTTGTGCCTCTAATTAATCTTTTAGTTAAATATTAAGTGTGCAAAAGGGTCTGATCTTGAATAAAACATGTTAACTTGTTTTGTTGCTGCAATAGATTATGGTAAACTGTTTTATGACCAGTTGTTCAGAGAGTTGTTTAATTTCATCTGTGCCTTGCCATTTTCCCTTGTGCATTTTTATCATTCTTATGGCAACTTTCTTTACTGAAATGCTCTGGTGTTTTGTGGTGTGTGCACCATTAAAAAAGTGAAATGTGAGCATTTTATGTGGTTGTTTTCCCCCTTCAAAATTTAGATGTTCAATTTTATTATTTTCAGAAGTAGCCCTACTGGATTTGATGTTTTTCTGGCTCTAAAATCTACAAAAAAATCTACTGCTGAGGGGCATTTTTTCCCTCACACTTTGTTTCTCAAGTGAATTTAAGAAATTTGTTATTGAGCGCAGGGTTTCTTCTCAAGGAACAAATTTAAGTGTGCAAAAATGAGCTTTTTCCAAGGAGATTATTCAATTGAATGCTGGTATGTACATACCTAAATGCATACAATTAGTTGATCAACAGAAAATGAACTATTCTGATAACTGATAAATCATTTAGTTTAATCGCCACATCAAGTGAAATATGCTTGTTTCAGCTTCTTAATGAGTATTTGCTGCATTTTTCTGTTTTATATAACTGCAAAGGAATCTCTTTGGGTTTTGGAATGTTTTTCCACTATTTTTTGACATTTCATAGACTAATTGATTAATTGAGAAAAGAATTAGCAGATTAACTGATAATGAAAATGATTGTTTGCAGCATTAAAAAAAATCCTTGTCTCCATTTAAACTCAATAAAATAATGTGTATACAAGCATGCATGCAGGCTGAAGAGAAAAAGTTACTGTACATCACACTTCCATATGTCACAATAGACACGCACAAACATGCTGTTAAATCATTTATTATAGGATTGAGTGAATGGATCAGGGTCTAACTGTGAAGTGACAAGAACTATGATGTTTTCTTAAGCCACAGACTGGTTAATAAATCAACATGAGTAAAGCCTCATCATGTCTATATTAATGTATATTCAAGCCATATTGTACTTTAAACATGTGTGGCCATATTGGCAGTGCTAATGTTTCCCATGTGTTCTCCTGTCCTAGTTAGTAGATATCTGAATGTAGGTCTGAGAGTAATTACAGGGGTAGGCTGGGTTCTCATCCGGGTGCATCTGACCGCTGCCATGCGACAGTAGACGTTTAAAGCATCTGCTTGTGATTTCACTCTGCAGCAGGTGTGTCTTTATATGTATTTATACTTTGACACTACTGTGCTGTTTTAAATATCTTGACACAAAGTTTTCAGGGGTGAACTGTCCAGAGTGTTGTGCCTAAGGAAATGTGTTTTGGTTTTCATCTCCCTATAAAGTTTTAAAGTGGCTCCTAGAGTGCACAGGAAAACATCAGCTTGCATACCAGTAATGACCAGACCTGTATGCACACGTTCACATTATTCTGCCTTTTCCAGGTCAAGTCATATCGACATATCGCAGGGAGTTCACACAGAAATGTTCATTTAGCTGGACCAAACCACACCAGAGAAAATCTGGGTCAAGCCTGTGTGGTACAGTGACACGTCACATGAAACCGCCAGAACCACAGTGTGAGCTCAGTTTACTGTATGTGTACATGCATGTTTACATATGTGTGTGTTTGTGTTTCAGTATGTGTGTATGTATGTATTGCACTCCAGTGATAAATATAGCCTTTTCTTAGATGTGGCTTGGAGGACTCCAGCCAGTGATAGCTGTAGACCACAACAATGGAATCAAGACTGGTTTGGTGATACACAGTGGCAGCAGCGCCTTGACACAGAGCATAGCCTGAAACACAAGCTGACACAAGCAGAGACTATACATTGCAACAGATGTAGGCTTATTTCACTTTTCATGGAGCCGGTTCACAAATTGTTTAAACATACATGCCCAGTTGCCAAGATGATGATAGATGCTCCGCATAGCTGCCCCCTCTAAAAACAGCAGTTCATCAGTGAAGTTTCAGAGACAAGGACCAGATAAGAAGGTTTCATGGGAGGGAAGATGAATGGATATCCAGTTAAATGTAAACTTCCAACAATGGGAAAACTTCGAGTGCACCAAATTTTGCTGAATCTCCAAAAGGTTGAGTTGTAACTCTAAATCTTCTCTTGGAACCTCACAGACAGGAGAGAGAGGGGGGCTTTTGCTGACTTAAAATGTTCAACAACTTACAGTCAGCCATAAGCTGTGATCTTTTTATACTCCAGGAATCAAAATGGTACCTCATATTAACACTACATATTGTGTGTGCATGTGTGTGGGTATGACTTATGTCACTTTCAAGGACACACACCAGTCTTAAGACTAGTTGATTAGGGATGGCTAGCTTGTGCAATTGGGGACAAAAGTAAAATGCTGATTTGTGGGTCAGTGGATAAGTTTAGGGTAAGGATTAGGCTCATGTGAGTAGTGCTTATGGATAGGATCATGATAAGTGCACTGAAAATGAATGTAATTCTATGTAAATACCCCAAAAGTGACTTTAGTAAACCTGTGTGTGTGTGCGCACGTGTGTGTTGTGTATGCGTAATCCCACTCAAAGTGATGTATGGCTCCTGGGGTTCCTCTCCCCCTGTTCTATGCTGTGATGTCCTCTGCTGACATTTTTTTTTGCAAACGCAGTGAATTTACCACCATCGTCCTCACTGCCTCCACCTCTCATTATATTCCCCTCATCCCACATATCTCCAGGCCTCTTTATGTCATTCTACTATATGTGATGTCTTTATTCTCATAATAAATTGAAGTAGCATGTCTCAGGGTTTTTTCTCTAAAATGCACAAGAATCAGAACTCAAGCTTAATGAAAACTGACAAATTTCCATCATCCTTGTTCAGATCTATAATATCACAACTTAAGATTCCAAACGTCAAATGCAATAGTGCACAGTTTTCTCTGACTTATTTGGCTGCTTGCTGTAATTTTCCATGCCTTTCAACGCCAGAAGTCAGAGTCAGATTCTCCACATTTCTCTGTGCCGCTACCCTGTGGTGCTAGATAGGTTTGATGGTTTGATGCTATTTTGCCCACATGGGATACATCTATAGAGAACATTTGAACAGTCCTATTGTTTGTTCTGTGTTTGTTCGCCCCGTCTAATCAGACACATGTGCACTGTCATCAGAAATGTGTGCTGAACATAGAACTTTGGCTGGTGGACCTCTGCACACCAGAGACCTCGCCTGCTGGGCCATTAGCTTTATGGGAATTTGCAATAAAATCAAATGATAGAGCACAAGAACAGGAATCGGGGTGACGATGTATTGAATCAAGTGGGGGATTGCTAAGTTATCTTGACAAAGGTTCACAAGAGGACAGAGGGAGATGAACTTATCGGGTATTGTTTCAATCTGGAAACCATATTTCAGGAAAAGGGATGAAAAGATTTTGATTTATACTTTCACAAGACTGAATCAGTGGGGGCAAGATGGCCAAAGCCAAGAGGATGAGCGAGTGCATGGGAGTTATCTGGGTAACAAAAAGGTTAGGTCAAGTCTCAAAATTCTCTCTTCCTGTCAGCATATTGAACATTCTCTGGGTGTTTTGGGAACAAGAAACAACTCAACACCGTCTTCCTGCTAACTCCACACTTAGATTATGTACAAATTTAATCCCTTGATTGTTCAATGATGGTGTCAAACACACTCTGTGAAAAAAAGGAATTTCCCAATGATATAAATTAATCATCTACTGCCAAGTAGCAGAAACGTTTTTTGGCTGTTTCACAGAAATTTGTGAATATTACAGACAATATATTGTAGGAAAGAGTATTTGTCTTGTACTATATTTAGGAAACTATCATGATGTTAAATTCAAAATCGGGTATTCATTGCAAGGCAAAAACATGCCTGTTTAGGGTTAAAGAATGTTAGATGTCATGATCTTTTCAGCCTAACAGAAACTGGTATTTTAATTATAGTTGTAATATGGCCTTTTATCTGTCTGCCAGTATGTCTGCGCAAGAAAACTGAACTAAACCCATGCATTGATAAGAGGCAGAGAGCTTCTGTCTCTCAGGACCTTGGCCTCAAGGGAGCCCTTTGTCTATCATTCCCGCTGTCTGCCTCTCCCTCTGATTTACACCAGGCCTATTGAGTGTAGCATAGGAACGATAGGCTGCCCGGGCAGCTCTCGGTCTGTCAGGGTTCTGAGCGGTTGATTTACTTCAGGGTAGGATCAGAGGGTGTTGAGCCCAGGCAGGGCGCCCCTCACAACCAGAGAGCTGGGACCAGGCCCCTGTGTGTCCTGGGAGTCATAAAATTGCCAAAAGCTTTGTTAGCCATGGACTCTGCTCCTGCCCTTCCGTCACACATACCCTTTATCCCTACCGATTTGGCCCCTGTCTTCACTCAGCATGATTAGAGGCATGCCCTACGCCACGCAGCCAGAAGCAAACAGAGCTGCAGGGCACTCTATGTAGCAATGGCCGCTTTATGTGTTTGACAACAGAGAGGCCTGACTGGCTGCCCGACTGTCCCCTGTGGACTAAGAAGGAGAGGAACTGCATTACTCTACACCCTGTCATCATACTGCTAGTTGATGTGGAGTGCTGGTGCAGGTGTTTACAATAATCAATAGTATTATCTAGATACTCTAACATATATGTAATTACACATGGGCAATGTTTTTTAAAGTGCCGTTAGAGTGTTCTTATGAGAATAAACTGGACAGGGAGATAAAATTAATGCACTAGATTATCTGTTCTCTTTAGTGAACCAATTCAAATATGGTGATGTCTGATGGGATTCAATTTTATTTGCAAACTCCAGCTGCACAAAGATATCATGTGTGGGAGGCAATGAGCAATCTTATGAGCAATCCAGTGCATTAGAAGTATATATTAACTTTTGAACCGAAGTTTGCCAAACTTTTACAGAACATCAAATCCCAGTTGAGCGGTGACTTACTTAGGCTGATAATAAGTATATTCTTTCACTTTGTAAAAGTATCCTCTCTGCTGTCATGCACTGGTTTCTAGACTTTCACTAGAAACATAGCAAATCTACAACACATCCGGCTCAGATTACAAAAGTTTAATGTGTCCAGTCAATGTATAAAAAAGTATATTGAATAACTTGGGTAAGCACAAAGTCTGCTGGGCCAAGAAGAGCTAAGCTTTTGACCATCATGTGACAGTTTATTGTAAGACACTGAAGACGCATCCAGATAAGTGAGGTTTACTGCTGAGAAAGTGAGAGGCCATCTCTGGAACAGATAAAGTGCCATGACTGTAAGCCAAGAGTCTATTAGCTGCTATGCAACCCAATCTGATATTAGCTCTGGGCTGAATAGAATCAGCAAAGGAGTCAAATCAATGAGGAAAAACAAATGCTTTCTGAATTTTAGAGGACAACAGGGAGCACTCAGACCTGGAGGAGAGAAAGGAATGAACAAAAATAGAAACTGTAAAAAAAAAAAAAAAAAAAAAAAAAGTCCCTGCTTTTCTTCTCTATCTTATTGTGTCTTTGTGTGTCCTCTTTCCTCCACCACATCCTCTGCACCACCAGTTCACACTTTAATACAAAGAAGTGATCCAACGATGGAAAATACAGTTCCCTGCTGCTGCCAACCATGTCCCCTTCCTCTCTTTACCCACAATTGATCTTCCTTCCTGGCTCTCTTCACTCAGGTCTCTTGACATCCTGTATCAGTGATTGTTTAATGGGTGGAGTGGAGAACAGAATATGAATGAATAAATGTGAGCAGTGAGGTTTTGATAGGCACAAAGTGACACTACTTACCTGACAAGATTCAACTATATCAGTGAAAATGTGGCTTTATCTTTAAATACTCATTTATGTCTTGTCGCCCAAATAGTTGGAAAGTATACTTGTTTGCTTTCTTGCCAAGAGTTGAATGAGAACATTTGATACTACTTTCACGTCTGATTGTTAAGAAAGAAACAAGCAATGTTAATATTGTTATAAACTGTAGGTGTATGTTTAAAGTTGGGAGGGAACCACGAAAGCTGTTTCCCTCTGCTTCCAGGCTTTATGCTCAGCTAATCACTTCTTGGCTTGCATCTTTCTTAACAATCAAATGTGAAAGTAGTAAACAACTATACTTCCCAAAATGTCAAACTATTTGGGTAATAATAATAATAATTATAATAATAATAATAATAATATAATGCTTTATTTATATAGCACCTTTAAAAATAGTGTTTGACAGACAAAGCAAAGGCAGTACAAGACAAAAGCAAAGACATGACACAGAAAGCAATAACAAGTGACATTAAGAAGACAATGAAAAACAATAAAGAGATGATAAAAAGATGACATCACATGAAAGCAAGACTGTAGAAATGAGTACAGGATAAAGAAGTGATTTAAAAGAAGTTATTGATTCTGCTAGCCTTTCAGGCAGGTTGTTCCAGCCGAGGGGCCATGATGGCAAAAGCATGGTCATCTTTTAATTCTAATTGACATTATGGGTGTGTATGATGTGCTGTGTATAGTTTTGTATTTTGTATAGTGTGTTCTGTGTGTGTGCGTTTTGTTTTTGTTTTTTGCTCTGTACTGTTGTTTGTTGTTGTGCTGTTGTATGTTTTTTGTCGGGGACTACAGATGCAAATTAGCTTCAAGCTAACTCTGGTGCAGTGCATCTTTAATGCTTCAAACTGCGCACTGTCCCAGTCAATAAATAGATAAATAAATATTTAGATTGAAGCTACTACTTTGGAACAGCCAAAAGTGCCCCAAGTGAGCATCTATGAATGAACATTTATCATGTTTGTTTAATTCATACAAAAAGTATAAAAACAACAATTTGTGGTTAGTTAAAACTAAACTGTTTTCACAAGTGGTATTTATATTCTTATCGAACACCCGGAAAAAAATAAATGAGCATAATTCCCCAAATGTAAAACAATGTCTTTAATTAATTACACTGCAGGTTAACAAGAGCCTTAACTTGAAAGCAGTCTCATTGTTCCCAGACCTGCCTTTTCACTGTTGTGTAATAAATCTACTTATTTGTTAAAATAACTATTATTATTTGTCCTCTATTGAGATTAATGGTCTTTTTTAGTTGTTTTCTGTCTCCTTCTTTATCTTTATTCTCAGTTTTGAGAACACTGAACTTTCTCATGCCAGACCTCATGACCGATCCATCATTTGCCTGCAGTCTATGTTTGGTAGTGAGTGCTTCAGGTCATGCCATTTTTATTGTCGCTTTCCAGCACAGACGATTATGTTTCCTGTGTCAGGGCATTTTTTTTTATCGTCCAGAACAAGTTTTGCCTCCCTCTGCATATCCTAAGGGGAACCATGATCCTGCTTAATGGGGTTCTTGTTATCTTGCCACATGTTTGTGATGACCTGCGATCTCTTCAGAGTGGACATATGGGGGAACTCCTCGGTTAAGACAGCGATACATCATGTCAGGAAAAACAGGAAAATTGAGACCAAGGGAGGAATGCAACACTTCTTCATTCAGTGTAAACAAAGTTGTTCTCGGAAGAAGCCTGTCATATTTCTGCTGCATATAAAATAAATCAGAATGAATAAGTTAACAACTATTCCATTCACATTCACATGACTTTCATAAGCCATGTCACTAATGGCAATTTTTATTGGCTTTCTATGACTTTTTAATGGCTTTCTATAGAGTACATTACTGAATAAGCAAGGTAGCACATCTTTTGTCATTCCAACATTTCCTTTCATATTTCTGTTGTGTCAGATAGCTGGACGCAGTATAGTGATGTGCTGTATATTAGACTTAAATGTAGCTGCTGTTGTTAACATGCTTGTGTGGATTGTAAAAATGCAACAATGAAGGTGACATTGAGAAGAGGAAATGTTCTGGGTATTCTCATCCAGCCAGGTCAGCATATTTCATTACAAATAAATGGCCTAACGTCATCTTAATGCTCCCTTGGCATTATCAGGCACTATCAGGTGGTTAAAAATGAGAGTGCAGAGGACATTGCTTCCACCAAAGGAAATGGAAAGGAACAAGCTCATCAAGCTCCAAGTGAGATTTGGGCCAAGAACCTAAATGGTTTTAGAGCTAAAACACATAAAATCTAAAATAAGACTTTTGCTTATTGGCGGAGACTATCCTTCCTCTACATGAGCTGGGTTTTCGTCCAGAAATGTTAATGCAAACTATAAAGCAGTCATGAAGGCTAAATAACACTAAGTAAGGACATAAATACTTCAGTCTACATCTAGAAAAACATAGTTATATTTAATGATCATGATTTGATATTAATCAATCATATTTTTTAATTAATAAACTAGTTGTTAGTTTGTTCACATCTTCTCACATCATCTATCTGACTGACATAGTCTGTTAACCATTTAAATACATGTTAAATAACATAAATGGTGTCATGATTTTTAATTTTTAACTATTTTGGGGTGATTTTTGAGAATTTCAGATTATTTATATGATCATTTTTTAAGGGATGACACAAACTAAAGTCACTGATAATTTCTAACTTCTTTCAACAAATCTTATCTTTTAAAGCTCTAAAAAGCTTGTGCTGCAAGAGTCAGACATGCTGCCAAAAAAATTAAACATTATAAGAGGAGAAAAAGCTGTGTTGCTCTGTAGAAAAATATTGTCTATTTACTTTTCTTTATCCACTAGATAAATCCTTCTAGATTTGTAACTTGGGAATCATAACATTTCAGGGATATCCGGAAAGGAAAACACAAATTGAAGGTACTCTGTCTCTGATGTTTTCTGTTATGTTAAAGGCATATGCAGTGTATGCCCAAGCTTTCAAACCAACTGTTTAAGAGTCTGTGCTAAACCTGCGCTCTTGCTCTGCAGAAACTAATGAGACTAAATCATTTTTACCACTTGATCCTTTTTACTCACAGTTTCACTGCAAGAACTGTGTGAGGTCTCACCTGCTCATCAGCTCCAACACTTTGCTTCACATGGTAATGTGTCTGACTGACATTTACCAGTAAAAAGCAGCTGATTTAACATCACTCACATCTGTTGTTTGGATGCTAAATATTTTTAGTAAAACTGATGACTTTCTGGCCTCAAGAGAAATTAGACACAAATGTTTTTTTTTACTCTGTGTGCTTGTCCAGTGTGATCTAACACTTCTCATTCAGTTGATAACAAAAAGTTGATGTCATTTTCTATCAATTTTGGCACAATCATGTTCTTAATGCTTCAGAGAGCTGGCATACTCTCTTCCCTTTCCCTCCCCCCTATGTTGCTCTTCTTCCCTCCTTCCTTGCTTCGCCTTGAGGGGTGGTGGGCCTCTTCCTATTTATTTATTCAGTTATTTTTTATTTATTTCCTCATTATTATTATCATTATTATTATTATTAGCACTTATAACCACTACCCCCAATTGCTATTCTACATTTACATTTACACACTCTCACCTACACACACATAAGAATTCATTTGAATTTTTTCTTTTCAGCTGTTACCGCTGTACATCCTAAATGCATGTTTGTCTTGTTCCATAAATCCTGTAATCTCATCTATTCTATTATGGTCTGTCTTCCCTTGCATCACTTGTTTTGTCTCATCTCACTGAATAAAAACAATTAAAAGAGACAGAGCTGGCACACATTGAACTTGATGGTGTCCAACACATCTTGCGTTGATAACCTCCCTCCCTCAAGAGAAAGTCCTGACACTCTGGTGTCTTGTGAAACATCACACCCAAAGACATTTCGTATTGAAAAAACATTGATTCTGTCAAATAAATTGGAAATTTGCCTCTTGGGTTGTGCTACAATTAGATCATGGATAACATGTGTGAGAAGTATTTCATCCTTTGAAAACCTTTGCCTATTTCGTCAGTGTAGTTTGAATGAGAACCTTCATTCAAATAGTTCAGCATTTTGGG
Source organism: Euthynnus affinis (assembly GCA_029490765.1). Taxonomy (NCBI): domain Eukaryota; kingdom Metazoa; phylum Chordata; class Actinopteri; order Scombriformes; family Scombridae; genus Euthynnus; species Euthynnus affinis. The sequence continues at coordinate 13,701,175 of CM055852.1, read as the reverse complement.
AACTACATTTATTCTTATTATTCTTTGTTCTTTGCAGTCTTAGTGCTAAGTGAAGCTAACCAGCTGCTGTGTGTGACCTTATGTTTCACGGACAGGTATGGGAGTCGTCTCACCTAACACTCCACCAGAAAGTGTATATTGGTGTCAAAATGTTGAACTATTCCTTTAATATCAAGGTTTAACCATGACACACTGCAAGTTTTAAATTTTTTGTTTCAGTTTTTTGCACCATAAATAAAATTACATTCAACTCCATTAAAGGGACATTTCAAAACTTTTGAAGTAAAAACTAAAATATCTGCTGATACAACTATGGTTTTGTTTTGGTGATTTAGGTGAACTAACCCTTTAATTTTATGAAGCTCCTTCATGGAAAACATTTGCACCATTTGGAAACTTTGGGCCACAAAAACTACAACATGATCTCTCAGGCTAAAATATAGCAGTGCTGACATATCACAGGCTGTTACATCAACACTGATATTTATGTATACTAACTACAGATAAGGATAATATACTGTTTATATAAAAAGTATATCAGCGACCATGTCTTCCAGTTAATACCACTATCTCTCTCTCGCACTACAAGTCATTTTTAACAGAGCATAAAATATCAAAGGGATCATCGTTATCTATGATGAGAAAGAATTTTCACACTCATGGGGAAGCAACAACCTCCTCTTGCTCTTCTCCTCTCCAGGTATTCAGATTTCCCGTGGCAATGTTGTTGACTCAGCTGGGGTCAGTCAAGTGCTGCTGTTAGAAAGGACCTCTCATTTGTCCTGCTGTTATCCACCAACAGCCCCTAAACCCTCTTAAGCCCTTCTTTATTATCCTAACACTTACTGAGGGCCACTCTCTGCCTTCCTGTCCTACTCTCTCTTCCCCTTCACTGCCTCCCTCAGGCTCCTGCTGCCTCTCGTTCTCAGCTTCTCTTTTTCTCTTTGAAATTTCTAACTCTATCTTTTTGTTTAAATGCACGAGTGTCCATGTTTTCAGAGCCCCCCTGAGAGGTTAGAGGTCAGTGGGGTTTCAGGGTCCTGCACTGGCAGTTCTCCCCAAAGGGTCTGGGGGTCCTGGGACGACGTCTTAACATCCTCTCTAATGCCAGGCTGTTCATATGAGCCTCAAGGTCTAAGTGGAGTGTTTGTGTGTTTGTGTGCAACATACCTCCCCAGGCATAGATGCTGAGGTTGCAATGTAGCACAACCTTTTCCTTGACCCACAATATATACTGAGTCTGCAGGTTTATCTGGCTATACAAACATTTTAAAAACCAGACGTGGCAAGTCATTGCCAATGCATTGATTCTCAGACCACAACTACATGCTGTAAAAACAGCATGTAAACCCTGCACTGGAATATATTTTCTTTGTAAATTTACAACCTATATATCCCAGTTTCCCTGCACTGAATAAGTGCAGTGAGTCACTCTGCTTGGAGGAGCTGTCAACATTTCATTCGGATTTCATTTACATTTCTTTTTTTTTTTTTTTTTTTGGAGCATTTTTAAGTCCCATTATTTGTTATATATGTTCCTGAAGTTTTCCTTTACAGAGAAGTTAAATACAAATTCAATATGGTATGTTTAATTGTAGAAAGTGTAAAGATGTTACACACTGGTTGCTAGTTATCACTTCACATGTTTTCTTGGTTGTCTTAATGTGATCGCTGTTCATATACATTGAACCAGCATCAGTCAGTGTGACAAACCACCACATGCAGCGAAGTCTTATCAGATTAAAATCAATGGAGAAAGGCTGCTGGTGATTCCTTCAGACTTAGACTATGTCTACACTATACCGTCTCATTTTTAAAATGCTGTGAAGACAAAGTGTGTTAATGTTGTTCTTGTAGGGACCTCTACTCTCAGAGAAACACCTAAACATTAGAAAAATAGCTAAATCTCTTCTTCGCCAGTTTTTTATTTGGCAAACAATAAAACTACATCATATCCAACCTCCAGAAAGGAGTGTGACAGATATTATTGCTCGTTCATGTGTGATTGGCTATATTGAGATTGAAAATGAGTGAGAGCAAAATAAAGACTACAGAAAGTCACGAACCTGTAATAAAGTATTTTTTTGGCTACCTGGGGCCAGCACACATGGTGAACTTGATAGCAAACAGTAGCTTATTTGAGAATCCAGCCATCCATTTCATAGTAACATCAGTCTTTTGGAGTGGTGTTTCTGTCCAACTGGCGAATGGAAGTTAAACATTCTCACTCCTTTAGCTGTTTTTGGCAAAATATCTGGATCTTTATTTGGTGAATGCACCACTATGTTCACTAGCTAGTCACTAACTATGTCTGTGATTTGGTGCTGAGCAGGTAGTGTACAGTAGCTTTTTAAAGCTTTTTCTCAGTCGCCATGTGGACACCACGGCATGGCTAACGGAGTTAACGGCTAGCCGGACAAATGGAGCAACAACTAACCGAGCTAACAAATAAAAAGTACACTAATGTAACTGCTTTGGGGTCAATTCTTTTTAATTTTCTCTTTAATATTTTTAATAATGCAACAGGTTAGAGGGCTCCTTGTATAATTTACAGCATTAGTTCTCTGAGAATCTTTCATATCCAAGCAAAATTGGTATTGTAATTGAAATATCTTTAATGGAATCAATATTGAATCGAAATGAATCGAAAATCAACTTGGGACCTCTTCAGAATCAAATAGATTTTTGAAATCACTGGTGATACCCAGCTCTAGAGAAAACAGTGTTTTCGTCTGGACAGAAAGCTGAAACGGTGAGAAAAATTTGCATTTACAAATTCAACCAGCTTAGTGCGGCCAACTTTTAAACCTCAATGACTGATAACAGCCTCTGTCAATGAGAAAGACAAATAAACATCCACACTAGCACCCCTGTGGCTACATCTGAAAACAGATCCTCTATCCCTCCTGGAGCTAAAATAACAAACTTAATATCTGTTTTAACAGATACCATGCTTCCCCAGAGAGCTCGTCCCTCTGGAGTAATGGTGAGTCCTGCTCCTGTATTCCCCCATGGTCACTACTTGGAAATACCTTGACCACAAGAAGAGTGAGCACAATACAACACATATGGACTTGTGGCTTTGTTATTTGGCTATAAGGCAGCATGCTACACTTTGAAGCTATCGGGCCATTTTCACAGCATTAATACACGTTTCAGAATTGAATTTCATTAAGTCTGATTCTTAATGTGTGGGTCTAGCTTGAGATAAGCTACTAAAATGTCTAATAACATTAATGCAATAATATTCTTATGGCAAATCTCTAGGGGGTAAATGCTTCACAGCCTCCATTAATCCTGCACTTATTCACACGTTATAAGTTATGGTCATGTTAGCTAGGTGACCTGAAGGCACATTACACATAACTCACATAACTCAAACATGATTTGATTCATATCAAGAGACCTTTATTGCATGTTTTTGTCCCCCATTGTCTCCTATTTTCCTCTATACTGTCTGCTATTCAATTAAAAAAAGGTTAACGTTAGTGTAACTTTATAAATGTGGATGTGCTGGCATGCGTTTTTCCATGTTTTGTTGCGCCTCCTTGTTAATTTTTACAAAATCTGTTCCTTCGAAAACCAGTAACATTAAATAAATGAGACATAATGTGTGTGTGCAACAGCTTGCATCTGCTTTCCAAACTAGAGTTTAAAAAAGTATAAAAGCACAAATAAACAGGATACTTAATGTCTTTCAAATGTCCTCTTTTATATTTGGCAGAAGGTCAACATCCAGGCTTCCAGCGTCATGGCTCATGAGTAAGAAAGAAACAAGAATGAAAATCAAAGACAGAGTGTGAGAAAGAAATTAAACAATTCAATGAATGAAGAAACATTTTACACGAAAAGGAAACCTATCTTATCTGAGTTCTTGGGAATTACCCTCCCCAGTTGGCTCTGTTACCCTTGCAGGGTTTATCACAATGAAGCACCTGAAAACAGCATGTAACAAATCAACTATTATGTCCCAGGTTTTAGTACAGCTTGGCAACAAACTATATATATATTTGCAGCAACCTACAGCTTAGAAACGCACATTGGTTGAGCTCTGTCCTTTCTGCCTTTTGGGGCTCAGCAACCAACATGTCTTAATCAACTTGGCTACATTTTCAATGAACTTCAATTGTCATGGGCTTCAGATAGGCTATTCTTAATTATGAAATGGAAGTGGTAGGTATAGACCCAGCCAGCCCTAACGTTAGCATTCACTGATGTGTAGTTCAAGAGAAAAAATCTTTAAACTAGACTTGCAAGCAGCAGTGAAAATACTATTTAAATACCAGTAATTCAAACTTCCAACTGAAGAACACTACATGAAAATGCTCTCTTGTGCCTTTCAGGTGCTTGCTAGGATTATACCAATTTAATGTTGGCAAAAAATCAAACTTAGTCACTAATTGAGTAACCAGATGCACAAATGTTCTATTTTCTCAGTATGATATGACTGACCTTTTAGTTTGATTCCACAAAGGAGGATGAATGATGATTATTTGATGGTGATGGTTGTATGTGGCTACTGTCCCTCTATTACTGTGGTGGTGAAAAATGAAAATACCGTATTTTACCATCAAATCTTACAGTAGTATACTGTTGATGCCTGTTCTTAGTTTTGGCTCCAAAAAGCATCAAAATTCACGGTATCTTACTGTATTTAGAAAGAACAGTACCTTACTTTTGGAATTTGGATGTATTTTTACAGCAATTTATTATAGTGTACTTCTGTTTGTCTAATTATGACTAATACATAAACATATTGTTTTGTCGATGGAACAATAATCTGTTGACAGATTATAATGTAAATCTGTTTGCAGGTTTATGAGATATCCTGTTAATCCATCCACACAGCCAAACGGACTAAGTGAAACAAACCTTCTTGGTGGAGGTAAAAACATTTTCCCAGAACACATGTAATCTAAACAGGTTCCCATCCTTTGGAGGTCAGTCTCTGCGGTGCAATCTTTCATTGCTTTTCATTGCCCCTTTCTTCTTTACGCTGACTGTGAGTTACTTCTCTTCATGAAAATCAATACTTTCCTTTTCTCCAATGAGGCTTAAATCTCAGCAACTGTGGTGGCAGGTTTGAGTAGTGGCTAGTGCGCCATTGTGAAGCATCATTGCAAGACCAAACAGAAACATTTCCAGATTTCAAGGTCTGTGGTCGTCTGAAGGGGGGAAAGCTACTGGCCCACTGCTGTGTGTGGGTGGATGCTGGGTATTTCCAGCTCAAAATGAAAGGACAACAATCTATCCAGTACTCAATTCCCAAAAACACTGTCATATAACTTTCATCTTTCATCAGTTTTTACATGCTGTTTACATGCCTAAATTCCCCCAAGTTGTAGTTCAGACATTACATTTGTTGATTCTGAAGCCAGAGGTCAGTGTACAAATGTTTTGCAATCTAATCATTGTGAATAGAAGACCAAACACAGACTAAGTGGAATTCAGCTGAAGAGCATCACTGATAAAAAATTGTTGCCAGTGAGCCAATTAAGCCATATGTGTTTCTGTAAACATTTATGCAAACCATACAGTAGACTGATGTGATGAAAGTGTCTATATCACATATTCATCTCATCCTCATCCTCATTTCCTTTGTTTACACATATATGTTCATTTTTTTTAGAAAATAAGATGGACGTATCTATTTTTTGTTTTATTTAAGCCTTGAAATGCTAATTATTGTTCATTTTTATCACTAGATCAGTAGAAAGAGCTTTTTGAAACAGTGCTGGAAAATAATCCTGGAAAGGTTTATAAGAAAAAAATATCTTCTGATTTAGTGGTGCAATCAGACATATGCCCTTCATGACTATCAGAATTTAGGTGAACATTTTGCACTGTTTCTCCTGTTCATGCAACACTGGATTCTGCTGGATTCTGCTCTCATTCATGAACACGACAGTATATAAACTGAGAGCCAAAGTAATGAGTGAGTAATGAGTAAGAAACACCACACACAGCAATTTTCAGGTCCGTCCCAGGAGCTGGACAGCCAGGATAACATGGATGTAACCTTAAGCATTTTCTGGACTGCACTGTAATTACTGCATGGGACTGCAATAACTGCTGCAATCTCTGGAGTGAAATTAACTGACCTGAGAAGGTGTGAGATGCTCTCTCACCCCAGAGGAAATTACATTCATCTCTCCTCTCACACATAAACACACACACATCTTTAGTCACACATTATTTTTCATATTCTACCTCTAACTCTCCTTCTCCTGATTGATTTTTTACCTTTTCTTCATATTGCTTTGTCTCTCTCCTTCAAAGTCCGTCCTTTTATGCTGAAAAGAGAAAGCTCCTCATCCCCCGCATCTTCTGCCCTACATCTTTAAGTCATTACCCAGATTCTCATCGCTTCTTTTTTATCGCTGATGCTGACAGCTTTTCAATGTCTTCTAACATTTAAGTTAAAGGAGGTGATTTAGTAGAGTAGAGTAGTAGAGTATTCTCCTTTAATATCTGCCAAATAATGTTAGAGATGTCTGTATAAAGGATAAGCATGTGAGTAATGTGATATTTCACTGTCAGCATCTTCTCTGACCAGCTATGCCCTTTCACGTGATGGTTTTGCTCGCAGGACACGGATGACAGCAAAGATATGCCCTAAAAATCTGTCAGCTAATTTTTTTAAACACATAAAAAGCCCTTTTGTCAGTTTTGTTTCTTTTGTTTCAAGTTTTGTTTTGACAAATATTAACCACGGCTTTCATTTTTTCGTCAGTGTTATTGTGTTTGAAATTTCATTCATGACATGTTGACAGCAGTCATTTTCTTATTAACTCTTGATGGTTGGATGCAAGTAATAAAACCTTTCGGGGGGTCGGTAGCTCGAATAAGCGATTGTGTATTGGGCTAACCATCAAAAGCGGGCATAGAAATAGATGTCACAGCAATGGTTTTCACAAGGCTCATTGAAACTCCTTCAGTGAAAAGAGAACAGAAAGATTTGTCCACAACTGTGAAAATTACAGACTCTCTGAGGGTGGGAGGAGTCCTGTTAGCGTGTGTGTGTGTGTGTGTGTGTGTGTGTGTGTGTGTGTCAGGAAAGGAGGAGGCTGTCAGTGTTGACATGATTGTTTCTGTCAGTGGCCTTGAGAAGCTGGCAATGAGTTTGTAAAATGTGGATATAGCTACTCGGTGATAGTTTGACAGACAGTAAGGTCATTGCTTTACTCAGATTAGGGGCAGGAAGGCTGCAGTGTTAGCTTGACTAAAGATGATCATTTTTGTTGTTGAGAGGCTGCATCCTGCCTTAGATTACGCCATAATTTATTCAATGACTAACACTTACGACAGGAAAGTGTTCTGTAAACTGCCAGTGAATCAGAAGCAAAACCTTCTTGTGCTGTGAGTTATGAGATGTCTAAACTCGGATCCCACGACTAGCACTCTGCTTTTACTTTACTGTCCTATTTGTGCTATTAAATCTCTACATTAGATCAACACTGCAGGCTCTCATCACTTGAAAAAGTACTCGACACTGTGGCCTCAGCAGCTGTGGTTTGTAAGGGAGAGTACACTAAATAGAGGACAGTGCGACTCAATTTGAATGCATGTGATGGAGTTTGAGAAGAAACAGCAACACAGATGCACCTTTTGCTACAGGTGAAGAGACATCTTCAGTTACACAGAGAGAGAGAGAGAGAGAGAGAGAGAGAGAGAGAGAGAGATGGGATTTACATTTTGGCTGCTTTACCAACTTTGTTCAAGTTTTTCCAGCTTGGGAAAGTGAGGGATCACTGTGTGAAGTTTTTATGGGGTGTGACGGCAGTAAATGAATAAATATAGCAACAGTAAGGTAGGTAGGTATAGATTTTCAATTCTCTTTACTCATGATTTGGAACTGATCATTTAAGCCAGTCTGTTACATGGTTTTGGCATCAAATCAAACCGATTTTCTCGAAAAATTTCTTGAAGATTTTTGTTTTACTGTTTCCATTTTGAAACAATACTCTTTAATAACTTTTGCCTGATAAAATTGAATACTTGGGAGCACTGACATTAATCAAAACCAGAAAGTAAACTTCAGACAAATACGCATAGCTCTTGCAAGTGTAAGGATGCAATGTAGACCTATAGCAATATAATTAATCAACTGATTATAAATTGTCCAGAGTAGAGTTAGAGTGTCTGTACCCCGTTAACAAAACTCCAGCTGCAGCTGTTATGTGTCACAGAGCACTTTTTGCCTTCATAGCCTTTTAAATGATCTTTCAGCTTGTTTTTCTTTTTTCTTTATTTTGTTTGGTCTCTGTGCCAATGTATACAGACTTTATACATGAAAAGTAAATGGAAAAAAATATTTTTGTAGAGGCAGTGTCATGCTGTACATTTGTATAAGATCAGTCCCTTAGAAACTGGAACACTGGATCCTGATTTGTGAGCTTCTATAAAGAGGCCAGAGGGGGGGGGAAACACAGCAGCCTCTCTAGACAAGATGCCAAATCTGTCTCCACCATATCCAACCATATCTTAGCTGGCCTACACAGCAGTTTTGTAATACTCAAGTTCATTGCTCGTACTCTTAACTCATCTTGGACACTTTCATGAGCAGAACAGCCTGGAATTGACAGAAGAACACACGCTGGAATACAAAGGCTGCACATATTTTTTTCTGACTGGACCAAATTGAATTTCTGACGGATTTGAAGAAAATGATTTTATCCCTTAAAATAGTTCATGCCATTAACAGGCAGTAGCCAAAAACTATTCCTCTGCACTACAGCCAGCAATAAACAGACAACTTACAAGATTTCCTCTATGTATCGTACAATTCATACCAGATTGATAAATTCCTTTCAGTCTGGATATTAGAAAGTCTTTGTTCTAGTTTCTTTGATGTGTTTTATGTAAACTGCAACAGACAACTGTGTCTGCCTGAGAGGGTGCGTTGCCCTATAACAACAAATGTGATTCCAGTAAGGCTTCATTAAGTTGGCCAGATGGATAGAAACAAAGTCACCAGACAGACTGCAAGGTGGATGGTCTTTAATATTCCTGTGTGCTCATGTCTTCAGCTTCACAGCTTCACTTTGGGTTTCCCACGAAGATGAGGTACTCAAGCACAGGTTGTTAAAGACCAGAGGGAATTTGGAACTTGGATCTGAGTGATATTAGCTCATGTTTAGTTTGGATGTTGCACTATTGGTCCTTGTGCCAGAGTGCACTGGCAAGGCCCTATATATGAATGAAACTGGAAATACTATTCAGGTTTTTCTTTTTTTAAAGGTCCAGCATGTAGAATTTAGTGGCATCTAGTGGAATGGTCTTCACAGAAATGGAATATAATATTCATAAGTGTGTTTTAATTAGTGCTCTGCATATCTGGAACAAAATCACAGGAAAGTGCTGCAGGTCTGCTTCAACTCTCAGTTCTTTTAGGTCAAGGCTGAAGACTTTTCTGTTTGCCATTTGCTGTTTTCAAATGTGTGGCTTTTAATTAATATCCTACACTGCACTGTAACTTTTACTCTCCTGTCTTATTCTATTTTAGCATTCTATTTCCAATTTAACAGTTTTTGATTGTATTTAGATGTCTTTTTATTTTGCTTTGTGTTGCTTCTACATTCTGTATTGATACCTTTTATGTTTTATATAAAGTACTTTGAATTACCTTGTTGTTGAAATGTGCTATACAAATAAACTTGTCTTGCCTTGCAATGAAAAGAAGAATTGTTGTGTTTTCATAACCTTAGAATGAGCCCTTTATATCCACATAAGGAGTAGGTCCTCTTCCACGTAGGCCGTCATGTTGCACCACCATGTTTCTACAGTAACCCAGAATGGACAAACCAAACACTGCTCTATAGATGGCTTTTTGCAAGTTTTGCAGTCACCATAGCTCCTTCACACTTGGAAGGGGAAGGTATACTATGAAGACTGACTAGACCACTTTTGAGTGACACATCACCCCACCTCAACAATCATTCAGCTACCTGCTAGTCATTGCAGTTAACAAGGTTCTTGTCAGATGTAGGAGTTCCAGTCGATAAAGTGAAAAACCTTTCTAAACAAAAAATAATCAAACCATATGTTTAACCATGAGTGGACTGAGAAGTACACTTTCATTTGAAGAGCGGTAATGTGAAACACCACTATGATACAAAACATGTCAACTTTGAACAGAACTATCACCAGACCATGGAGGTGAGAACCACAAAAAAGCAGAATAATTGTAAAATAAAACATTTTCAACAATGAAAAGTCAAGAGTTCATACCACAGCGGACTCGAACATGAATATCATCATGTAATTCAACCTTACTGGACTTTTGATGTGGTTGCAATTTCGTAAGTGGATCTCTAAGGCTTGTATTTGAGTGCCCCTGGTTTAGAGCAATCTAGACATATTCAGATTATCCAACACTGAGTTCTGTCTTTGTAAGAATGTCCGTTCATGCAGCAAATACTTTTCACATTGTTAAGTTATTTTAAAATATAAGGAACATCAATTAAGCTTTGTCAAATTTGACATTAGGTCAAGGAAATATCACTACTTAATGAAATCAAGACAATCCCAAATAGTTGTGGTGTATAAGTTAGATCAAAATGCTGTTCAGATGTATTGTGGGTGAAATGACTTCGCTTTGTTTCTAGAGAATTTAATTGTTTGAGGATGAACAATGTTGGTAAATGGTATTAGCCATCAGACCTCCCTCTCTGTCTCATCTAGGCAGCATGTTCAGGCACTGAGTCACACTGCAGCCCAACAGAAAGGTCTCTGTAGTGATCGGCCTCATGGTAAAAAGAAAAACTCTGTGGTCTTGGAGATGAGGCAATACAGTGCTATACTACATCACTTACATCTTTTTATGGTTAGTCATATCCTTCATGGACCCCTTTTTCCCTCTCTTTCGGTGTCACATGGCTCAGAGCTCCGTATGGGAAGACATTCAACACACAAAGATCAATCCATTAGTATGTGGGTGATAATCTTTAAAGGAATGGAGACCGAGGGAAACACAGTGTGTGATATGTGTCTGAAGTTTAAGGTTGGTGGTGCTTGAGCTTCTGTGGGCCCCACAGATGGAGGCGTCCTACGGTCTCCCAAGTTCTTGACTCCTTTGTGTCTCATCCATACCTAACATCTAGAGTTTGTTGTGTTTCTTCTTGGTTTGAAAACAGAATCACACTGAAGGAATTTGGACCATATCAGTGTTATTGTGTTGAGGAAAGGCCCCATGTCCATGTTTTTCTCTCATTCAAACATCTGTGTGAAGATGGATGGTGTTGGGACTCATAACCTTGGCAATATTAGCACATGAAAGGTAGAGAGACTGCAGGAGGGCTATTTTAACTGCTCATGGGGGCCCCTCTATTAGCCTCCCATTCATTCTCAAACAGACACACACATGCCGCTGTTATTACACACTGCATGTTGGTCACTTTCAACATCCGTCGCAGTAACTAACTCTTCAGAGACATTGGGCTGAGTCATTTTGTCATAATTGTGATTAATGTTCTGGTGGGTCACTGGCAGTGTTAAGGCAATTAACAACATGCAGTGCCCCCCCTTTGCACAATCAACAAGTCATTTACAAATCATTACATGGGATTTTTTCAGTGTAAGAGTGTGCACTCGTGGAAATGTGCTATGGATCATCTGATACGAGAACAGCTATGACTTTGCTAATGTTTCCCCTGGGAAGCGTGATTTTGGTGCACATGATGCCCCAGGGCCGTGGCCTGGTCTGGGACCGGGGGGGCGGGGGTAAATAACAACAGAAAATTCACAGAAGGGGGGAAGTAGGAGGGCAGCTCTGGTTGAGACAGAGCAGGAGCTGTGGACACATGCACACAGAAACCTTCAACAGTATTCTCAGTGTTTTTAAAGAGTCTTAAAGGATAGGATCACATGTTTTCAAGTCTGTCTTACAAGTCTGTCAGGTTGCCATATGAACATCGGAATAGGTTTTGCTCACTGTAATCCTTCCTCCTGTTCATACTGACCATTAGAAGATCCCCTCCGAATGTGCTTACAATGTAGGTAATGGGGGACGAAATCCACAGTCATAGTTGAGCAATAATATGTTTAAAAGTTTACCTTTAGATTATATGAGTCTTTTTAGTAAATAAATTCCCTCTTTGTGTTTCCTCGAAGAGCTTTTCCTTGTTCAGCTGCAGTCAGTTGAAGTATCACATCATAACAAAAAGAAGGATTTGGGCACTAAAAAGACTGCAAGGCCAGTATAAGCAGGAGGAATGATTACAGCAAGAAAAACATGTTTCATTGTTCATTTGGGCATCTGCCTGTTGTTTTAGGACAGACATGAAAAACTGTGAACCTTCAATTGTCTTACTTAGGCTGCAGGATTGGCAACATATACATGTGTACCCTGATGTGAAATGAGATTTTTAAAAATGGGTGCAAAAAGTCATCCTATCTGATCAAGGAAGTAGATCACAGACCGCCCTGTATGCAACATATGCAAATAAGTAATCCATGCGTAATCTGGCATGCAAGCATAGGTAATCAAGATCATGTCTACAGAGTGTTATTCAATATAAAAAACATTTTTCTCTACCACATTATCAAAGGGGGTTTGTTGATTGACAGTTAATGGAACAAGGTGGCTGTGATATATAACTTCACAGTTCCTGTTATTTGGGCTTCTCTCTCAGGCTCAGGTCACAGCATTGTGGATGTTTAATCTTTGATCTTAAGTTATGCCACTTTGTCCTCTTCCTTTCTTGTCACATATTTCACTATCAGAGTCTAAAGCTGGGTGCCAAAGAATTTAGGAAGGCAGGACCTTTCAACCGGAAAACTCTAATATCAATCCCATATGACAGCCAAGCATCTGCCCTGTGGCAGCTGACTCTGTGCTCTGAACTAATTGTAGCTGGGGTGAAAAGTTTTCCTCTAGGGATCAAATGTGAAATCAAAACTTGTCCATTAATCATATTATTATAGTCTTACAAAAACTGAAAGTCAGTGTCAGTTGGTTCATGAGAACAACACACACACATCATATTTTAAGAATGTTTCACCTTCTTCATGTGTGGTAATAACAGTGATGGAGAAGGACTATTGTTCAAGGGCATGCAAACCAGAGAGCATTTCATGGAGGATAAGCGATGATAATCCTTCAGTGGACCACAAAATTCTGAAGAACACCAGATCTGTGTTCTGACATCTTTAACTGACCTGATTATTGTTGCGTTGCAGCATTTTACTCTCCCACTCCAACCGCAGTGACGAGGGAGTGTCTGTGTTTTGACCACCTAATACACACTGCAGGGCAATTTTCCCTTGACATTTCGGGTGGTGACAAACTATATAGGCTTTTAAATTGCTGTGTTCAGCTGCCAGCATGGCTGGAGGTACGCAGCTAACGCAAAGTTAACGACCTCGGAGTAGAGTTGGGAAGTGACATCACACACACGCACATACACTGATATACACAAACATTAAAACTGACCCCGGGTTAACTTTACCACCTTGTAGTTTTTATTAAAAACGGGTCTGACCAGGGAGAGCAAAGTTCACTGGGACCTTCTTGAAGTGGCTTTCTGTGACCCCCCCATGCACACGTGTATACACACACACAAACACACCCATGCTAAGATTTTATATTTTCATGCATAGCTTTTCATGATGAATAACCACTAAGTGGAGTTTCATTGGCTGCACATCTGGGAGCCCTTACAGCTAAAGATGGAGGGAACATGTATTGTAAGTTAAATGAGCACATATACTCCACTTGCCCCTTGTTTCTGTGTCATTCTTTGCATTTTATATGACAAATCTTTATTCATCTGTCAAGGTGTCAGCTTTGGGTCTGACATTGTGGCTGAACTCAAAACCCCAATAGAGTTTTGAAGGCAGTGCTGAATATGAATTTCATATGTCTTTCCCTGACTTTGTACATTCCTCAGCTTTTGAGCAAACCAGTACAGTATTGGCTGTATCCCTCATATAAAGGTGCTGCGTGGGCCGCTCACTTCACTTTTTTCTTCAGAAAATTAATTCTGTTTCACAATACTAGAAAACACAGACTTGCAACACAAAATTTATTTGACTCTTAAAGGGAACATATCATGGTTTTAGTCATTTTCTGTTATTTTTATAAATCTGTTTCTGTTATTATGTAAAAAATGCTCCCCGCAAGTCAACAGCCAGGGCTTTAACATGAGCTGAATGTTTTCATTTCCATAGGCTTTGTTGATAAGGTTGTTCAACGTTTTTTACGTCATCCACTTACATATCACCTCTAAAGTTATTGTAAGTCAGAGCTGATTAGATCTATGTTCTTGTCTCTCATTTTTAAGTATGTGAAACAGTAATGAAAGTCTTTGGTGTGCTTATTTAGGTTCAGTGCCTTCACCGCATGTACTGACATGGCAGTTGGGAAGATCACTAATGTAATTCTGCCAATAATTCATTTAAGCGTGTTGTTCTGTTACACTCTGTTCCAGACTGGATGTGCAAATGGATCAGTGCTTTAACACGTCTCATTTATTTTGTAACATCTCCCTGATCTCTGCTTTAATGGAGACTTGCTTATACAAACCTCTTTATATGTTGACATTACCTGCTTTGTATCACATATTCAACATATTTATTATGAATGATCCAGCTTTACGAGCAATGCGTGAATTTTTTGTTAGACATTTCTTGCATTTTCTTTTCCACATTTTCCATTTACAGGTAAATGTTATGCACCATAAAATATGAAGTTAAACCTTTTATATCCCTTTTAACTACACCTCAGGCTTCCTGGCACCAGCCACACCACCTGCATAGTTTAACCGGTGGGTGTTTGGCTGAGATCCCAAGAACACAATGAGTTATGAACTATTACAAACAACTGCTTTTCATTAGAGGACATATCAGATTTGTATATGTTCCTGTGGAAACCATATCCTTCTGTTTAATGAAGTAAAGATCATTGATAACATAGCCACATAAAAAAAACAGTGCGGAGTGATGATAGAAGGCAAATGAGATGTGAACTATTGGTCTTAAAAAGTTTAATCAAAGTACAAATGAACCATTTCAGAATA
The DNA here is from genome assembly GCA_029490765.1 of Euthynnus affinis. Classification (NCBI taxonomy): domain Eukaryota; kingdom Metazoa; phylum Chordata; class Actinopteri; order Scombriformes; family Scombridae; genus Euthynnus; species Euthynnus affinis. The sequence goes on along the minus strand of CM055852.1, from coordinate 13,686,158 downwards.
CACATGGTTAACATTGTAAGATATGAAAATCTGTCCTCTATAAGATTAAATGTCTCATAGGACAAGCTGCCTCATCTTCACATTACTAGAGAGGAAAATACCTGCAGTGATATCTACGGTTTAACACAATCAGTTCATAAAATGATGTTATCTGTATATTTCCACTGTAAAATGGGACACCAGAGCTAAATCAATGGCTCTAACTTTCAAAAGAGTGCTGCTGACTTGGCTTTCTGAACATCAAAGTTGATCAGCAAACACCCCCCAAAATGGGTTGTGAGCTGCCACTCACAGCCCTTTATCTCACCCCGATGTTTCAATCAGCGGATCACTCTCATCACTAGAGCTACTACTGTGCTCCGCCTCACATAATGCCCCTACAGGGAAGTTAAAAGTTCATCCCTTTTAGCTCTAATGTTTTCCTAATGGCTGCTTGTTGAGTTAATAGTTAAATAACAATAATAAGCCTTTTATTTTTTCTCTGTGAGTAAAGCTAAACACATGTTCTCACATCAAAGTCTTAAGATTGCCCCTCTGACCCACAGTGCACTGGTACATAATTGTAAAGCTGTGAAGTCATAGTGTTTGACTTGTCTTAACAGAGTGTGTGTGTGGGGGGGGTATGATTCAGTATTTATGGTTAAAAGTCTTTAAACAAATACAGTAAGTGAAGTCCACATTGACATGGTAACCAAAACAAAATTTCCCTTTCTGCTGACCGACTGTATACATGTCTCTCGGTAAAATGTTGGCTGCAAGGCTCAGTTGCAAGAGTTGAGTTCCTTCATTTAAATGTTTGGGTTTAATATACAAATGCATAAAAGAGTACAAAAATAAAACATTTATATAATATTAATCTTACAAGACAAGGAGACTTAAATGAATAGATGACATCTCCCATACAGTTAAAGGCAGCTACACATTCATCAATCAAAAGGAACAGAATGGAACATGATAAACATAAAAAATAAAGATAAAAGACAGAATTTAATGATCAGACTTAGTGATTATAGTGTTTTTTTTGTTGTTGTTAAAACATGAATACATCAGATATAAAGTGCATTACTATCTGCATGACAGTTGTAGGTAGTTACATCTATGTACATCTTTACTCGTTGTCAGTAATGTTAGTTCTACTTTCTATACTACTGCTAGAATTACCCATCAGTGTATAACAGTATTCTAACTACTGATGTGATCACCGTTATTCAAATTGCTGTACATCCTTCTTTCTAATGGTTATTCATCAGAATCCAGCTAACATGACTTTGTCTTTCTGACACTAGTTTTGTAAGCCGACTTAAACTGTGATTGGTGAGTGTCACGATTTGTTCTTAACCAACGAACTGACACAGCTCTATGATTCCAGTAAATTTCTTCTCATTGGTCGCTAAATTAAAACTGTTTGGGATCCAGATGTTCAGTTTTTCTCAAAGAATGGAGAAAAAAAAGAAAAAAGCAGCCATGTTGGGTAACAGGGTCGCATAATCACAGCCGCAGAACAGCTCAGGAAATTCTCAAGCTCTTTTGGCATCCTAATTTCCATCACAAAAACATTGTAATTGCCATTTTTACTAGGATCTTGTATGCATCTTATATTCAGTCTGGGGGTAGCTGGCACCCATTGAAATTCCATGGTGCCAATTAACTTGAAATAGAACTTGGCAAACTCTGTGGCTCTGTCCGTTCCTCAGTTTTTGTTTTTGTTTTGTTTTTTTTAAAAAGACTATACAATGCTGTTCATCATTTTGTACAATTTAAAATCAGGGACAGTAAAGATAAGCAGATGCCATATCAAAGATCAGTTAGAATGAATCCATATTCTTCTGGCTCAGCAGACCGCAGGACCCTGCTACTTGCAAGTGGGATGTTGACTCATAGTATTTGTTGTGGAGAAAACCCTGACCTACATCTATCCTCCTTTAAACGCTTTGACCCGGAGGTCGATCCTTTTCTTCTAAATGACAGAGAGGCCAGATGTACAAGACAATCTCCAAAAATAGCTTTGTAGTGTCCGTTAACAAAAAAATATGTACAGTATAGTGAGAAAAACTAACACTCACAGATATAATTGCACTTTGCATTAATAACATCTCTACAAGCAGTGAGAGTGGCGATGGTGGTGACGGGGCTGGTGCTGGTGGTGATGATAATGGAGCATTGCAGATTCATTCCATGTAAGAGGCTGCGGCATGGCAGCCAGGATAAGTGCTGTACAACATGCCAGATGATTTCATATTGCGTGTAATATATCTGTGATGATGGTCCAAATCCTCAGAATGGCTCAGAAAGATCTCTGCAGGCATTTCAGTTGGGCTGTTTAGATTTCTTCACCCTGGAAGACAAAATAATGAGTTTTTATAATAAAATAAACAGAAGTGCCCTAACAAATCATATAACACATCTGGTGCTTAATACTCATTGAACCAATAAGAACCAATTACAGAAGATAACTTTGGCGGAGTGACAGCCAAAAGTGACTTTTAAAGCTAATTTGTAACTAGTAAACACCATACTGAGAATAATCAGTACTTGTTCAACCATGTCTGGGTGCCAGGGTTTCAAAGAGAAGGTGCCAAAAGTCAGAATATATGCAGTTCCAGCATTCCAAAATAAAAGCAGCTGCTTCATTTTTACAGGGCCAAAATGTCTTTTTGAAATGTAATTGAGAACTAAATATTTTTGCCCATTAAAGCAGATTTTGAACTACATTCAGTTTTAGCCAATTAATCAGCCTGCTTTTGCCCAATCAGTCAGTCGGCCATTTCTAACTCTTAGTTTTTAGTCAGCTACTTCTGAGCTTTTACATCCAAGAAAAGCTTCTTTTTATAAGTCACAGATCCAAAGAGGTTATTTAGAAGAAAATACATTCGCAGCAGTTGTGGAGTGATTTACTCTGCACATGCCTTATAAACACTTGAACATGGGTTTAATTAGTGACATTGGAATAAAAATAATAAATGTTAACTACATTTCAGCTGATACAAAAAGGTAATCATGGCCTTGTTTACCAAACTAAAGAGCAGCATAATGCATGATTTACAATTGTGTGCATTTCTACACGTTGTAAATAAGTTTGTCCCTCCCTCCCCTTTGACTGTATGTGTAACTGAAAACACATTAGGTCTGATCCATTGTAAATTACCACCGTCTACCCTCTACGTGGGCCCTATTGTTATGCAGAGGTCTTTCACACCTCAACAGGTCAAGGGCTCCTCAATCATCCTTTGAGACAGATGAGCTTATCAGTCAGTGGGTATTGAGAGTGTACATGTCAGAGGCCGGAGCATAGAGGAGACCGCATGGGTGCATTCAGGTTTTTTTTGGTAGAAAGACAGGAAATACTTTAAACACCCCAAAACTCATTATCTGTCTCCACAACACAGCACGGAGTTTCATCCGCCCATTAAAGGAGTGTTCCGCTCTTCGAAATATATGACTGCATGGGGTCCAAGATTGCAACTTGATCCCTTCAATAAACTTTCTAGTGCCAACTTTTTTAAGAAAAGTGTCTCCTACTTTAAGACAGGAAGGAGACAGTTGATATTGGCAGTGACTTTGAGCTCTAAGACAAACTGTAACATGACCGTAGAATGCAATTTATTGCATTAATGTTGCATTCATTCATCAAATAATAAAATATAAACTCAATAAATGTCAATAAACTCTTGCAATATGCTGAAGGTCAAAAACTCTGCAAAAAGTTCTACACTTCAGTTGCAGACCTATGTGGGATCTTGCATTAATGTTAACAATGGTGACCACAGTCTAGTTTGAGCAGATCAAATATTGTTTACAAGCTTGTTCATTATCCCGTATCAAAACCCACAGTTTGTCTGTAAAACTGGAGACAGTCTCAACTCCCACTCGGTCATGTACCAGCGTGTTTCAAATCTAGGCTCGAATATAATTTGGACAATTAAGAGCTGACACTTTCACAATGATCTGTTGATAGATGTTCAAATACGCCTTTGTATTTTTGCATCTTTACTTTAAATCTCTATCAGGCGGAAGTGATTTCACAGCTCTAGACGAGTCATGTTCAAGTCTGACGACTGATGACAGAACTATGTTTTGCAGACGGTACGTAATCTATAATACAGCCAGCGACTTACTTCTTTATGGCGTTCTTTAGGTACTGCTGCAGCCATCGGACCTCTGGGTTCACACACACCTCTTTGTTTGTCTTCAGCTTGGCACTGATAGGAAAAAAGAAAATAGTTCAGCATATGCCTTGCTTAAAGATGAAAGAGTGAATTATGCAAAGTCAGTGACACTGGGTATCTTGACACGTTGTTATCAAACAGCCTGAATTCACACTACCTTGTCAGTTTGACACAGAGAACTTTTTCACAGGGGTGCATTAGTTTGATAATGACCAATCACTCTTTTCCCCTGCTTTCAAGTATAATGTATTCTTTAAATTTAATATTTCTTGACCGAGCTATCTAATTAATTTGCTACAAAATCTGAGCACATGGAGGTTTAGGAGTCAATCCCTCAACATGTGGCTGCAGGCTACTTTCTAAATCCAGCATAACCCTGTGGTTATTTACAGAATGGGTCAAGACTGGATCGTATTACTCCAAGGGGGAGCCTCCTTTGGCAGACATGTCTTGTTTTTTTGGATAACTGTAGAAATCAGTGGATTTGTCCATGAATTTATAAGAGCTGTCAATTCTATTTCCACTAGCAAAAATTTAACAGTTCCTGAAGTTTTCCTTTCTATTGTGTCCAGCTGTATTGTGCTTGTGTTGCTGCACACTTTCATCTGTAAATGTACTCCAGACAGGACGTAACGCCAAATGACATCAGGCCGCAAAGGTTGTAAGTACAGAATGAGGAGGAAATGCTGTGTGACAAGCTAATGAGAAGCAAAACCAATTAGAAAACCCATAATTATTGATTTTCCTGTTGAGAGCAAAACTGCATCAAGTTTCCACCTCTCTTTCAGGTTTCCTCATACTCAAATAAAGCATTTCCTGTGGATGCGTTAGTGGGCCTGCAGTAAAAAAAAATGCATGCACAAGTCCTGCTCTCTGTGGATGTGTGTGAGAGCAAGTGACAGAGGGGCGTGTGAGTACACATGCATGCACAAACTCTTTATCTGTCCTGTCACCTCTCAGAGATTGATGGTGAGAAATGTCGTATAAGGAGGAAACTTGTTGGACTTTTTAAGACCAGGGTAGAAAACATGCACTTCTGTGTGTTTGTGTGAGTGCCACCCACTGAAGCCCTCATTCAAAACAACACTCACATCACTTGGAAGGGGCAGTTGGGTGTATGGATGAACCTCAGCTCCCGGATGTAGCTTCGGGGGACGTTGTTCACGGTTGAGCGACAGTAGCATCTCTCCACCAGACTGATGGGTTTCGCTGAGGAGGAGAGGAACACATCATCAGTTACACAATATATTACTCACAGCAAAGCAAGTTGCAAGGGATATATTAGACATAGATAAGACTAAACTATCTGGGTGACTAAAATGAGATAGAGCTGTGATGATGAATTCTGCTGAAGATAAATACTATTAATCATTATTACAACAATCAAATGAGCAATATAATGATCAATATAATGATATAGCAAAAAAATAAATTCAGATACATCATCCTTATTGACAGATCAACAAGCTGAAACATGCCACTACTAGTAGAAATATCTTCCATACATGAAATCAGTCCATGCACCATACTGTAGTCTGAATTTTCCAACCATACATCATCTCTACTAGTTTATTCTTTGCAGGGTTGCAGGGGGCTGGAGCAAATTAACTTTAAATATATTTAAATACATGACCAAGAAGCATGCATATGATCGAAATCACAGATTTAAGAGCGTTTTTATGGTTTGCATATTTGACTTTTTTTTTTGCATGCCCACAGAGGTAGAAACATTGATATCGGGACTTGTAGACCCCATAACAGCAAGATCTTTCAGTCATGAACAATGTTGTACTGTGTGGTCTTTAAACTTCATGATGGATGTGCATACTTTCCATAACTACTGTGGCTTTCAGGTTTTTACACGCAGGGAAGTTTACGGTTGATCAATGTGGAAAAATAAACGGGGCCATGTTTTTTCTTTTCTTTTTTTCCGTTTTTTTATTTTCTCAGAAAACCTACATGAAAAAACTCTGGTTTCGGTAAGTAATTATGACGCATCTCTTGGGCGAAAGAACAATTCGAGAAAAAGCTTAAAATATATATAAAGACAGAACATAAAAGATGCAAAACATCAGAAAAAACAATGTTGTATTTTCTTTTTCCTGTCAGTAACTATTTTTTTAAGCAAAACTGTAAATAATAAAAACTAGATGAGAGTAGTACCGCGAGAAGTACCGCCATAGATTAAACTCGATGCTAATTATTTTTTACACCTGATCTAAGGGTATTACCATGATAAAGAGCACAACACCCTCAAGTTGGGTGACTGATGACGCCAAGTAGACTGGCTGTGGTTTTGTCTTCTAGCTGCCTCATTTGTGCGTAATTAAATGGAAACAAGGAGCAGAACAAATACACAAGTTGATCAGCGTACCGACAAGGAATTTCTTCTTCTAGAAGAAATGCTCGCTCAGCCTGTTGGCACTTTACGCACAGCGGAAAGAAAAATCCCCTCCACAACAAGTTCATACATACATCAAACTAACATTTGTGGAATTCAAATAACATTTCTATTAAAACGGAGAACACCACCTTTAAAGCAGACATTGGCACTTTAATTGTATGTAATTTGAATTTGGCATCTGAATGGATGCAATTGCCAATTATTTGGATAAATTGAGACTGCGCCGTCGCTATGCGTAAAATTGAGATTAACACAAACATAACACAGTAACTGCACAATTCGATCAGTGTTATGTCTATTTAAACACTAGACAACACATGTGGGATGTAAATGCTATTCTCATTCATCCTCCATTGATGCATTTTTTTAAATTGATTTTTTTCTACAAAATCTTAACTATAAATGATCCGTCCTGACATGATGAAATAATGATCAAATTCCCTTAATAATGTGCAATAAGCCAATTTAAAGCGATGCTACTTAAAAGTGTTAGCTAAATAAACCTCAATAAAATTAATTAAAAAAACAACAACACAGTAGAGCAGGAGATAAATACCTTGAGATGGAGGCGCATGTGACAACACAGTAAGCGCAGCCACGACTGCCAACAGTTTCACGTCCATTCTGAGTTAATGACACGGGTTTGATCCTGCACTCAGTAAGGTCCAGAGAAGCTGTGACAGACCGATCTGAGCGTGTGACTGTTAAATTAAGTACCAGCGTCAAGCCAGCCACAGAAAAGGGTTGTACTTCCGGTTCCAGATAGAAAAAAAAAAAAAAAAAAGGCAACGAAGGTCGTTGTAACAGTATAATATAACGTGTCGATTATAGCTAAACGAAAAGAAATTATTTACTGGATAAATTATATTTTTGCAACATGCCAGTGAATGGTGATTCAGGCTTTTATTTTGTATGCAAATAGCTTTCCGGTATACATGCCTCACTGACTTTATAAATAGTAGTAGCAGTAGTAAGTGTAACCTCACCGGCACGTTTGAAGATCATAAGAAGATAATTTAGTTTTATATATATATTTATGAGCATTTTTACTTTTTTCCATATTTTTTAACCTTTATTTAACCAGGAAAAGTCTTACTGAGATTAAAAATCTATTTTACCTGGTTTAACATTTAACATGGTTGAAGACATTAAAAAAGGAAAACATACAATAATTTACAATAACAATAAAGACTAAATTACAGAAAACCTTAGTATTTAGTAAGTCACCGTCATCAGGGATCAAAGAAGGGCAGTATGAGTAAGTCAAAAACATCTGCAGCCAGATGTTCTTGCCTCTAAGTTACTTAGAATTACTAAATGTTGTCTAACCAGAAAGAAAAAGATGCCCACCAGGCAAAGACTAGTTATGCATTTTCGTTCGCTTAACATGCTCCTCTTAAACTTGTAAGCTTGGGAAAAGAAACAGGAGATTTTTTTGTGCATGTGTTTGTTTTCAGTCATGGTTGGACTTTTCAGGGACTTCATTGGTCCAAATTAATTAAAAGTCGAAAGTGTAACTGGAGAGGACTCACATGAGCGTACAGTGTTCTGTTACATCGATAATTCCCATAAATAGACAAGAGGGATGAAGAAAAAACACACACACCTCCCAGTTTGTGTTTAGAGAGGAACAACACTATTCTCAGTCTAAGTGAATCCCAAAACAATTGCTTTTAGACAGCCTGCTGAACACTTCTAGTGAATGTGTGTGTGTATGTGTGTGTGTGTGTGTGTGTGTGTGTGTGTGTGTGTGCACATGCTGTTGAGGGTGTCATTAGTGCATTTAACGGGATGCAGATGTGAAGCCAGTTTCCAGACATTTGGCTTTCATCCTCCAGAAGAAACACTCCAGAGGACTTGTGTATGTGTACTATGTGAAAATCTGTGTGAATATTCCAAACAGAGGTGAGATGAAAATATAAATGAACCTTGTCTTTTGCACAGACTACACGCTGGGTTACTCCTTCATACCTAAAACACATTTAAGCCAAATGCACAAAACGGAACTAAATACAGTGCCAACATCTCATCATACTCAGAAAGCCCTGCAGATAGCAAAAACTTATATTTATACAGACTGAAGATATACAGAGGATATGTTTTGCTGTGTTCTTTTGCGAATCGCTGGGCAACATGAACAATATGCATAAATGGTTGGTTTTGTATTTTCTATTCTTTATTTTCATTTAGTGGAGACATATCCTCTCATCCCACAGCTGCGGGAAAGCAAACCACCTGCTGACAGCGCACTTTATCAGGAAAATAAGTGCAGAAAAGGGTATTTTGAGGACAATAATAGTGTATTATGCTTGTGATCTACTGCATCTAGTTAGTATCAGAAGTAAAATACAAATCTTTCATAATGGAAGTTGTATAATATCTGTCTAACCGGTTGCTCTACAAGGTGCAGGGTGTCTGTGTTTTGGCTTTCAGTCAGTCGTTACAGATGATGCCATGGAGACAGACAGGAGAACGGAGAGCAGAGTCGGCTGACAGCTGAAAGAACACATATTGACTTATCTCACAGGCTACAAAAGTTAACTGTTTGTATGTGTGTGTTTGTGTGTGTGTGAGAGAGAGACTATATGAGAGAGATAGAACAATCAAAGTGAGAAAGGGTGCAGCATTAAAGCCAAAGTTTTTGAGTAAGGGTCTCTCAGCTTGGAGTGAAAGGCGACTTCAGAGGGTTTCAGATCACAGTAGCCCACCTGCTCACTTTCACACTTTACATTCACTTCACTATTCCTTTCCAAAACCTTGTGTGAGCCTTCACAAACAACAAACACAAACACACACACTCCCACACGCTCACACACACACACACATGCACACATACTTGTTGTGAATAGGGGCCATCCTGTCATGGGAGAGAAGTCAGAACATATCCAAATATTTCAACATTTCTGCAACAATCAGCGAGATTTACTTTCCTCCACTGAGGTGAATGGATTGTAGTACAATGGTTACATAAGCAGGTTTGGCAGCACATCTACTTGCCCAATTGTTTCCTTCTTTCTTGCATTAACAAGTTCTCCGGACTGCATCTTCTCAAAATAAAACACTCAGTTCTTTTCTCACTGCCAAGAATCATTTATATAAATGTTTTACCAATAGTGTCTTCTTGAAAACAGAAAGGAGAAAACAAGTATCAACCCATTTAGGGTTTTTTGGGGGGGATCAGTCGGGTTGCACACACAATGAATATATATGCTACCTGTTACGTTTTACTCACACCTGGGTCTAGTGTTTTTGTCTAAGTAGAGTTGCGGTGTAGAGTTCTGCAGCACATCTGTCCATCTTGTCTGTTATGGGAGGTCTCACTCCAGGGGTCCAACTCCTCTCTCTCTGCATAAGTCATTTCTTTGCTGTACTCTCAAAGAACATGGGTGAGTGTAAATCACATCAGGTTTCTCTCTGAAGGTCTGAAGGCTTTGCAGGTGTCCTGAAGATTTTTTTTTTACAACTTTGAAAACCTTAAGAGCATCTACGACATTTACCAACTTTAATCCACTCTCCTGCTGGTTCTCTCTTGCTTTTTTCCAATTAAATCCTATTGGCATTAAATGTAAGTGTTATCAATTCATGAACTGGAAGGAAATAGTGGATAGAGGACAAAGAGTAACTATGCAAATGTATAACATTGTATAACAGCTTGTGCACCGTATCCTCCGGCACCCTATTTCCTATCTAATATCTTTCTTGTCTAAATATTTAAAACGCTCACGCTACACTATGCTGTTTAATAACAGAAACACCCCAATCTAAACAAATCTGAATGCCGATGATGATGAGATTGACAAAACATGAATGGCACATACCAATAGATTGTTAAACATTCCTTAACTACTAACCACCTCAAAAGAGAGACCGTGCACCCTAGGGGGGAAGGAGTATGGATGGCTGCACGTATTATGGTGGAGTGGCCAGTTTCTACAGATCAGACTTTGGTTTGAGAACATACAGGCAACTGGTCCCAGTGGGGGCTCTGCCACTGCTCCATTGAGGCTCTGTTAGGCTGAGGGCCTGCTGGCTAAAGCCCTTTTGTCTGGTTTCCTCTACATCCTCCAGAGAGTCATGAGACCTCCACCTTCACGCCGCCATATGGACCACCTCAATGACCTGTCAACAAAGTCTTTAGCCATAGATGTTGAATCAAAGGAGAAACAATGCTGTGGATAATAGCTTTATAATCACTTCTAGGTTTTCATTCCAGCAAATACAGCAGCAAAAAAACAATCCTATCACTAAAATTTATAGGTCACATAATGTGACCTAATGTCCCTATTTTCAGGGCAGAGTCTCAATATTTGGTGCTTCCTCAGATTTCCCTTGATACACTCGCTGATTAGTTCTCTCTTTTTTTCTTATTTTAAAAATGTCAAGTTTTCTGTTTTGTCTTTCAAAACGGGTGTGTGAACCACACAAAAGTCTGGTTGCATAACAACACTGTCATCACATAAATACTTTACACAAATGTTTAATTATTGCAAGAAACCACACTTGACTCAGGAGCCTCTTTGTTGTGTTTGCGGCACACAAATCATAATGTTGTTACTGTGGGCAAGTAGCTAGAACTTCATGTTAGATTAATATTAAATAGCAGTTTTTACATTCTGATTATCCTTTTACAGTGGATAAATGATAGGTGGTCACTTTACATTCAGCCATAAATGTACGGTTTTAAACATCAGTTGTGCTAGTTTTTATGGTTTCAGCTGTGATTTTATGTGAGAATGGGCCACATGAACCACAGCTGGTGTTGAGCCGGTGGTGATGCGTACGGTGGTGGATCCGTAGAGTTTGACACCTGGTGCTGTCCGGCCATGGGAACAAAAAGACTTCAGCTGCTTCTGTGATGTTGCCCAGGAGGAGCCGAGGAGCAGCCCAGAGACACATTAAGGTTCGCGGTAACAGTGCTGAATTGGCTTTTTGAAGTCGAGACTGATGATATACTGTTGTCACGTAGTTATGGTTTTTGTAAATCGAAGGAATGCTATTGCGGTACATCATCCTGACTATTTCAGAAGAACTCGTCGCTCCCGCTTAATATTGAGGCGGCTTTCTCAATGGGTCAAAGAGATCTTACAACAGTTAGAACATACATTCGGTTCTGTATTTGATTTAATCTGTACACCATATCGGCTCGGCTCTGTTTCTTTCTTGCAGTTTCTCAATTCTGTAAATGCTAGAAGCTGTGGACCATAAACCTGTATATATATACATGCTTGTCCACGTGGTTGTGTGTATTGCAACTGTCTATAAACACACTAAATACCAGGACAGCTACACATTTGCAAACACACTTTTTTCTCTCGCAAGCACAAGAACTCCTGCAGTTTATTTTGTCACTGAAACTGAAAACCACAATACAAAAAATATGCCTCGTGCTTTAGTCCCAACCACATGTTTAATCCTTGACAAAAGAACCGACACACAATCCTTCTCTCCATCAATCCCCTTTTTCTTTTTCCTATTCCCTTTTAGTCTTTTTGGCTCTTACATTAGTCAAAGTATCTTCACACAGTTGATGTTTTTGGCTATTCCTTAAAACCTGATCCATTTGTGTGATTAAAAACAGCATTAAAGACATATGGAGCCTGTTAATATTTCATTATTCATTCAATCCTGTGTGTCAAACAGCACAAGCCATAATCACTACATTGATACTTTCTGTCATCAAGCTGGTGGATGGCAATGTAACATTTGAGTGCTGAGAGATGTTGAAACAGGTGAGTAGGTGCCAGAAACAGCTGAAAGCCCCCCAGACATAAATCACTGTGTAGTGTTTGGTAGTTAAGCTAAAAACAACCTTCACTTAATAGAAATACCTTTTAATGTGAAATTAATCCAGTATCTTTGGATTTTCTTATGAGGCACAAGAAACTTTCTTTTGTCATTCAGCACTTTCTAATTGACAATATCAAAAATATGCAGTCAAGACCTGTATCTTTTGTGTCAGTTCGTACAAGTGATGACTCAAACCAATACTTTCCCATCATTTTGTGATCATTGAGCAAAAAAATCACCTTGGCTGTTATTTCTGGCAAAGGGGACCAGCTCTAAATATTAAATAATACAACAATAATAACACATGAAGTGTCCTGTAACATGAAAACTGTCAGCTGCTTAAATTCAGCTGTGTTCGTGTTTTGCCATGACAGTATGAGGCCTTCACCACTGATCCTCAGCCTCAGCCTCCCAGAGAGATGTATTTGCGTTTTGGAACTCATATCAAAAGCTCATTAAAAGGCAAACAAAAAGATGGAGAAAAATGATCTTGGCTTTAAAAAAAAAAGCAAACAATATTCTATTTATGTCTGCTGAAAAATCAGCCAAACTCGCAGATTGTAAATAATTACCGTAAAAGCTTAACATGGAGCAATAATTACAGCATCCAGTCTCTGGTGCATGCATGCATTTGCTAAGTGCACTGGACGTATCATATTTCCTAGACTGATCAATTATCATGGGATCATTGCATAAAGCACTTTCCCCCAATTTAGCCACATCTTCCCCCTTTCCCCTTCCCCTCCCCATTTTGGGATAACCCCCCAGGTCTTTCTATTCTCAGTCCTCCGCTGAGCCGTAACGCCAACAGCTGCTGTCTCTTTACTGCTTTTCCATGCCCAGGTCACTACATAAAACACTTAAAGAGCATTTAAAGGGAGAGTTAAAACTACAGCTGTCAATCAGAATGATAGAGCGGCTTAACATGACTGTCACTTTTATGTGCACTCTTTGTAACTCTGTAAGCTGTAATAGTAGGCAGCTATGTATGGCAGGGCACAGGTCTGTAGCTGCAATCACAGGCCTATTAATCAGCATGAGGAAACGGCACCAGCAGAGCGGTGAAGACAGAATATCTTGTCCTTTTTCACTTAGACAAATATGAGATATTGTTACATGCTATTCATTCTGCATGGCGCCTTTGAAGTAATTCCCCAGCTGGGAAACAGAGAGTGATTTTTCATGAATGCATAAATGAACATGAAGGGAATTATGTGTACAGATCCACTCGCGTGTGCCTTTCAATCACACACACGTACATACAAACACACATATCCACAGTCTCAAAAACAACCATGGATGTATGTAAAACTCTTTTTATGGCAAAGAAGTATCTATATTATGGAAATTGAGTTGAGGAGTTATAAATGTTACCTGATAATTGTGAATGTGACGTATCTTGACATGAAGGTGAATTAGCCTGTGAGTTATTTTCCTGTGCTCCTCTGCTGTTCCTAATGGGCCGTGTGATCCACGAGGCCTCCTGTAGTCATGCTATCAGCAACATACGTACATCGTCAATTTTCTCTGAGGAGCAGAGTCGATGACAAATGAATGTGTGACGTCACAGGGACAACTGACAGAAGAGGGACAAAACAGGACACAGAGTCAGTGTCAGGTGAGGATGTCGGAGAGGAGCAGAGGAAAGGACAGGAGAAGTACAGATGATGTAGAGGAAAGACAAAGTAGCAAGAGGTGAGGGAGAGAAATGAGCAGGCAGCTAAAGGTCTGTTTCCAGAGCTGGCTTTGATTAGTGACTGTAACCAGGCTCTGGTTTTCATTAACTCACCACAGCGTGGAGGTGTAGCAGCAAGAGAAAGAGAGAGAGGGGGCTGAGACTTTCTGGGAGGTTAAACCATGCAGAGTGAACCAGAACTCTGTCCTGCTCTAACTTCATCCTCCTACATCCTTCATTCCCCCCTCAAATTAAGGTCACCATAATTCAACAACAGCCTCTGATCTTATTGGTGTTTCCACTCTGGGATTCACGGCCCTTTACTGGTGTAAAATATGTGAGTTAGAATAAAGTGATCTTCACTAGGGAGTTAAAAGGCCTCACCTGCTATAAAATGTGTCGGTATCTTCATCAATGAGGCAGAACTACAGGAATGAAGCATGAAGCAATATTTATTTTCTCTGTTCGGTATAATTAAATCTTTGTTTTTCCTTAAGCTTTTTTCCTTCCAACCTCATGAGAACCCACAATGTAGAAAAGTATTCAATTGGAAACCTTCCCTTTGCCTCAAATTGCATGCACATTTGATGACAGTGACAGAAAATGGCCATAAAACATTGTTGTTTGACTAAATACGGAAATAGTTTATGTTTTCCATGTTTATGTTTCGTATATTTCTTTTGCTCACCAAAAAGTTATTTACAGACAAAAAAAATGTACATAGTGTTGCTACTCATGTTTGGAATCATACTAGACTCATGTAATTCCAATAACAGAGGTCCAAATTGTTTTCATTTGCTGCATAAAAAGTACTGTTACCACTGGGATTCTCGTAAAATTAGGAAAAATTATTAAATATTAAGCTGGTAAAACAGTTTTAAGTCTATTTTTTAAGCTGTCAACATAAGAAAGACTATAAGGTAACAGGATTGTACTTTATTATTCTCACCAGGTAACATCAGGGTTCATTTTTATCTCACTCAGTTGAATTATAAAGAAAATTATCAATCAGTAATAGCTATTTATTATCTAATCAGAAAAGCAAAATGAAAGCTAAATAAGGTGGTGATATTATGTGGGTAGCTAGCTTCAGCCCATCATAAACACACACACACTTGGATATATGCAGGTGGTCTTTGAAGTGGCCACATAAACCACAGCAAGTTCTCTTTTCAGCTTCATTAACCACTGCGTCTCCCTCTCTCTCTCTCTCTCTCTCTTTCACACACACACACACACACACACACACACACACACACACACACACACACAGTATATATACTGTATATATATTCTCAACATACCTGCTTTGACTGACACACTTTCACTGGGAGTGAATTTGTTTCTGTCACAGCAGGAATGGCTACAAGTGCATGCTTTGAGGACCCTAAACAGCTCTTGAATGAAAACAGAGAAAAACAGCTCTAAATAGTGGTGAAATGAGATCTGTTCATCCTGGGGACAAAGTGACAGATGAAAAATAGTCAAAATTCTGTTTCTGACTTTCCAAACCCTCAGTGGGCAAATTACACGGGACTCTAATGTCTCTGGTGTTCTGCTCTTTGTTTCATCAAATTTCATCAAATTTCAAGGATGGACTATTTTTTTTGAGGAAGGAATAAACTGAACTAAACTCTACTCATTCATCTTCTCTTCATTGCTCTCCACTGACAATGACTTCACACTCCCATGATGTCGTTCTGGCCACACAGAAGTGAGGGAGGGTAGTGCTCATTGCAACAGGATTCATGAAATTCACATCTGTAAAATCTACATACATTTTGCATACACTGTGTATTGCTGTATTGAATATGCTGATGAGGACCATATGAGTATGAAACCTATTATATTTTAATCTAACTCAGAATAATGATTTGGGTTTGGGGTTAAGGTTAAAAATAGTATTAGGTTCAGACCATGTCAGCATTAATGTTAATATTACTGTTTTGGCTTTTTTATCTACACAAGCAGCCAACTCTCTTTTGCTTCAGGGTCTCTGTGAACACTCATCTTTCTGCTTCTGTTGAACGTCAGCTACACAAATATGAAGTAGTGATTTGATCAAGTGTGTCAGTGTAGCTTTGCCAGTGTTACTGTTAGCCTTGAGGTAATGTTTAGTCAATCTACATTTTATATTGTTCAGACAGAAAGAGAGAGAGCTTTACCCAGCCGAAGTATGCATCTGTTTATGTTTGTCTCAATGTCCAATTCATTTAGATATGGTCTTTACCATTTGATGATGTCTCAACCACAAATGAACTAAACGTAGAAAAGACATGGGCATTTTCCCAATGTGTTTATGTGTGGCAAACATTTTGAGAATAATCTAAAAATGCCAGTGTGGACAAAAAACATTAGCTCTTTTTTGGATATGCTAGCATGGTGCTAGGGAGAGAAATGTCTCTCTGTCCACCACTTTGAGCAAGACTGAAATATTTTAATGACCACTAGATGGATTTCCAGACATTCATGGTTCTAAGGTGATACCCTAACAACTGTGGTAATCCCTGACCTTTCTTTCAGCATCACTGAGCTTCACATTTGTAGTTTTGAGTGAAATCTTTCAAACTATTGGATGGATTGACATTGAAATTTGATACAGACACCCATGTCTCCTTTCTGGATGTTTTCATTTTAGTGATCCCCTTTATAGTTTATAATCTAGCACATCCTCACATTAAAATTTGTATTTTTCCGCTTGCAAGAGAAAGGGAGAGCTTTTTTCCCCCAACGAAGATCTTGCAGGTTGAAATGTTGCAATAAATCCTTGGGAGCTTGCAAATTTTTGTCCTGCACCTGTACCCAACTAGTGTTGGTTGTGCACAAGGTTGCTTCAAAGACTTGTAACTCTAATGACACTCCCATCAGCCACAGCTGTACTTTGTGCTTAGTGCTAATTAGCAAATGTAAGAATGTCACCACATTAAAGTAAGAAAGCAGATAGTGAACATGGTGAACTTTATACCATACCCTATGCCATTGTCCATTGTGAGCATGTTAGTGTGCTGATGTCAGCATTTAGCTCAAAGCACCGCTGTGCCTTACAGCTTGTAAATATATGTACATTAACAGAGATATGGCCTGATAGGTCAACAGTTTAAGACACAGTACAGATTAGGGTTAAAGTTTCCTGTGGGAGGTGAATGTAACTCATGAAGGTTCATGTTAGTCCAAAAGGAAAATCTATTTTGTATTGTTAGTTATAGTTAGCTAAAATGTAATAACTTTAATAAGAACAATGTCTACAATGGTTTATATATTCAACATAAACCTTTCTTTGTGTGTATTTGTATCAGTGTGTGTGTGTGTGAAGGCATGGAGATTCCCAGAGGCCTTGCCTCTGGACCCTAACAAGACTCTGTTAACCTCAGACTCCCCAGACAAAAGCAGCTTTGTGTCTGAGAGCTGTATGTGCCGTGAAAAGATTTCGGGAGGTGAATGTGAAATAAGGCTCTCTCTTTTCTTCTTTTGCAACCATGTCTTTCATTTCCTTGCTTTACAAAAGTATGGACGCCATTAACAGGGAATCAAGACCATTCAAGAGGTGTATAATGGTCAAGAAGCTGTGATAATCCACTGTTCAGATGTTGGCTGGCCGCTGAAATCTGAGCTGGCTTTGCTTGGAACTGTATGTAAGTGTCTGGTGGTCTGTATGGCAGCTATTCAGCTACTGTGGCTTTCATTTGAATTACATTTAAAAGCAGGCAGAGAATAAAAGTACTGAGACCAATCAGTACAGCAAACCTCTGCATTTCTCTCCATCTCTCTGTCTCTCAAACAACTACCTCTCTGTTTCTTGGCCATAACACTTAATAACAGTTGAACAGGCAACAACCATTTCTGCATTTATTATGTGACAATGCTGACCTGGAGAGAGGCATATTTTCTGGATTTACATGACTCACACACACTGAGGTAAGAAAAAATAGGAGGTGCAGTGCTGCATGGGCATCATTATAATAGGGTGTCTGTGTAAATCTTAACTGGACTGTAATAGTGTGTGCCAGTGATGATGGTTCAGGTTTACTACAAGGAACCATGCAGTGAACATACACACATTAAAACCATCTGCCTTCAAGACTTCCTCATCAATCACAGCAGGCCTCCGTAATGCCGCATTCAACTCTTTAGAAGAACAAGAGCATTGTGATTTGTTTCACCGGACAAGCTGGCAGTGACAGGATGTACTTGCATCGTTATCACCTGCAATTGGTGATTCATGAGATTGTAGGTTAGATTTTAGTACCCAGATAAAATCCTCTGTGTTAATCTCCCTCTTTGATGCATCTCTTCCTTTCCATATTTTACTGTCTCCTGCAAACAGCCTTTTACACTCCCGCCTCTCTTCCTGGTGCTCGTTCTGAATCAGCGTTATCAGGTGAGGTTGGTTAGCAGGTCTGTGTCATGCTGTGATTTTGATAAGGGATGTCTCGTTCCCAGGACAGAGTAGGGCAGCACCAAGTGACCTTGTATTGGCTACCTGCTGTCAGTCTGCTTGACCAAACCTGAAGAATCACAGGGGGTTTCTGGGACGCATGTGACCTTTCAGGCACTATCTAGAACCTTATAAACCTGATAACATGAAATAAATCAGCAAAGAAAGATGGGGTAGAAATAGCTTTCACTTTGTCACATTTTAACATGTATAGTAGCTATAAAATAATTAAAAGGAGATAAAAGGAACTGATTTGGATATGTGGAGCAGGGCTTACTTTGTGACTCTCTTGAGTTGTAATGAGGGGATACAAAGGAACCAGGCCCGCTGCATGACTGAACAGTTTATTGGCTATACTGTCTGTTGTGGATTCTTAGTAAAAACAGAACAACAGACCTCACTCTAACAGGACAATTAGGGGATCTCTGTTGTTTTTTGAAGTCTGTGAAGATTATGTGTCTTAACTAGAGAGCAGACTGGATTTGAAACTGTTTCAGGAATAAAATTCACAATGTGAAAATGTATTTTTGTCAATGATGCACCAAAAAAGGGTCATCCAGTCTTCTTCAGAGATAAAAAAAAAAGTTCAGATGTCTTTGCATTCAAAATCACTGAGACATAAAGGCTTCATTATCATATCTATGTACATCTCTCTCATCTCACTCCAAAATAAGCAACATTTTTTTTATTCTGATTATATATGAAGGCAAGACAGCTACCTCTGGAAAAGATTAGAGAGCTTCCTTTTGACTGGTTCCATGTCTGTGGTTAAGGCACTGCATGGCAGCTTCTATTGTCCTGATATATTAGGTGTCCCCTCTACATATTTTATTTCTAAGGTCTGAACTCTATCTGCATTGGCTGGTCTGTCGTCGTCTGCTGCAGGGCTCTTGTATGAAATGAAAGTTATACTCCCTGTGGGTAAATCGTTCATATTTGCGCAGCTGGCCTGGGCATGCGTGGAAAGATTTAGAAGTATTTGGACAACTAAACATTGTTAATTTGAAACCTATTAACATTCTGCTTCGGTTCGGGTTGAGGAAGATATTTTCAACGCTTAACAAGCACTGTAGACCAGCATTTGTTTCCTGTTGCCTTACGTTCTCATCCGTGAAATCATAACCACCATGCGGGACCCTACTGCATGGTCTTCAAGAAGAAATGTAGGGTTAAAAACAGTGATCGGACTCCAGTTTGTTCTCTTGTGTTGAAAGAGTTGCCCACATGTCAAGCTGTGAGTGGTTAAGTGTCTGAGACAGTATTATTTTTTTGCTATATTATGTTATTTTTGCAGAGGTAATTATTTTTTCCTTTAATTGAATCTGTCTGGGGCTTAATGGACTGATCCTGATGGATTAGGTTGGTTTCCTGTCCGCCCCCACTGCACGCCCTAAACACATTCACTAGTAAGCATTCCACTCAAGCAGTTATGACTTGCAAAGATAGCCCGAGGCCATTTTATCCAGCCGTAATCTAACATGGCCTTCAGGACAAACACTAACAAATGCAGCTTTCACACGTGTGCAGCAGTTTGAGGCGACTGCAATCACACTCAGGTCTGACGAGAACAACCACCGCTCAGAGCATGATGGTGGTCCAGCAGGGCGAAAGTTTGGTCCCCTGATGTATGATTTATGGGGAGCTTCCTGAAAGAAACATAGGAGTCTCCTCATGTAACTATATACTGCCAGTGTTAGTTTATAACAAACGCTCATGTCACCTTGATCCTTTGTGTTGTGTCCTTTTGTTGCGTTAGCTTGTCTAGAAATGAACGTAGCAGCAAGTGTTAGTCTCTTTAAATCTATTGGGCTAGTAAAATAGCTTCACTCAGATAATTACCATTTTTTATTTATAAGTTTGATTTTTATTTGTATATACACTCATACACTTAAGAAATAAAATGTCTTCCAAGCTGACATCTAAAACAAATGCAATATTGAACAAATACAAAAATGGTTTCAATAAATGAAAGAAAGCTACAACTTAAGGTTTTTAATTGAGGAAACTATTTACTGTCTCTTTAATTTATTTGAAATTCATGATGCCTCTACTATAGAACATTTTATGTGTTATAATTAGTTATATCATCATTTAGACAGTCAGTAACTGATTAATTACTATCACTTCACTACAATTATCTGTTTGTATTACAGTGTATTCGTGTGTTGTGTCTTCTTGCTCAGCCTACAGTATTTATCCATTCACTATGGATAAATACTGCATAGTGTGTCTCAGTGAGAGATGTTCACTGTGGGTTTATCTGTCTGGCATTTGTTTAGACTGTGGTCAGGCTTGTTTCAAGGGGTCCTCGAGGGAAAACATCTCGCACAGACTCAATTTGTGAAGTAAATCTGCTCTTTTTTTACCTAAAAGAGAATTATTTTCCTCTCTGTGTGTTTGGTTTTTGTCAAGCATGGGTGATGGTTTACATCAGTGGTTCTCAAACTTTTTTGGGCCAGCGCCCACCTATCCATTATCCAGGTCCCTTACCGCCCTCCATCAATTGAAATGTAGGCTAATTGTCTCCCCTGAATATTAATGTTGATTATTATTTTGTTTTAGATCATTAAGAAAATATGTCATTGAATGCCAAATAAAAGATTTGATTATAGAGTTTGAATATCATCATCATTAGTTTCCCAGGGAGCAAAAAGGCCATGTGAATAGAAGTTATATTTATATTTAGTGTAAAACAAATGCAATGGTTAGAAATTTGACATTCAAACTTTAATTAGATCACAAACGCTAATTTGGTGCCAAACAAGAAGCATTCTTATTAATTGTTCCAATGGAAAATAAGCAGCCTACATAAGGAAAAAGTTTGAGGCTACTGGAAAAAAAGCAGAAGGACGTGTGGTGTTGAGGTTTTCAACAGAATACTGGCGGCCATTTTGTTGATATGATAAGATTGTTGTTGTTTTATGATGCTATCCAGTTGATTAAATAATTGGACCTGCAGCAGTTAAATTAAATAACCGGTTCAAGCGTCCACAGGGGTTTTGGTCAGGGGATTTGGGGGTCCTATCCCAAGAAAATTTGATATTATTTGACTAATGAATATGTATTTTCACATCATTTTTGACTATTACCATTACAACATGTCTTTAAAAAATGCACTGTATGGCATAAAAAACAATAATCACAAAACAACTGACTGGATCTGTGGAATAAATGAAACTCCAGAAGAAATAAATGAAGTATTTATCAATATTCTTATCATTTTTTGAATTGTTATTTTTTTTAAAAGAATAAATTCAGAACAGAATTAAAATAGATTTATATTTTAAATATGACAAAACTCTGTTTCTTACAGCAGCAACAGTAATGTTTCTGTTGTGTATTAACAAGGCGAACACAGAGGTAGCATTCATTCACTTCACAACTCAGTGTGCATGGAATATATTGCTTTTGTGTTTTACTCGCTCGGGTTGAGCGCCTCAGAGCCAAAGGTTCATGCTCTAGAGGCTCTGTCTGCATAGTAGAGTCAGATATATTCAGGTACTTTATCTGTTGCCACTTCAGCCTTTCAGTTCCTTTAACCAGTTTCTTCCACACAGTGTTGATCTATTTCCCTTAACAACTAAAAGTGGCAAGTCAGTCTGTTTTGTGGTATATTAACAAGGTGGATGTGGAGGTAGCATTCGTTCAATTTACAAGGCCTTCTCATTACAGCTCAATGCACATGCACCCCACTTAAAACCATATTCACAGAAGTCCAAAAACATAAGGAAACATATTAACCATACAACAATTATGTGATCAATATATCACAGTTTTCATCAGCAAAATCACTATATAAATTCAATAATATCTCACTTGAAATACATTTTTAAAAACGTCAATAAAATAAATAATAATCCTGACATTAAAATACTAAGTAAAGTTTAGAAAGAGCAAAGAACACAGACATCTGTCAGTATCATCATCCCATCCTCCTCCTTCTCCCTCTGCTGTTGGTTGAGGGGCGGGGCTGTTTCAGCCAGTAGCTAAATTTACAGGTATTTGCCAAATTTTAATACACATTACAAACTAAGCTAAACGCAAACACTGAAAAATAGAGCAGAGTAAAGGACAGAGAAGCTAATGCGACCATAAATGACAGCAAAACACAGTTGAGACTCAGCATAGTTTCCCCATGTGTCTACACAGGAGGCATACAGAAGGTACAGTGTTGAGAATAGGTCGTGTGTTACATGTGTAAAATGGAGAAAAAACAGGAAAATCTGAAAGTCTACGAATGAAATTGTGAAAATGTGCATTCGCCTGTAAGAACTAAACTGACATTATAAACAGACAAACGTCAAGCCCCCCTTCTCAAAAATATTGCTTCTAGCACCCCCCGACTTTCTCTGAACACCTCCTGCTCAGCACTGTCATGAACCAGGGCCAGTTTTGAAATAATTTAGGTCTCTGTAATAACCTCTCAGGCAGTTCAATACCTGATAACTTGTCTTTAACTTATCAGTCAAAATCTGTTACCTTAATGCCAGCTGCAGTTAGTACATGAACTATGACGTACACTCAAGAAAAAATAAACATCTATTCTGGCAGACACACTTTACAACTATTAAGAACCAATTTTTTAAAAAATTGTCCAACAGAAAATGTAAACACTGATACGGAACTATGAACAAACCCAGCCATCATTTATGATTATGATGACGCAAAACAGTGAACCTATTCAATCATTTCTATTCAAACTCCACATCATTTGTTTATGTTAGGCTACAGATAGCAAAACAGGTTTATCGCTTAGTACAAAAAAAGCGCCTGATGTCGCCATAAAACGTTGCTTTTTTTTTTTGTTCTTTTTTCTCCACCTGTGACGAATGATGAATATGTTTTCACAGGAGAAACCATGACCTCTGCATCAGTTAGCACAGCTTTGTGTGTGTATGAGGACAGGGGGGATTACGTGTGCGTCTAAGCGTGTGTACTGGGCCACGTGCATGTGTGTAGATGTTGAAATAATGCAGAAATAAGTGCAACCTGTCACTTGTTATACTTTCTTTTCTTTCTTTCCAAGTCTGCCTATGATTAACCACACAGTATGTCTATATATTGTGCTTATTGTGACATTTATATTACTCTTTGTATCAGGTTTGGTGTATACTGCATTATTCCAAATTGAAATCAGGCCTCCTTAGTGATACTCTGAAGAGTGACAGTGATGAGTCAGGGGGAGGAAGCTTGTGACTGTCGACAGCAGACCTCCTGCAGTAATCCCACATCACCATTGGATTGCTCATTCACAGGTTGTGTGCGGTCGCCAGAGGCCGTAATGTTAAAGGTCAGAAGAGTAAAGATATATCATAGTGCGACCTCCATCAAATAGAGTGACCATGAAATCTGGACAAGGTGCGGTGTCAAGCATCACTGGCTAACTAATCATCAAATTATTCTGAGAGTTTGGTATGTGGAGATTGCTGGTTTTCTCTGAGGTCATGGGAAGTATTTTCATGTCAAGGAAATCTCTGCTGTTTAAAGAGGTAAATAATATGTATGTTACAAACCTGGATTTTGATTCGATTATGTTTTTGCATGTTTGCAGAATAAAATACCAACTCATTTTTGTCATGTTCTGAAAATTTACTACTGTATACTTCTGCCAATAATTTCCCACAGCATTTGTTACTGCAAAAAACTGAGATAATGTAATCATACAGTATTCAACCTTCAGATCACATCTCACTGTACTTATGCAGGCAGCTGAAATAAGAGCTATAAGTAGAATTTCAGGCTTTATATACCCGCTGGCCTTCAGGCATGTTTATAGCTCTTGGCTTTTAGTCAGTTTAATATGTAGTGTGCAGCCAATGGGTTAACAACGGCTCTGCTGGATGACACAACACTCTCTGACCTGATCGCTGGGAAGAGTAGGTTGGGACGAGGACAAACAATAAAGTCATCAGGTGATTTATGGGAATAAGGGGGATTTTTTTCCTTTCAGTGGGGGTTGAAATTTGTAATTACAGCAATTCTTTATCTTAACTGGATAAAAACCAGAACAGTTGCTGTAATCAGAAACTGACAAGTTCATACTTTAGCTGAGTAAATAACTATTCATTTCATTTCAGTTTTACTTTCACCTGTAACCACTTTTGCTTTCAGGAAATGTCATCCGCCCCCTGTGAGTAACACAGAGGAATTTCAGTTTCTATAGATGAACTGAAACAATTACGGTCATTCCTACCAATGTTATTACAGTAAGGGAATCAAGTTATTTCATATTTATGTACCCTGCACATGGAGTACATGTTAAACTCTGTTGTTAAGTATCAATACACAGTTCATACATGACTTATTACTGTGCTGAGTTTCTCCATATAGACAAATGGCCCTGGCTGAAAGGGGACTCGGGGGATCTCGCACCTCAGGGTCACTACTTACACCACTAAAACCTAGAAGTGAGAGCTTTGCTTTTTTCATGCCACGCAAGCACTCAAGCTTTATGAAATCCCACTGACCTCGCTGTTAACCTTCCACCAATCTCTTAAATTGATCTTCTTCCTTCTTCCTTCTTCCTTTTCCGCCTTCGATTGTTTTTTTTTTTGCTTTGTCCTTTGCTACCCTATCATTTCCCGAATTTCTGAGCGCAACAGTATCATCATGTTTAAGTAATTGCCCCCTCCCCTTGTTGCCATAGGAACAGGCCAACACAAGGATCACCCTTGACATTAGGGTCACCAGGAGGCTGTTGAGTGTTAAGAGAATCCTTGTACTTCCATGCATGTCTTACAACACTAAAGCCGGAGCAGCAGCAGAGAGGGTTAAAGCACAGCCATGACTCTGCTGAGGGAGCGCTTCTGTGTGGTCAAACGGGGTCACAGTTTCACAGAGGAGCAGCGAGAGGTTAGGCAGGAGTGACAGGAGACCAGCATACAGGCAACACATCCATCCAACACCAGAGTGAACAAATCACTCAGACAATGGTCAAGCTATCATCTATCTTGTCTCAGTGATCCACTTACTCCGGTCTGTGCATGTTTATCTCATTCCTCAAGTCCTGTACTTCTGTATTCAACATATTTTCAGCTCATAGATTGCATCAAGACACATGAAATATCTTGAGAGGCATTTCTACATTGTGGAATTGGATCTTTGATGTGCATTTTTAAAAAATACACAGTATGTCTACCTTTGCTCTGTTATTTAGATCATAAAGCATGATGTTCTTTCACTTCTAGTCACTCATATCTTGTTAGCACAATCTGCTATAAAAACAGAGTAATTAAAGAACTTTCTTCCTGTGTGTCCTCCCATGAGTCTGATGTGATTTATGTATGTCTATGTTATGTTGTATGTGTTCGTGCAAATATACACACAATCGTGGCATTCTGTAGCTGTTATCGTCATCAAGTCAAAGCTGTATTGTTACCAAAGAGAACCTTTGCTCCCCTTTCATTAGATCAACAAGTTTGCGGATGCCAGAATAAACCACTTCTGAATTTCTGTCGTCAGATCTGTCGATTCTCATAACAAAGCAGAACATTACTTTTATTATGATATAAGTAATTTCCCCATCATTTACCCATGTGTGCATAAATGTATCCTTTTGCACGCACATATAAATCATGTGCATGCAAACTTGCACCCTATCAGCTTCCCGGCAGACTGTCCTTGAGCGAGACCTCCTCTCAGTGGCACAGCAGGGCAACCAGCTGTGGTTAGCAAGACTCTGCTGCATGGAAACATTTAAACAGGCTGAAGGATGGCCCTCACCCTGACCACCGCACACACTCATAAAACACAGCCATATGTAAAGGATCGAGAGGATGATTTCTTCTCTTTTGATATTCAGTATGAGGGCAGTTGGCATGACTAATAACATGGTGTTTACAATGTGGCGTATAATAAGACATGATTCCACTCTCTCAACCTGGATCTTGAACTTAATCATCCAATTTATAAGATGTCTTTCTACAGTTGTAAAAGTCAGCTGCGGGTTTGGGGTCATGTTTTTGGAAAAGACTATATTCAGGACTGCAGGGCGTGTTTTTTACTACCTGAAGGACAAAGAGGATGCTTAGACTAAGGCCAATCTTCCAATCATAATTTTCCAAACTTTGCATCCATGCAAATCCAAGACCACCAGTCAAACAGAAGCTGCACTTTCTCCTGTCTGGATTCCAGTGTCCCAAAATGATATAAACACAAAGCTGCTCACCATCTGTTTGGGCCTCTGAGGATACTAAATTTACTGCTGGTTTGTGGCCTTGACATACTCACAGGGGATAGAAAAACTGACATAAATACTTGATTATAATCGACTATAAAGTACAGTAATAGTTGATTTGTTGTATCACTGTTGGCGGTATTGGTCAGATATACTGTGCAATGTACACTGTATATGTCTGTTCTTCAACTCATGACTGCTTTTCCTCGTTGCTGGAGCAGTTTGTCTCTGTTTTGCATTTTGCTGTCATAATTTTCAAGATTCACATCTGATGCACCTACAGCATGGGAACAGACAGTTTGGTCCTATTGAACTGTGGTGTCCTTTTATTGGACTGAAGAGACTTCTTTTTATAATGAAAAATGTTGCTAATTGTTATGCAACTTAGTAAGTAACTGATTTTGATTAGGTTATGTAAAAGTTTGAGTCCATCTCCGTGTGGTATTTGGGTTAAGGTATCTGTATGCTTCAAACAAACTTGTTTGTATGAAGTGTTGTCGAACATGTCTAAAGGCAAGGCAGGTTTATTTTTATAGCACATTTCATACAGTGCTCAAGGTGCTTTATATAATGCATTAAACCATTAAAAAACAGCATAAAAACTATAAAATGTAAATTTAAAGGAATAGAAATCTTAAGGAAATACCAAAAGTTCTTAACTTTTGATATATCCTTTAAATGAAAAAGTGTTTATATCTATTCAAAAGCAGCCACACTGAGGGAATAATCATTAAAATGGAGCTTCAAGTTGTTGCTTCTCAAAGACATTAATGGTGTTGTAATCTATTATAACATGTACACAAGTACACAACAATACAATGATCCCATATAAGCACTTTATCTGAAGCATACCCAGATAGCAAAATTGCTGTTGCCCAGAGCCCATACCTGACACTTTCGGCACTTTCATCTGGCCCACATACCACGTGGAATGATGGTACTCCTTTTTTTCAAATCTGGTCTACAAACAAGCCTTATGTCAACCAAGACCAAACCAGATGAACCAGAAGTGGCCCACATCCAGAATACACATCCCTGAGAGCACCATATCTTTACCAAAAAAGGTTCACATTTGATTTTTGATAACTGGGGCATATTTGCTGTTTTACATGTGGGCCATTTCAGGTTCACATCCATTTTGTCCAGGCCAGAAGAAAGGCCAGCAGTGATGCATCATTACCTGAAGTGGCCCACATCTGTATGCTATCTGGGTATTGACATCTTTGGTGATACATTATTTGTACAGTCCCCTGAAAATCTGTACTGTATCTGTTTTTTCTCATGTTTGTATTCTTACACACATGCTGGATGAGAAGTGTGTGTTCAGGATATTTGTGCTTAAGCTGTAAGCTTTTTTTTGTTTTGGCAATATCACTAAAACTAGTCTGTCTGCAAACATAAGTACAGACAGGATGATCTATTTCTCAGACACAGTCAGTCATTCAAAACACTTTTTTTATGATATGTCTGTTGCCTTATCTTATTTGGAAGTGATATATGTCATCCATAAATGTATTTTACTGTTCCCTAATGGACAATACATTAGCAGGATTTTCCATTCACAGGCCCACTGAGCTTTGTAATGGGAGGTCACCCAAAACCTGCAAGTTAGCTTTCTCCATTAGCCTACATACACACACTATACTGGGATGTACAACAGCATTTCCTCAGGAAGGAAAAACCTCCTCATACTCCCTTATCCCCTGCCAAGCTCTGACAGTCTATTGTATTCAATAGTGTATTAAGGATGGTTGATTTCTGCCTCCTCTCCTCTCCTCTTCTCTCGTGAGATCTCAACTTCCTTGACCTCCTCAGAAAATCTTTACAACCAGGCCAGATTACAGTGAAAGCTTTTCCTCTACTCCTGAGTTGGAACAAGGAAAAATGGGGAGCACATTTCAAAGTTTGGATGTCATTAAAGAAATGTTATGAAATGCGTCTTCTGTTTACGATGAAATACTGCACCATCTCAAGATATTATCATGGGGGAGATGATGCTACACAGCTATATGTTTTGAAGGAAGAGTACTGTGGGTTTTTGTTGAGGTCCCCTCAGAATCTTTTATTCATATTTTAAATCATTTTAGATCCACTTCCTTCTGTCACATTTGACTTGCTGAAGAAGGCATGTGTATCAAAGCCAACGTGGGCCAACCGGGCCATATGAGAGGCTTCCATCAGTCTGGAGGGAACAGTGGGGTCTGGGTTTGCGCTGCAACCCCTTGGTTACAGGGCAAATATTCCATCTTTAAAGAATTTGCACTCTAACCACAGAATAACTGCTCATGGGACAGACATGTCATATCATACAGAAAGAAATTGAAGAAAAAAACATCTGAACCCCTCAGTACCAAGGCCAAACTCTGAATTGCTTGCAGTTCTCTTCTCTGTTCACTATCGGTGTGTGAATCTAATTCTGTGTGCACATGCATGTGTGTGTTTATGTGAACACTCCAAACAGAATGCCCTCTCACTTGAATTCCTTAATCTTCCCCCTTTGAGACAATGTGTAAGGACAGTTTGGTGCTGTTCCTGCTCAAAATAATGACCTGTTATAAAAACAACAGACTAGTCTGACAGGACATCTTCTGTCATCCTCTCATTGATTGAAGTGAAATTTCTTCGCTCATCTGGACAGTTCATCTGATGGCATTCGTCAGAATGAAAAGTTGTTTCTGTTAATTAGGTCTGTCTGTGAACTGAAAAATGCTTTAGTTCATAATAAAATGCTGTCAATTAAAGTGAAAAGACAATCACCACAAAAACCGTGGATGACCTCTGCAGTATGTGCTGAATACACGCAATACATCAAAGTTATTTTCTCTTATTGCAGAGGATGTCAACTTCCTGACTCAGCTCTGCTTAAATCAAAACCTGAAGCTGAGAAGACAGCTCAACATTTGCTTTAGAAAAGAAAATTGGTATTGTTTGGGATGATTACTGATCTGACTTTTCTTATATGAAGTTGACATCAAATTTGCAATTTAGAAGTCAAAGAGTAACACTCAGTAGTGCATGCACATACTGTACAGTGTTCCGGTATGTTAGAATCAAGTTTGATGGATGTAGACTAGACATACATTGTTGTATTAAGCCAGCTCATTTGCATCCTGTGTGAACGGGAATCAAGACTTCTCACACGTCTGAGCCAAGTCACGCTCTGCCAATCAAAATTAAACACGTGAGCACATTTTAGATTAACTGGTCGTTAATACTTTACCATATATACAGCTGTTCATTTTCTCTTCACTGTCTACACTTGCAGTCAGAGCAACATCCAGCAGATAAGCATTGTTTAAATTTATTTATCTTGATATGTATTTAGTGTTAAACCTTTTATTCGCTGATATTTGCATATTGAACAAGGGTCACACTTCCTCTTTTTGATGGGATGTTATCTGGGTCTATTTTTATCTTAAGTGCTTCCTAAAAACAATATCAATTGTTTGTTCCAAAGATTAAATTATCTAATGCTTATTTTGTAATATTTCTACATGTCAGACAACAAACATCTGTTTGTGTAGACATCAAGGACAGTAACTGAAATCCTGACAGTAACTGAAGTCTATCCCTGACAAAATGATAAATAGTTATAGTGACAGTTTTACAGTTTTAGTTTTACAGTTATATTTTTACAATATCTTAAAGTGTTGTCAGTTGTCAGCGTTGTCAGTTTTTTCATATATATTTTTTACATTATATGTTATTCAGAATAAATGTATGCCTTCATGGTTTAAACATAAAGGCATAAAGACATTAAATCTGATGTGATTCATACATTTCCCTCCTATCTTAGTTGAGGTCACAGGGATTTGTTTTACAGTCCCGTATTACAATTAGAAATCATTCTTTGAGTGGGAGTATGGGTAAATGCTTCACTAAGGTCATCAGGTGATCACCCTCTGTCCTTGATGTGTCGTTGATAGGCCTACGTGGCAACAGAACTTCAAAAGGATCAGTCAGGTTCGGGTTTCTTCTGTCAATGATTCAGTCCTGCTTGTGCAGATTGTAAATTATAACCAGCAGCAACAGAAATTCAAGAAGATCAGTTAAGTCTTGGTTTCTTCTGTCAATAATTCAGTCCTGTTTATGCGGATTGTAAATTATAACCAGCAGCAACAGAAATTCAGGAGGATCAGTCGAGTCCAGGTTTCCTCTGTCAATGAGTTGGCCATGTTCATATGGACTGTAAACCATAGCTAGCAGCAACAGAAATTCAGGAGGATCAGTCGAGTCCAGGTTTCTTCCAACAATGATTCAGTCCTGCCCATAACACCTCTTTAGGGCTCAACAGTGTCATCTAGAGTCCCAGGTGCAACCCCCCACCACCACCACCCCTTGCTGCTTCACTTGACAGCAAAGCAACACTACCTTAAAATCATCACTACCTTGTAATGATCTATAAAATCTGTGTTGACTATAAGATACATAACAGGCAGACATTACTAGTTCTCTTTGTCTTCACAAAACCTTCTCAAGAAAACTCAGGAAGAGCAACAGAGGTGGGATCACTCCTCCAGGATGGACAGATGTGCAATAGATTTTGAGAGCTCGCCAAGCAGCTTGCAGGTGCCACCAGAACAGCATGGAGAACTGGCGGCGGAGGACAGACTACACATGCACACAGGAATGACTCACATTATACCAGTCATGGGAGAAGAGACGTGAAAAAATATTATTAACACAGGAGTGAGAGAAAGATAAAGACATTGTTCAGAGAGAGAGAGAGATGAGGTGAGGTTAACCAGAGAACCAGATCCAAAACCCCAGGAAATGGCAACGACAGCTGGGGAAGCAGAGCTATTAAAGGATGGGTACTGGTCCAGCAAGAGATGTCTGAGAGACAAGAGAGGACAGGAGAAGAAAACAAGGAGAGAGAGGGAGAGATGAGAGAGGGACACACAGCTCTTGTGTGTGGAACAAACACACAGGGGGTTAGAGAGATGTAATGGTTATCATAACAGTTGCAATAATTAATAACCTCGTTGGCAGGACACCATTTAGTATATTAAATGAGACAGAAACCGACTCACCGTGCAAGGTCATGAAGTACTCAATTCAAAGCAAATAATTGTAGGTTAATGCACAAATATTAATTTTATTTTTAGATTTAAAGGACTTAACAGACTTTGATTGTCCGACATCAGCAGGAAGGTTATCGAGATGGAATATAATGTTTAAGAAGATCAGACAGGTGTGAAGGGGCCCATTTAGGATTTTGTAAGTCAGCAGAAACACCTTAAAGTCTGATCTAACATGGATAGGAAGCCAGTAAAGGGAGGCTACAATTGGTGCAATATGGTCAAATTTTCTTATTTTTGTTGAGATTCTGGCTGCAACATTTTGAACCATCTGCAGACTTTTAGTACTAGCATGTGGCAGACCAGAAAACAGGACATCACAGTAATCAAGTTTAGATTAGATAGATAAACAAATGCATGTATTAGAGTCTCTCCATCAGCCATGGACTGGGAAGACCAAATTTAGCTATGTTACGTAGGTGGAAAAAGGCAGTCTTGGTGATTAGTTTTAATGTGCTTTTAAAAGGAGAGGCTGGGATCAAATGTAACACCAAGATTCTTGGCTGCCACACTTTGTGAAATCACACAGTTGTCGGGCGTTACTGTTATTTGATCAAACTGGTGTCTGTGTCTAGCATGGATAACCAGTTTTATCTAAATTTAGAAGCAGGGAATTTAGTGACATCCAATTTTTCACAGCAGCCAAGGAGGCCTCTAATTTAGTAATTTGAGTATGATCATCACCCCTTAAAGGCACATACAGCTGAGTATCATCCAGTATTATCATGGAAATTTATTCCATGACTACGTATAATTTGGCCAAGAGGCAAAATATAAGGGGAGAAAAGCAGAGGGCCAAGAACCAAGCCCTGAAGTACTCCATATTTAAAATCAGAGAAATTAGATGTAATGTTATTACAGCAGACACACTGTGTTCTTTCAGAGTAGGACTTAAGCCAAGAGAGGGCAAGGCCAGAGACAACATAATTGCAATTTAGTCTGTGTAGTAGTATACAGCGATCAAAGGCTGCACTGAGATCCAGTAATAGAAGGACAGAGATGGAATCTGAATCCATAGTAAGTAGAGGATCATTTAGTACTCTGGTTAGAGCAGTTTCAGTGGAGTGGAGTGACAGGCCCTGAAAGCCAATTGAAAAGCTTTATATTGATAATTTTCTTTTATATGAGTCGAAAGTTGTTGAGACACAACTCTCTTTAGTAATTTAGAAAAGAAAGGAAGATTAGATACTGTTCAGTAGTTATTAAGAGACCCTAGATTGAGGTGCAGTTTCTTAAGTACAGGTTTAACCACAGCTGTGTTAAAACTTCTGGGGACAATGTAGTAAGTGATAAATTAACAATATCTAGCATTGTAGGTCCCAGAAAAGGCAAGAAGTCTTCTTTAGTTTAAAGTGAGATGGTAAAATGGGAAACAGAACCTTCAGCTATCAGGCTCCTCTTCTGTGGAACCATCTTCCAGTTTTGGTTCATGACGCAGACACCTTCCCTATGTTTCAGAGATAAGCTTAAAACTTTCATTTTTATAAAGCTTACAGTTAGAACCGGCCTAGGCTTGCCTTGGACCAGCTCCTAGTTATGCTGCTATAGGCCTAAATGTTGGGGTACTTCCCATGACACAATGAGCTCCTCTCCATCTGTATGCATTCATGTACCATTAATGCATGTAACTAACTTGGCATCTTCTCTGGAGTTTTTGTGCTTTCTTGTCTAACAGGTTTCTATGGATCATGGTTGCAGGCCGCCTTGTTATGGATCACAGATTTCCAACTTGGCTGCAGACTCCATTCTGCTATGGTCCTGCTTGAAGCCCATGCCCACTATTATTATTATTAGTCATTTTTCAATGATTTTTTCCTCGTCACTGTCGCCAAGTGTTTGCTCATAAGGGAATGTTGGGTCTAAGTAAATTAAAGAGTGCAGTCTAGACTTGCTCTATGTGAAAAGTGCCCTGAGATAACTTCTATCGTGATTTGGCACTATATGAATAAAATAGACATGACTTAATAGTCTCAAAAACTGTAATAGAAGGGACTAACTGTGATTCTTTGTATAAATAGTAAAAGTAAGTTTATTTGCAGTGTTGAAGAGAATTCTAAGCATATGTTTAATACTATTGATTAAGCAATAGAAATATTCTGCTTTCACTGCAGATAAATTGTATTTCAATAAACACTTGTACCAAAATAGGTTAAAACCTTGCACTTTTGATTTTTGCCATTTACATCTCTTGCAGGCCTACTTAAGAGCACATGTCTCGTCATTAAACCAGGGTGTAGACCTCTTTATGTGCCTAGTTCTGGTAGTAAGAGGTTCAGCTGAATCCAAGAGACTAGAGAGGGCCAAATTTAAGTCACTAGTGAAATTTTCAACAGAGCCTGTCTTTGCAATGAAAGGAGCCAAGATTTCAGGCGACTGCTGGCCAAATGCAGCTATAATAGATGGGCCAATGTGGGGAGTGGTAAATACATCTGTTCCAACATTAAAAGGACAGGCCAATGATGCTTCAAATTTAAGGAGAAAATGATCTGTCTCAGCGGATGTGGCTGGGAGGACAGTTAGGTCAGACACAGCCATCCCTAGATAAAACCAAATGAGGGGTGTTACTATTGCACTGAGTCGACTTACGAACAAAGTGAATGGACCAAAAAGTATCAACAAGTGCCAGAAAGGCTTTACTTAGAGGTTCGTTATGATTCATGTCTGTTTCACAACCATACATTTTTATGCTCCTTCCCATGTCTGTGCTTTATCTCTCTGGGTGAGGCTCCTGACCTCTCAGTATTGTTAATATGGGATCAGAGAGAATAGAGAAATAAGAGACATTTTTCCTGGTCAGCGCCAGCATGTAAATATGACAGTGGCTTCATAAATCAACTGTATTATGACCATGAAGGGCTGCAATGTACCAACGCCTCTAAACCACCACTAGGTGGCTCCCTGCATTTGTAAATCTGGTAATTAGGCTCTACTGAAGCAGGGTACCAAGGTGTAACACTCACATTGTGTGAAGTAAGGTATATATCTTCAAGTTTTAAGAAATATTAATGTATTCTGTTGAAATTAGTTCAGTCTTTCAGTGAGCTTTCAGAGTCCTCTCCTGACCTTTAGATAAAACAGCCCGTAGGAGGTGATTATGGAGATTGCCTGCACAAAGCAACAAAGCAGAGTAATAAAGCTGCTGGTGTAATTAAGATTAGAGCTGTTTTCACTGGTTCTGACAGGCACCAGACACCCACACCAATGGGAGAGGCATCGGATGGTGGAGGTGGGTGGTTGTGAAGCCTTGATGATGAGAAAAGTGAGGAGGTCTAATCCAGGGATGCTTACAGGGTGAGAGGACGTGTGAGCAGGCAAGTTTGAGAAGAGGGTAAGAGGTTAAAGGTTAGGCTGGGTGAAGCTGTGCATTGAGAGAATTCGTGTCTGTGTAGCTGCACAGACCAAATGAAAACATGAAACTGTATTTGCACTGTAACATTAGATTTACAGACTCAGTAGATGGCAATCAGTCACAATTACCTACACTACTCCACCCTCTGGCATATACTGACAACTGCAATAAAACTCACAATATACAGTAAATGTCAGCAATGATCTTCTTACAATGTACAAGGACTTGTTATCATAAATTGTGTTTTTAGAGGGCTGTTTTTTCTGCCAACATGAGGGCCAGCCATGTCAAATAAACACAAACAAAGAGCTTGCTATGGCCATGGTGACCAGGCTCAGTTAATATGCACAGTACACATTCCTACCTCATGTATGCCTGGTCATGTGCAAGTATACACTGCAGTATACATGGGATTTAATCAAGATTTCTTCAAATGTATTTTTCTTTCTTATCAGTTAAATCACATGACGTAGAAGTGGGTGGTCAAACGATTGTCCTGGCATGTACTCTGAGTCTGTTACAGCATTTAAGTGTACAGGCAGCTGTGGCTCATTACTTGGTTTGTGTTTTGTGGTTTCTCCTGTCCACATGTCAGAGTGACCAGCATCTTGATGATTAGGTTATCAAAAGCAATTGCCGGCATGTGAGCCAATAAGAGACATGTTACAAAGTACTTCAAAATAGCACTACACATGCAGTCCATTTACAAAAAAAACCACTACACAATCAAAAAACCAATAAGCTTATTATTATTACTGATGAATGAAAGAGTTGGATAAAACAACAAAGCAAGTTGCGCAAGAGGGGAATAGATTTTTTAACCTGGAAACACAAAAGATGTTCTTATAAATAATTTTTTTCTGATCTATTAGGCATGAATTCATTGTTTTACCAGTAACCAGTGGTTACAACTTATAAACCCTTTATAAATACCTTTAAATAAGAATAAGAGTCTACAGCCACACTCGCAAAACTTACTAAACATGAAGCAAAGCTGAAGGTAATGGGAATGTCTTATGTTGGTATTTCATCAAAACCAATGTTGGACAAATTAATTTTGACCTAATTACGATCCTATGTAAAAGGCTAAGGGATCACCGAAATTCTTATAGTGTATTCTGAGTTGTCAATAGTTGATGTTTTATCCAAAAAAAATGTCAACCTTATGCTTGCTTTGCAGGAAAGGTAAGGGGACCATCAAAGTCAGTACAAATGTTGGTGCTAATCCATCAAGTACATTTTGAGGTATTTCACTGAATAAGTGCAAAATTTGACCAGGTGCTGGCGTTGAAGGAAAATTCATGGCATTATGAAAGTCAGTCTATTCACTTATCTGGGGACAAGAAATGTCTATAACGAATTTCATGTCAAGTCTATACTAAAGTAGCGCACAGACATTGCCTCCCTAGAAAAGGAGCACAAATTATAGTGCTATATTTGTCACTACACCTCTAGTATCAGTAGTTTCTGCTGCAGAACAGCTCAAATGCACTCATGTACATTCTATACCATAAATGCCACAAATAACCTGTATGCTAAGCTGGAAACAAGCAGAACTGGTACAAAAACACAAAGTGTCTTTGTTAGAGACTTTAAGGAGATTTACGTAGCTTACTTTGGCCCCTAACAGGAGTCAGGGTGTGTGTGTGTATGTGTGTGTGGGAGCTCTGTGACTCTTACTGCTCGTTCCAAAAGACCTCTGCTGTGCCTGAACAAGCTTACACCTCAGCCAAACCTGCATCAACTGATTATGCGGGCATGTAGTTACACCTGTTTAAGTGTGTCAAAGGGTCTCTGCTGGTTCTTGTGGCATTATTACCCTAGTCACAACATACAGAGAGTCAGGGTTGCATCAAAGCAAACTGCACACTAAGTAGAATTTGTTTATAATATTTCCAAGCATTAAAACATTGATGTTTGCTCACTGACGCAAGCTGTCAAAAGATGTCAAAGCTCCCTCTACTGAAACAGTGTTCCAACCAATGGATACCAAAGTACAAGCTCCATGTAAAATATGACTGTGGCCTTGACAAAATCAAAAATGTTTCTGATTTGTTTGATTGCACTGAAGCACCTGAATCCTCACAAGACGGTGGGGGTGCATACAAATGACTGCTAATTCTGAATATGTGTGCACGTGTGTGTCTGTGTGTGTGTGTTAGTTTTATATTAATTCTTTACAGATAATTTTTAACCAGATCTAATGATGTGACCAGATCTAATCTAATGTGAACCAGTGCACAAATGACCCTGAGTTGAACAGTTTCACCTTGACACACAGGGTGGAATGCAAAACCAGCTGAAGGTGGTATTATTATTGTGTGTGTGTGTGTGTGTGTGTGTGTGTGTGTGTGTGTGTGTGTGTGTGTGTGCGTGTGTGTGAGGCTGATTAGCAACAGAGGCATTGAGTCACAAACCTTTCTGAGGTGAACACAAACAGTCTAAGAGCTTCCAGCATCATGGCACTCATGGATTACCGGACTTTGGCTTTTTTTTACGTACATCTATCCATCGAGTTAACAGTCAACTATGTGTCTAGAATGCTACTTTAGTTACTGCTTCATCACTGACTATCTCAGAGAGCATTAGAGAAGTGAGAAGGTTACATTTTCCAAAAAGAAAAACTGTATTTTATGGTCATGGGGAAATCAGAGAGTGTGTGGTGGATTGTGGTCGAGTGCATCTGCAGGATCCTTGGTGTTTCTACAGCAACAGGTAAGATATGAATTTGAAAACAAACAGAAAAATATAATAGGATTAAATTTATAGTCATATGTGTCACTTATTGTTCCAGTATAGGCCTGATTTGGCTCTTTGGACACACTAGTAGAAGCACAACAGACTCTCTGTGATAAGTTGGTCAGTTAGAGCGTATATGCTCTTGTAAAAATATAAATAAGGATTTGAAACGCAACATAAAATAGGAGTAGAAGTATCTATCTGTGCTGAAACAAAAAAGGCATCTCAAAAGTCAACTTTTCAGGAAGTTTGAACAGCCTAAAGCTCTCATGGGGAGAGGATTACCCAACTGTGTTTTTAAAGGATTTCATAAACCCAAAATGTTAGAAGGTTAAAGCATGATGTTGGCCAAGTGTATTCTTGACCTCCAAGGAAACCAAACTATCTCTCGGCTGATATATATATATATATATATATATATATATATATATATATATATATATATATAGAGAGAGAGAGAGAGAGAGAGAGAGAGAGAGAGAGAGAGAGAGAGAGAGAGAGAGAGAGAGAGAGCATATAAAACTGTGCTTTGTCATATACGGCCTTGCTGTTATTGTCGCTCCTCCTCTGTTGTTGCTCAGGCACATAGGGACAGATTGCACGCAGCTCCTTTAGCCACATTAAATCATTACAGTGGAAATAGCTCTCTGGTTGCTGCCTCCTTCAAAAAATATGGGACCTCCCTCCACTTAAATTCAAACAGCTGCAGACACTGAACATTTACTGAGAGCCATGTGCCTCACATCACACCAAAACCAAGTCTCTGTATCCAGCTGGGTTACTGGGCACATGTGTATCACAAGCTGTTATACATTCGCACCTTCATGAGCTTTCTATGCATTGTTTCTATACGTGCATGTGTGCTTGTACATTTATGGAGTATTTAACTCCCTGCCTGTGTCTGCATGTCTGCGTGTGTCTGTCTGCCTTTGTGTGTGTTCTACAGACAGACATACATGCAGGGAGATTATATATGTTAATAACCGGCTGGTCTATATGCAGCGTTAATTCCTCTCACACTCTATAAACTACCAGAGAGCACTTAGCTGCAATCCCATGATTTCCCTCTGGTGCAGATTCTATCTCAGGGTTTCTGGTAAGTAGCTCATAGAAACTACTTCCATGTGTTTGGAGGTGATCACCACTTAACCATGCTTACCTCTTCCATACTTTGAAGGAAGAAAAATGTTTAAAAAACAAATTTCTTATCTTCCTCCCATATCAATACAGTGGTGTTGGGTTTTTATTCCATCAAATGTGTTTAGCTGATTTGGGAATCTTCACATCTAAACAAAATTAATGTTGCGATAGCAGAAGTGTATTTTAATTCACTTAAGGTATTTTATTGATCCTTCAAGGGAAGTTCTCTATTGGCTTCTTCCTGCATGGTTACATCAGAGGCAAAGGGCACACACAAAGAGGAATAAATCAGCAACTTCAAGCTTCAGCCCAGCATCACTTTTTACAATCTCTTTTTACTAAAGTTTGCTTTCATCCAGAGTAATTATAGATACAAGAATAGAAGAAATACTTTTCTGTGTCATGTATTTCTCATGAAGTGAAGATGTCTGATAAGCGGAAGGATTGACAGAAAATGCTGTGATCTACAGTTACTATTTTGTAAATGGCAAGATTGTTTTCAGATTATAAGGCAACACGCACACCACTTGTTTAGTCTCCCCATGGTGCAGGGAATAAATTTTCCAGAATATCCATTTCCAAAGAAAAAATATTAAAAATCTCTCTCAAGACATCTTGAGAGAGGGCCTTGTGAGCGAAACATTGAGACTGTTTAAGATGTCATGGTTCACTGGCAGAAGATCTGTGATGTGTAAAATGTCCACTCAGATAAAATGACCTATAGCCTGCTGGCAGTGACATGGTAATTACAAGCATGAGCAAGCTATTACCACGATTCTGTGACCATGACAGAAACAATTACAACAATTACTGATATAAAGTGCTCTCTTTAAATATCTTTATGTCACTTACATCATCAGTTCAGTACAGATGTAAACTATGAATTCAGACTGGGTGACTTCAGGTCATCTTTATTGTCCCATGAGGAGGGAAAAATGGTTCGCAGCAAGGACTAAAATCAATTAGCTGCTTCTAACATCACCTGCACATGTCTGGCTGTAAGAATGTTGACATGATGACAATCAAGACACAAGTAGAGCAAAAATAAACCGTAAAAGCAGCAAAAAATATTGTGAAAGTAAGACAGAGAGTATGTTTATACATGTTGTCATATTTGATTATCTCAGTTTAAGATGCTTTCTCATCCGCTGCGTGCTCACCCGTCACTAACGAAGAAAACCATGAACAAAGTCTGACATCTGGTGGACAAAAACTGCTCACCAGTAAGTCACAAGATGGAAAAAAGAAAAAATATATACATTTTGCTTCCTTTTTAGTGTTATGTGCTGTAGGAGTGGAAACCCTACAACTGGGAGAATTCAACAGCCTCGGCATCTACCTACTGTAAGTGCTTAAGTTTTTTATTCTACCTTTGGAATATAATGTATCAAACCTAACAAAGCAATCCTGACTACTTCAGTCTAACTAGTGCCAGACCACCTGGATTTTAATATGGCAAAGAATGTGTGGCCCAAGGGCTCTTAGAAAACAATTACAATACAATACTTGCCTTCATAATCACTCATACACAAATATACTTATAGAGATGCTGGGAGGGAGTCAGAGGTTCAGAGAGAAGGAGCAGAAAAGTGACCTCTCTGCTACTTCTTATTATCTCTGTGGCTCACAGCCAAACTCCCACAGAGCCACAGGAAAGCTTCTCCCAGAGGAGAGCAGAAATTCAGCGGCTGTTTATTCAGTCTGTACACATAAATACAGATGCACTCTGAACACACACACGAATACATTTACAGAAACACACAACAGAGCGATAACTCTTCAGAGATAGGGTAGCATACTTATGATAGTTAACCTCAAGGCATTTTTATGGTTCACAAGTTAAGATGGTTATCAGACTATTTAAACACAATATAGAGAAGAAAAACCACAAGTCCTTTGTACCACATGTAAGTAATATCTCTTCTCTTTATTGTGTTTGTGACAGGATACTTGAAGCCATATTTTGCTCCTTCGTCAAACAATCTTCACTATCAGCCCTAGATAAAATACACAAGAAACAAGAAAAGTCGCCTGTATTTGGACCTAGTTTACATAGTTTAGAAAGTGATTTTTATCACAGACACTTTTTTAACACAGACTATCAGTTTCATCTGGTGCCAAACATTTTTTTCCCACCAGGGTGTCATCTGTTGGCATCATGATGTTTGAGTTGGCCTACTTCCTGGATACACTCCTGGTCATGTGTCTGCCGTGAGTACATAACACTCATTTGCATGGATACTGTAGTACAAAGCAAGAAACTCACTCATCATCCACTGAAAAGCGTACAACAGGGATGAACCTTGTCAGTGTTAAGCAGATCCAAACACCTAAATACAAATATTTATCTTTATTTTTCTTAACCTTCCATGATATTTGCCTTTTCATCTGAATAGCATTCACATAATTAGCTGTCTTTCCTGTCAAGGGTCACATAAAATTATAATTTTTCAGTCCTACCATTAAGATGTTGGTATAGTGGCTGACTGTATGAGAGAAAGCCTGTTTTACAGATTCAGTTCTCCTCCTCTCTTGTCTCTGTGTAGCTGTCCTCCAGACTGGCAGCTGTTTGTGTTGTGGGGGAAGATGGCTCGCATCGGAGGCTTCCATAAGTTCCTCTATTACTCTATAATGTCAGTGGTCTGTTTCTTGCATCCTGTGTTGGTGTGGCATGCAGTAATCCCAGGTAACATGACACCAGCAGTTACCTTACTTACTCTATTAATTACAGCATTATTTTTTTTTTTTGTTGTTTTTTTATTATTTTAGGTTTTACACAGATAAACAATAGATAATGACAATGTTGTGACATAAAACGTAACATTCAAGACACAGAAACAAGACAAACAAATAAACAGACAAAAAAGAGAAATAAATTAAAATTATAGCATAAGTTTGTATATACAAATCTGATTGAATGAATACAAAGGAATAATTAAGGTTGTAGGCAATGAAACCTCATGATGACAAGCGCATCTAAGTCTTAAGTGGTGATGGTTCTTACATCACACATTAGGTGCAGGAGATAAAGGGCAGTTTAAAGAGTAGACCTGTAGAAATATATATGAATATATCTTCTGATTGCAGGAACAATGCTGCTAGTGACGGCCTTTTTCAACTTCATATTGAGCAAGAAAACAAAGACCAAGTCTCCCAAAAGGCCGCAGGAGAGGTACAATGACCAAGGCCTGACAACAGTGTGTGTGACAGAGCGCCCAGATAACACTTTCTCACTCTTCCACATGGTAACAGGAAGGAGAGGGGCACGACTGGCTCTCGAAAACAGCAGCAGCCTCGGCCTGGATGAGAGAGAAGAGAGCGACCGGGCCATGCTGGAGCTGGAGCAGACAACAGCAGCTAAAGAGACTGATAGGGAGAGGAGGAGGTGGAAAGAGAGGAGGCCGATATGCTTAAGAGGCAGGGAGGAGCCTGTGGAGAGAGAGATGGAGGAGATGGAGGGGCACTATGAGCCCGAGCCAGACACAACCTCAGACACTGCACCTATGATTACAGACTGACTGTCTCCCTGTGCTCAGACTGAGTTCCTTACTGATAACATACAATGAAAGCTTGAGTAATGTGTTCATACTGACTGAGTGCTTTTATAAAATATCCAGTCTGGTATTGAGTGTATGTGATTACAGAACCAAAATATAAAAATTATTAGATTTTTTTTATTACTAAGGTGTGTATTTTTTACTTCAAAAAGATCAATCTATTTGCGCAAAATGAACATTTTATGTGTGAAATCCATTTTGTTTGCTTCAAATGTATACATTTAAACAAATTAAACCATTTGTACCCATACACACATGCATGTTGGTGGCTTTTAGTCTGATAGTCTGCTTTTGCAAAGCCAGCATTGATTGAAAAGAAGACATTAATGCAGAGCAATCCAATCCAGTTAGTGCTGCATACATTATTCATAAGGAAATAAATTAGATCAACTGTTTCATTCATTCAACGTCAGAGGAAATAGGTGCAAATGTGAATGT
The DNA here is from genome assembly GCA_029490765.1 of Euthynnus affinis. Taxonomy (NCBI): domain Eukaryota; kingdom Metazoa; phylum Chordata; class Actinopteri; order Scombriformes; family Scombridae; genus Euthynnus; species Euthynnus affinis. The sequence goes on along the minus strand of CM055852.1, from coordinate 13,643,211 downwards.
GAAAAGCAGCTGCCGGAGCTTGTGCAGATGCGTGTGTTAGTCACGTTCAAGTCTCCTCATTGTGTGTTTGTCATGTAAGGCGCGGTGACCATGGTGACGGAGCTCTGGGAGGAGTGCTCATGTTATTATGGTGATGAGAGAGAACATCAGATTACCCTCCACAGCGCCACCATAAGCCTGCGTTTCAGCAAAACATATCTAATGTGCCAAATTACAGATATTATTCATGCATTAATAGAATGTCATACACTGTGCATTGATGATATTAACAGCTTGAGTGAATCAGACCCTCTAGGCTCTATAAATCACCTTGAAATTAGCATATTTGTGAAATAAATTGTCCATTTATGGTATGAAAAGCCTGTATTAATGTAACATTTCATTGGTTTTTCTTTTGTTTTATCATGCTACAGAGGATATAACTCTCCATACAGACATTCCTCTTTTGTTCAGGCCATAAATCAATACTGTTTCGTTCTGTCAAACACACACACATACTGTATATACACACACTGTACACACATTGTATTCCCCAGTCCTTTGTTCACTGAACTGTAGGTATATCACTGTATGTAGCCCTAAGAGGCAATCTCTCCACAGCATCAAAGCTATTGAGAGAATCAATAAAAGCAGGGAACCTCATTAATCAGAAAGCTCCTCACTGAAATCTGGGATCAGACAGCAGACAACACATATGCACAAACCGCCTGCGGGTTAAACAGCTGGGTTATTCTTCCCCAGCAGCTATATGGTGTCACACTCTTTCAACCTTTTAAACTTTTTTTTTTTTTTTTTGCACAATGTGGCAAAGCCATAACATGTGAATCGAGTCAGGAGGGATGTGATGGTCTGGTGTTTTATGGAGAGAACAGGGAGTCTTTGTCCAGAGTTTGCTGAGGCCGCTCATCGGCCTATATTCAGGGCTGTATTGTCTTCATCACAATGATATCTGGTCAATTAGCAGCTGAGCAAACCAGTCATAAACAGCAGAGAGGAAAAGAATGTCAGTATTTCCAGTCCGCTTCCTTAAATGTTCCACCAACTTGAGGATGTTCTTTGTCATGCCCATATCCTTTATATTGAGCTGTTCTCTTAGAGGGAAGTTATTCAGCTGCTGGAACAACTCACTTCCTCTGTATATGTTAAATCATAACTCCCCTTCAGACAGAGAGAGAGAGAAAGAGAGAGAGAGAGCAAGAGACTTCCTACAGTTTGTGTTTCCACGCTGCAATCGTTTCCTAGATGGCCGAACCAGGTTCAAAAACAGGATGGGGGAAATAAATCTTAACAGATAACGGTGACATCTACCTTTATTACTGAGTTTGAAAAAAACAAAACAGGATAGGTGTTTGGCTTGTGACTGTGTTAAGGTGATCTGACATTGTTATCACTGCAAATAAAAAGGAAGAAAAAGAAAAGCGTAAAACTCTTTCTTTGTTCTGTCATGCATATAACACCACATACAAGATTTCTGTCCTTCAAATATTTTTCCATAATGAAACAAACAGATTCACTTTTGTATCCATTTGCCAGAAATGTTTCAAAACACAAAAGCCCAAATTCAATGTTATATCTATGACATATTTTAGCATAAAATTCTTCCAAATAAACTTATCTAATTTAATGGTCTTTTGACTTTTTTTGCCATTTTTTGTGCGATAAAAACAGAATTGAAGCTTCTGTCATAACTGATGAGAGGCAAAATACCCAGAGGCACTTTGATCAAGAATTACCACCCTGACTGTTCGCCCCGCCCTCGCTCAACGCTGATTGGCCGAGGCTTATCAGCGCGGCCTTCTGTTGGATCATACCGCTGTCAGTTTTATCTCCCAGCTCTGAATACCGCACGGCCATGGAGGCATGAAGACTGATAACGGTAAGCGAGATACATCGCCGGTGGATATACGGAAGAAATCGGGGGACGTGATCTGCTATGGTAAGACTGATCCAGATTTTAGCGTTTACTACAGAAACACCGATAGAGGCTGCAGTTTCTTTTCTAATACAGATGGTGCTGTGTTTAAACCCTGAAAACATCATAGTGTCCTCATGATAAGATGTTGTGAAGTTGGATTCAGGATACTTAGAGTGTAAATTCAGTTTTGTTTTCGGAGAATTATATGAAAATGATATGAAAAACTTCCTTTTCGTGCGCGCTCATCTGTTGTGCTCCTTTACGCGCTCACTACAGTAATATAGCTCCAGTAAAAGAGATAAATGTCTCCAGCAAGTGATTTTCTGATAAATGTTGATTACCTCTCTCTGCAGTCAGAATAATTCTTGGAATTCATACTGTAAAGGTTTTCTGCGTTATTTTGGAGCTCTCCCGGACATTTTTACGCATGGGAATAGATTGTCTTCGGGCTCAGCTGCCAGTGTAGGTGTGATAATTGGATATAAATCTCGCGATGATGAAACCAATTAGCAGACCTGCAATGACGGTTCTTTGTCCATCGAGGGAGCTTGAACACAGAGATACTGCGTGATCCAGTCACAAGACAGGAGAGGAGAGAAGAGGAGAGACACACATTCAAATGTAAATTCAGCTAAATCTGAGCACCAAGAAAAAAAGAGTGACCCCTACTTCGTTTGCACTGCTCTTAGCCCTTTGGTCTGTCTCCTGTGCAGCCATGTGTGGTGGTTGAATTATTCATAATAGTGACAGACTGGAATCCTTTAAGTTATAGAATATTTATACTCCCATTATTATGTATAAATATGGATGAGAGATAGACTGACCATCCCATTATATATGTACTTTGTCAGCAGTTTCCTTGGATGAAAGTGGAGGTCAGTAGGAAGGTGGAGTGATGGACACTGCTTTTATCTCAGTAATTAACATAAAAACTGAATCCATGATGTGTTTTTAATCTCACTCATGTAAGAGGAGTTGCAGTAAAACACAGTTAAATCAGATTCTTATATCAGTGTGTCTCCACACTTGCTTGGCATTCATTGTTTAGCTGAAGTTTCTCCTCACTTCCCAGAGATCACTTCCCAGTCAGACAGTGGTGTGGTCAGTACTGGGCAGTCTACTTCCTGGTTTTTGTGGTTGCTGTCACTGCTCATGCAAGAATGTATTTTTTTTTCTTGTGTTTTTTTTTTTCCGTAGAAACGTCTGTGACAGCTGCAAGAAATGCAAAGGCATCACTTCCTGTGTATCAGTATTTTCTTGGGGAAGTGCTACTTTATATGGTTTTAAGAAGAACAACTATAGGTTTCATGCAACTGTTTCATGCAAAATGCTAATGGAATGAAAATATGTGAAAATGTCACAAACCATAACTGTTAACTTTACTTTTTAACACATGGCTGAATGTGCTGTGATGTTGAAACTAAGTGGGGCATCTGACAAAGGGAGTGAGACTTCCAACTGATAACCCAAACCAGTAAAGTTTATATTAAAACTTCAAAACACATCTCTCTAGTATCTTGCTGGTTCTGTCACTGCAGGTGGAGTCAGTCAGGAGAGATCACAATCCCAGTGAGATGAATGTGAAACAGTGTTTCCAGCACTGCAATGATTAATCAGTCAATCAACAGAAATTGTATTCTATTTTGATAATTAAAAGATTGTTTAGTCATTTCTTAAATAAAACTGCTAAACATTAGCTGGTTTCAGCTTCTAAAATGTGATAATTTAATGATTTCATTTTCATACGACTGGATCTTAGGGTTTTAGACCTTTGGTTGAGCAAATCAAGATACATGAAGATGTCAACTTTGACTATTTGGCATTTTTCACTTTATTTTTTGGCACTTTATAGACAAAAAGATGAACCAAGAAAATTCTTGTCATATTAACTGATTGTAATTGTTAGTCTCCTCCACTTAACTTTATGAATCATTCAAGCAATGCTACTCCACTTTGCAAATCTGGAGAAGTTTGGTGTACTTTAGCCACTAGGTGGCAGCATTGTAGCATCGACATCATGGTTATGTCCAAACTGTATTTCAGGCATATAACAAACAAGTATTTGAGTACCGATGTCAGTTGATATTTTACAGTATCACAGTTTTTTTTTTATTTAACCAGGAAAACCTCACTGAGGTTAAAATCTTTTTTCAAGAGTGTCCTGGCCAAGATAGGCAGCAACAATGATGAGTACAGACAACATAACATAACACATTATGTCTCAAGAATTCATATCAAAGAAAAAAAACATTGCTGCCTAGATCATGAATGGAATTTTAATACAGTCATACAAAATACTGCATCCTCAAGACAACGTAAGAACAATCTTAAAACAACCCAATAACTATCTGGATACAATAAATGAATTAAAACAATAAAGATCATCTAAAGCAGTGACACAATGAAACACATTAGGTTCTAAAATACCCCTAAAAACATCATCAGCCAGTTGAGAAGATGATTTCAGTTAACAAAGAAGAGATAAATAGTTAAAATAGAAGATAAGATGTTATTGCATTTTAATGAGACATTTCTCTTTCCTTCATATTCTTTTAATCTGCAGGTTTTTTCCATCAGTTATTAATGTTTATGTTTTTATACATCTGTCACAGTGGTCTCACCAAAAGCTCAGATTTAAACTGTAAAAAATAGAATTAAAAAAACAGTACACTGCTGTAAAAGTTGTTAATGAATCAGTAGCCCTTATGTATTGAAAAGGAAACACATTTGGTCAAAAGTCTTTCTTAGCTGGGATCTAAAATGATTATTTGGAATATGTTGTGTATAAATATTAGTTTGTAATGATAAAATAAAAATGGTGATATAATGCTTAAAATGGGATTTTAACAACAGCAGAAGTATTCAGATCCTTTACTTACAGTAATAAAAGTAGCAATACCACAATTTAACTGTCATGAGTAGGCAGGTTGATTCAAATGCAGGAGGCAGTGGACAGCTGGAGCTGAATCAATCAACATTTATTTCCTCAACTCGGGAACAGGAACTCAGGCATGTAGGAAAGGCCAAACTGAGCCAAACGGAAAATAACTGAAGACCAGGAGTTAAATACAAACTAAACTAATGAAACAACAAGGAACAGATGGCAAGACACAAGGGCAGGCTGGGAGCTGATCGGCTGGGAGAGACACAGGGAGCAGAAAACCCAGAGCAGCAGAAAATGAAGAAGCCAAAAAACACAGTCCTCATCATAATCATCCGACATATATAAACCAGTCCAAGAACACACGTGAATACAACTTAACACACACACACACACACACACACACACACACACACACACACACACACACACAACACAAACTCTTATCTACAATCTCATGATGATTTTGCACCTCAGACACGGCACACAGAGGCTGTAAACAAAAATCACTCAAAGCTACAGATGCCAAACAAACTTTTTAAATAATATGCTGAGTGTTAAGTAAAATACAGTCCAGCCATTGAGCAAAACACCTGTCAGTCTCCGGCTAAGAATGTCTGATAAATGCCTTAAATGTAAATACAGAAGACATGTGGAATGAGCTGCCTTGTGTACAAATAGCTGCATCCTTGACTAGGTGTGTCAAACTCCTCCGTCAAGGTCCTACTGTCACTCAGTCTAGTTCAACAAACAGACTGGGATAGAATCATGACATTAACACAACTCCAGTACAAGTAAAAGTCCTCCTTGCAAATTTTGACTTAAGTGAAAGTAGAGATGTTAGCAGAATATACTTAATATTCATTTGGCAACAGTTCCCGTCAGTATTTAGTGTATATAGTATAATTGTTATTGTATTATTATTACTAATGCATTAAGCAGCATTTTAATGTTGTATTTGGTCAAGATGAAGCACATTTTTAATTAACATCTTCTAACATCATCTAATCAGCCGTTGGGTAGATTATTATAGAACGATTCAGTAAATTTGATAAGTTGATCATTGGCCTTGATTTATTATTAACATCTCCATCTGCCAAGTAACTAATAAATGTAGTGGTGTAGTAACAAAGTAACAAAGCAGTTATCTTGAGCTGTGGACATTTATCCTGTTTAACTTTGTCTCTGACTTTGCCTTTATTGCCATCAATAACATTCTAGATATGAAAAAAATGATAAGGAATTTATGCAATGTCCTTGAAATAACTCAGACAAAAGGGACTTTATTTAATAAGTCAGTTTCACTTTCCATTTTACCACCATGTACTTTAAGTCACTAAGCAAAAATGGGATCATGTTACAGTTTTGCAGTAGCCCATATCAAGTTTTTTGGTTGCATGTCAGACAAGTTAACACATGCCCTGGTTCTTCACTTTCCATTATCCAGATCGATGGGGGGGGGGGGGGTGCGACTACATCCTGTCACATGCCTTACAAGAAATCTCAGAGGTGATGTGAAGCAAGTTTGCTACCTGTTATATAAGAGTCACTTTACCACCCTGATCACCTGGATGTGCCAGCGTCAATTGTGCAACACTACAATACTCTTAAAAAAGTGCAAAACATTAAGACCTGTGATATGCTACAATTGCTCTTACATCAAGTTATAATATACTTTCTACTTTCGGATATTTATAAATTCACTTAAGAATACAAAACAAAGTTATCTCCTGATGTAGCTTTGAGATATTTATGCAGATGTTTTGCCTGAGATGTTTTCCCTGCGCCTGCTGCTGACTCACATCCTGTAGTTTATTAACTAAAGCTGAGGTTGTTGGTGAAGTGACCTCTCATATCCTGTCAAGGAAGTAATCATCTATCACTCTCTGTTTTGTTTTCAAGAACATCAGGAGCTTAAACAGACACACAGTGACATTAGTTTTCTGATATATTTATTTTAAAAAACAATGTCTACAAATGCCCATATAAAAATAAATAACTAACAAAGCTTTTCCAGCTGCATACACAGAACTACATATAAACAATACATTGACCATTTAACAGTGTTTTAAAGCTCAAACTGTTAACATTTATGGCAAGCCTCCAGGGCTTAACCATCCATCACATCAGTTATTTGCACACAAAAAATTAAAAGTCCCCCACTGCTGGGCTTGAGGGAGTTTGATATTCAGGCCAGACAACAATGTCTGAGCTGTCTGACATTTACAGAGAGAGAAAAACAACTTAGAGGCGTGCTGTTCTTTTAACAGTCACTTACGGCCAGTTAAAGACCGCAATTGGGCAAGAATCACCATGAACACACTTTCCTCCACACAGTAGCTCTCTATCATTTGTCAAGCAGCTTGACTATTGGGAGTTAGAGGAGGCAACCTTCCTGCTGTGACCTTGGCCCCTCTGCTGAGAGCGGTGGCCTTTGCCTCTCCTCCTCCTCTTCAGGCACAGCTTCACATCACGACCCATTTTATTAGCTCTAGAAAACACAATCAGAAGTAAAAAAAAAAAAGATTAGCCTATCGGTGTGGAAAGATGTTACTGCAGCAAGTGAACATGTTTGCATTTTTCTTGTCCAAATATTTGGATACACTGCCTGTGACGCAGCATGAAGAGTTTACATGGAAATGTAAGAAAGATATGTAGAAAAATATGCTGATTTATGTTGAAGACACTAACTGACTGACTGCTTCACAAGTGGTAATATATATACAGGAAGAAGAACTGGATTAGCAACAAATACTTTTGGCTGTGATGTACAGGAAATATTAAGACAGTTGGGAAAACATCTGTAACCAATTAAGGTGCTGGGCTGAAAAAGCTAATCTTGTAATAAGAACATTGTAAATCACTGTTGTTCGCTGCACAGGTCATTGCCAATTTTCAATTTTAACCTAAATTGAAAGATGAACCTCTGGGGGTTGACAAAGGTTTACAGATGCAAAATTTTCAGATAACTCTAACTGTGCATGCACGTATGAGTGTGTGTGCGCATGTGCTGAAGGATCAAATATCTCACCTATTCCAGCAGCGAATCAGCTGTTTTCCCATCGGTCGGTCTGGATTCAGACACACTAGCTGATTGTTACTCTTCAGCGTCACTCTGAAAAACACATGCAAACCCACACAGTTAGTCACCTTCCTGCGGATATGAATGTGGGTGAATGTGTGTGTATCTGTAGGATTTGGTACTCACATGACTGTGATTTTGTTACAGCTGGGGCTTTTGGGGTAGAATGTGAGCTCCGCAAGTTGCCCTCTGACACCCGGCTGCGTCTCTGGACACAAACATCTTCCCGGGACATACGCGCTGTCCGACTCTCTCACTGCACAGACACAGTAACAGGATTACAGGTTAATTCAATACAGCACAACAGAGATTAAGTTACACTGAGATCACGTGCACAGACAGTTTTGCCCATATAAAACAACAACACACTCTTTTATCCAGATGTTACTAGATTAAAATTGATAGGTGTAGTATATCAGATCAGTCCGTAGATTCTTACCTGTGATCATTACACCGAGGAGAACCAGGAGGGCGATCTGACAGACTGACTGAAGATAAAGCTTCATACTGGAGACAAGCTGAGCGCTGACACTGAGTCCCTGAGCCACATGTTGCTGTTTTATACTTGCGCTCCGCCCCCCCCCTGCATACTTAGAGCTGGGCTTTCCAAACGAGGAAATTCCCCACGGCACTTTCCTTCTTAAGTCTCAGGGCACAGGAATCAGGATGCTGGGATCAAGGACAGTAGTCCTCTGGCCTTGTCAGGAATGACTCAATACCCTGTGGGACACAGTGGCAAATATCTTATCCCCTATTCTCTTATGCACTGATTTTCAGAAAAACTATGATGTTGCAGCTGTAAACTCTGTAGAACAGTTTATTCTTTAGAAACTGCACCACATAGATGACTTTTGAGTTGTTTGTCTATTGATGAGTAGTTTTTATGCTAAAAGAGTACAAACTGGTCACATATCAGGATTCATCTTTGAATGAGATATGCTGTTTTCCGGCCTTTGTTTGACACTGTCAAGGCATGTTCTTGTCCGCTGGCTCTGTGTCAACAATACCATGTGATTTCTTCTAATTTCCCATGTCTTAGATTCAGCACAAAGGCCCTTAGTTAAACAGTGTTTTATTAAAAAGGAAGGAATTGTCCCTCTTGGAATGATGAAGTTTGCCTCTATGTTATTGTTAATGTTTCTCTCTCGTGTTTTTCTGCCACAGCTGGGCTCTAATCAGAATGAGTGAGTGTCAGACCTACGTGAAGCTCAGTGAAGAGAAACTGATACCAAAGTGAGTCCTTTTAAGTTCACACTGCACAGTAATTACACTGCAGTAAAAGCACAGCGGTGATTACATGTGTTAAATGTCATCATCTCTTGCATTGAATGGCATGTGCAGGAGCTAATCTACCTGTTTGTGGTCTTGTGTTCATATTCAGGTCTGACATCTTGTCACTGCTCAGGACCTACAATTGTTACCACGAAGGGAAAAACTTCCAGCTGAGGACTCGCGAGGTAAGAAGCTCAGCCACAGTCAGATCAACTGGCAGCAGACTGTGCTGGCAAAAATAAAAAGGTACAGGTTATTACCAAGTGCTCTGTGGTGTATGTGGGTGTGCCAGATTGCAGGACAAATAGTGTTGTTAAATGGGTCATATGCATACCAAAAGTGGAACCAGTTCAACCAGCACTTTGATTCTCAGGCAGATAATGAAAACATAAAACCTGAGACTCAAAAAGGCGTCAAATGTGGCGTTTGTTCTGAGCACAAATTTCCAGATTCTTTTCCAACATGACAAATGCCTGAAAAACCACAAAAATCCCCTTTTCCCTCCATATGAATATGGACATGGAAGGAGACTGTACACTAACGCTTAGCAAAGCATTTCCACAAAATTGCTGTTGTGGTGCGCCTGTAAAGTTGTTGCAAGAGTGTGGCTATTTGTTTGATACCTATTCTGTGGTTTTTACGGTCGGGAGTTCCCCTTTGTGGTCACCAGTAGGTTGCTGAGAGAGAGACCGTGTGTGTGTGGGGGCAGGGCAGGGTGGTCATGATCTGTTTTGTCCCCCTTCAGTCAGATTCACTAAATTGTCTCATTCTGGGAAAATCCCCCACAGTCACAGATCTACCATGGCAGAATACATGCAGCACACACACACACACACACACACACACACACACATATATATATATATATATACACACACACAGTATATTGACAATACTAACCTAATATTAACAATCAAAATGATACAATAGCTTGAGCCTCTTTGGAGGCTCATTTTTACTAAACGCTGGAGATATCTGCTCTTTATAATCCCACATTTTAGACCAGAGAGTGGCTCAACACCTTGCAATATGGTGCAAAAACACCATAACTTTGTAACAGGTCATCTGGGATGGGTGGGCAAAAACTGGACTGTAGTAAACTTGGTCCTAACTGCTAAGTCAGTCAAGACAAAATTTATTCTCAAACAATCCTCCTGTTGTCTTGCTAATTTGACGATAATCATTTCTAATTCTTTTATGTGGGATTTTAACAAAAAATGTTGGGAAGTTTCTGCAATTCAACCAAAACCTATTTCACTAATAACTAAATAGATTTAGCGTACTTGTAGAATAACTTAATATGTGTCTCAAGTCTCATACCCATAAAAAGAGACCAGTGGTCCAAGGTTTCAGCTTCAGTTTGTTGTGAAATGTGAAAAACAGACAAAAAAGGAGTTGAGGGTCCCACCTAGAATAGGACAATGACTCACTTTGAAGTGACAATGACTCATTACAGTATCTGATCTTCAGTACTTTGTCAAGAACAATGTACTCCCATGAGGGCTGTAGACCAAAATCATGGCAGCCTTTTAGTCAGATTGTTTTGATAGTGTTGCCAAAGTTTTAAAAATTCTGCATATATCTCTTGGAAAAAAGATCTCAACCTCAATGAGACTGCCTGATTAAGTAAAGATTAATTAATTTATTGTCCAGCAAACATTGTTCATCAAGATGTTCTTATAAGCATAAAGAAGCATAAATGAAACGTAATGATGAAACATTGCCTTTTCAGTCAGTAATAAAGGGAGCTACAATCCAGTGTGCATACACTCTGCTTTTTTGTTTGTTTGTTTTTGCCTGACCTAAAACATGGTATTTGCAAGCATAAATGAATCACTGTGATTACGGGCAAAATTTCACTCAATCCCAAATCATACTGTGGCAAATTTGTTGGTATTGGGCAAACAATTTGCCTATGTATCGACAGTAAAGACAGCATTGCTAGCTCAATTTAGTGTAACTGAAATGCTGCATTTGCAAGGAAAATATGTATTTTCACTGCACCCATGAACCCAACACCATCAGATCATCTTAGTGATATAACTGATATAATGAATATACCTACTGCTGGGAAAAAGCAACTATTTTACAGGTTTCATCTTGTTGCCTTGTTCAGTTCTTACTTACCGCGTCAAAATGATACAGAAACAACTTAAAACCTGCTTTATTTGTGCACGCTATGAGGGGCTCTTCTCTTACTGCTTTTAGTAACAGGAAATCTGTTCATCTCTTCCAAATCATCCATTTTGACTACATATTGTTACTGAGCAACAGCAGCAGCAAGAATCACTTGCTTTGACGAAAGAGCTTGAATCATTGCCTTTATTAAACAAAACTGAAAAATTTAACTTATCAGTAACAGTAATTTAAAACCACAGAAATGTTCCTGTCACTGTACTGTTATATATAAATAAAGTTTTATTATATAGGATTTGAGGTAGTGAAAAGAGCTTTCCTACAAAACCATTAGCCATAACCATAACCATAATTATATGATGTGCTGGAAAGTAATTAAGTACATTTACTCAAGTACAAATTTTGAGTATTTCCATTTCATGCCATTTTAGACTTATACTTTCCTACATTTTGTGACAAATGTACTTTTAACTCCACAACATCTATTAAAATTATATTTAAATACAACAAACATGGTCATCTGAGGCTGTAAGATGTGATGTATTGAGCTCAACAGTATAAAGTAGACCAAGCCAGGCTGCACAGTACTGCAAGACTAATAATAATCCAACAATATACACTCTCACCATTCTGCTGCCTAATTAGTCATTTTACTATTGATACATTGTCAAATACTAGCGTGCAGGTCGGTTACATTGTTCTCTTAGTCTCTGTCCTCTGCTCTGCTGTTATGGCTGTATAAATAGGTAGAGGTCTATCTGCAAGAGGTGTATGAGGTGATAAACAAAGTTTTAGCTTAGTAGTTAGCGCAGTCATGATCTGGGAGACTCCGGTTCGAGACCTGGTGTGTGGACCTCCTTCGTAAGGTAGTTTTTTTTCAGAAACACTTATTGTAACTTTAATTTTCCCAAATTAAAACGTAATAAAAACAAAAAACAGGATTTTTAAGCTTCTTTCCACTTTTATTCGAATACAAATAATTTTGCTGGCTCAACAAAAAGAGATGCAAGACAGCACTTTACAGTACTTGTAATGGACCAACCGCTACACTATTATACATGATTAGGTTGAAAGTGAAGAAAGTTCTCCTGCTCTAATGATTTATATTTGACATGATATAGTGACATTGTAAGAAATTAAAACCAAATGTTTTTCAAAATATTTGACTCACCAGATATTTTATGGAGATGTGGGCAAAGTATTACTCAGCAGTGACATATTTGGTTTAGATGCTGGTCCAAGATCCAAAATGTGGAAACTCCTAATGTGAATTTCTGAATAATACAATGACTTGCACCAGACTGAGCTTCACTGTGATGATATATATGACATGTGAGTATTTGTTTTTACTGCTGGCCAATTGCTGGTTTTGTGTGGGAAAATAAAGGTGAGAGGAGGTGAGGTGGTAGAGGAGGGTATGTAGTATAAACATTGTTTTAAGATTACATCATGATCAAGCTCAGCAGGTGTAGTCAGGTGTTGTGTGTGTGTGTCATGTTGTGGGAGTTCGTGTTAGAGAACAAGCTCAAGCATGTATGCCTCCTGAGTGACAGTAGAGATGTTTTAGCTATAATAATGTTGCTGATTGCTGGAGGCGTTTTCTCCTTTCACTGCTCAGACTGCAGAGCGGCCGCCTTGCTGGAGCTCATAGGGATTCACTGTCTTGCTCAAGAGCACATCAGCAGAGAGGGCAATCTTCTGATTTAAATTAAGGTCTTTTAATTATTTAACTCTTTCTACTAGTAAATAATATTTTCCAATTATACTGATGTAATGTTGAAAGTGTAATAAAAGATATCAGTATGATCCCAGTTAACATGAGGTTCGGTAAGATAAAGTGGCTAAATGTATATTTGCTGCTGCAATACCCCAAATATCAGTCTCTGTGCATGCTGCTCTCTCTAGTGCCTTTATCGGGTAATTTAAACTGTAGCACCATTTCAAACCACTAGATGGCAGTAGGATGTTTCAGAGGCTTAATGACACATTATCTTTATACAGTCTATGATTCAAACCCATTTGTTCTAATAACAATTGTACACTGTAAATCCCCCCACCCCACTCCCACCCCCAGTCACTGTGTGTTGTACAGTATTATTATACCTTATATAATTGGATGGTTAATGCTGATACTTTAATATGTAAGTAGCATTTTAATGTTGTGGCTGGATATAAAATATGATATGAAAATTAAGCAGTAACTTAAAAAGTCAAATGAATATAATGGAGTAAAAAGTATTAGTAATAGTTACATATTTCTTTGAAATGTACACACAGTGCCACACAGTAGCAGTACAGTAGTTACACTCCAGCACTTATCCATTTTTTCCTCATCTATCGTTCGGTCTATTAAATGTCAGTAAGCAGTATGGATGTCTATCACAAGCTTCCAGAGCTAAATTTTAATTGTTCTGTGCCAGACCTAAAACATGATATTTGCAAGTGTAAATTAATCAAAATTTCAAAAACTTCACTCACTCACTCCCAAATCATACTGTGTCATTTTTTTTGTATTGGGCAAACAATTACTCTATGTATTATGTAAAGACAGCATTGAGAAAATGAAATACAAATACTGGGCCCTCTGCACATCCCTATTACTTACATTACATTACAAGTAAAATTATGGGTACATGACAGTACTTTACAGTACTTGTAATGGAGTATCTTTATAATATGGTTTTGCAACTTCTTCAACCGCTACACTATTATATATGAGGTTGAAAGTGAAGAAAGTTCTCCTGCTCTAATGATTTATGTTTGACATCATATAGTGATGTTGTTAGAAATTAAAACCAAATGTTTTTCAAAATATCTGACTCACCAGATATTTTATGAAGATGTGGGCAAAGTATTACTCAGCAGCGACATATTTGGTTTAGATGCTGGTCCAAGATCCAAAATGTGGAAACTCTTAATGTGAATATCTGAATAATACAATGACTTGCACCAGACTGAGCTTCACTGTGATGATATATATGTAACGTGAGTATTTGTTTTTATTGCTCGACAATTATCCAGACAAATGGAAAACAGGTGTTGTGTGGGAAAAGAAAGGTGAGATGAGGTGAAGTGGTAGAGGAGCTTATATTAGTATAAACGTTGTTTTAAGATTACATCATGATCATGTTCTGCAGGTGTAGTCAGGTGATGTGTGTTAGTCATGTTGTGAGAGTTCACGTCAGCACCATCCATGGTGAACCATTAGAGAACAAGCTCTAGCATGTATGCCTACCGACTGACAGTAGAAATGTATTAGCTTAGGCATTTTCACCGCTTAGACTGTAGAGCAACTGCCTTGCTAAGAAGTGGCTAAATGTATATTTGCTGCTTAATACCCCAAATATCAGTCATGGTCTCTGTGCATGCAGCTCCCTCTAGTGTCTCTATCAGGTAATTGAAATTGTAAAAGACCATCAGCTGTAGCACCATTTCAAACCATTAGATGTCAGTAGGTTGTTTTAAGAGGCTTAATGACACATTCAGACCCATTAGATCTAATAACAATAGTACACTGTAAAAACACCCCAGGCCCTTAGTGTTATACAGTATTATTATACATTATATTATTGGATAGTTATCACTGTGATTTGATTAAAGTAGCATTTTAATGTTGTGGCTGGTATGTAAAATATAATCTGAAAATTAAGATGTAACTCAAAAAGACAAATGAATGTATTGGAGTAAAAATATTAATAATAGTAATCTTTTTCTTTCAAATGTAGTTGAGTTGAAGTATAGTACTACACAGTATTAGTTCAGTAGTTACGCTCCACCACTGGCCTGCAGACACAATCTCTCACAGTCTCCTAATACATCCATGGAGGCAACCATGAAAGTAGCATTACAGTTAAGGCATTATCTAATTTATTCCCTATTTATCATTCAGTTAATGTCAGAAAGTAGGAAGAATGTCTATCACAAGCTCCTAGAGCTAAAGGTGACATCTTCACATATATTGTTTTTACCTACCAACAGCCGAAATACAAAGATATTTGGTTTAGCTGAAAAATGCAGCTAATTCTCATGTCTGAGAGGCTGGAACCAGTTAAGTGTTGCTTGATAAATTACTATAACTATCACTAGTGCTAGTACTATTGCAACTATTAAAATGTGTTGTTTTTCCTTTGATCAGCTAACTGATTAGTCAATAAATCATTTCAGTTCTATTTTCAACTGGATTTGAGATGCAATAAGCTCATGTGTGAAGTAACAAATAGCAAAGAATAAACATTTTCATGATTATTTTAGTATTTTATTAGAAACAATAAACTATACATTCTTAGAAAATATTTAACAATGTAAACATAGACTTGAGTCCTCAGTGCATAGAAATAAATAGATCTTCACTTTCCTCAAACCCATGTGGTGTTTTTCTCTTTGTTCATCCATCATAATTAGTCCCATTATTCAAAGCTTTGTTGTAACGTTCATAAACAGATTCTTCCAACCTTTTTTTGTTTATGAGACATTCCTGCCTGCAAGGCTCCTCTCAACAACGTATCTCATCAAGTCCGTATCTGTCTGTATCTCTTTAAGTCCGTATCTGTCCAAACAGCCAGTCTACGGGGTCTTTGCCCCTGCAGTCTCGTTCTCTGCCCATTTTGAGAGAAAAATCCTCTGTGCTGTTCAGACTCAGACTGGAAGCTCTGGAAGTCCTTAGAGTGCGGGGAGACCCGCGAGGAAGAGAGGTCGACACAGAGAGCTTCATCTGAGCCTTTGAGAACTGCCGTAGCCTGGGGGACCTCTGGAGTCTGACAGGGCCGCAGCTCGGGGGTTCCACAGGGCGGGCAAGAGCCTGTATACTGGTCATGTAGTCCTCTAGAGACTGGGAGCTCTGGGTAGACTGGCAGGGTGAGGGAAGGACAGGCGAGTCCTCCAGTGTCTCAGTAATGGTGGGTAAAAGAGGCAGGGAAAGAAGCAATTGCCTGCGTTTCATGCTGCACCGGGAGGGAAAAAATAAAGTTAGATTGTGAATATTTGTCCAAATACTTCAGTTGCACATAATAAACTATTGACTATTTAAACTGATAATTGTACCTTTTTTTTCTTTATTTGATAGTGTGATTTACAAGTAAGAAACAATGTTAAACATTTAAGATGAAATTTCTGTCAAAACACTGAGTTCTGGTTCAAAATGTGTATTTTTATCCTTTAAATCTGTGTAAAACTGTTTTCCATAATAAAGAATAGAATATAATGAGGAAGAAAAATAACACAAAGCATTGTTACCTTTGATGGCCGAGTTGTAGGTCTGACACGCAGAGTGAAACAGTGTGATGTCTAGTCCGTTCAGTTGAGTATTAGTGGACTGGAACGTGTAGCCAGGCTTTATAGAGGCACTGCAGCACAGCGATTAACGGCTAAATGCTAAATATAGCTCTGCTGACCTTACTCACATGTGTGTGAATGTGTGTGTGCATGTGTGTGTGAGGGTGTGTTCGTGCCTGTTCAGGAAACTCAGGAGAGGCGGGTTAGGGAGGTCCAGTGGTGCAGCTGCTCTGAATGTTTATATTCCTGAAACAATGAAGCCCTGGGAAGCCTCTCCTCCCCAGAAACCCACTTTCTGTCTGTTCTCTCCTTTCTCTTTTCCTTTCACAATTAAAATGACTGTTACCCATCATAAATGCATCATACTGCCACCAAAATATATTATTACTCTTTCAGGAATACACAGATGTCTCACTGACAAGTTTCCTTTTGATCCCATTACTGTAAAACATTGACACAACCAATAACAGTATAAAGTAGGAGATTCAGTATGTCAGACACTAATTACCCACATAAATTAAACCATTAAGTCTGCAAACATAAAAGGCACAAACATTAAAAGCGAATTTGTTTAACTCTGTACGCTGTTTATGCATAAACACCGACAAATCATGTGAGTGTTTGTGTAATCTGAGCTGCTCATGTCAACTGTTTTCATCCAGAATGTTTGTGAGTATCAGTGGTCACATGCTCCCCGACGATGTCAATACTTTTCACTGCAGTGTTTTGTAGTTTAACCTACATCGAAATCCCTTTTCATCATTTATGTTAGATATGTTTTTGGCAGTTTCTCTAACAGACAAATTGTTAGGGTAACATTTTTGTAATTTGTAGACTCAGATTGCAGAGATACAAACCCTGAGCTCTCTTTTTTGTTTTTGGTGGAGTGCTGTGATTTGTTCTTCTACCTTCAGACTAATTATTCACTAATAATTTACCTTTTATCTGCCATGAACTGATATTTGCCTTCTGTGATACAATGTCTCTGGAAATATTTGTATTAAAGGACTTCTTAATTGGCAAACTCTCATGTACTAATGGGTCTCTTTCTGTTTTAATGAAGGCTTGGTGCAAGTGCAAGTGTAAGATCAGCCATTTACACATATAATACACTATATAATACATCTTAATATAATAATATATCCTAAATACAGTATGTTTTCTACTACAGGCTACAGGGGTCAAATTAAAGTGATCAGGGTTTAAGTATTTGGACAGTTACACTTTGTTTCTTCTTCAGGTTTTGTGCTTTTGCACATTCAATTTCAGTGTTTAACATCCAGAAAGAACTGTGTGGGAGATATACTGTAGTCCTGGATTGTAGATCATTTCCCGTGAAATCTAAATAATCCCCCTTAAGTTAATAGTCAACACAGTAATAGTACTTTTCCCTTACTTATATTATATATATATATATATATATATATATATATATATATATATATATATATATATATATATATATATATATATATATATATATATATATATATATATATATATTTCAGTGTTTTTACAATTCATTTTTACATCAAACCATTACATCACATGGGATTCAACCCAAAACGCTACAGGGTTACCACAAATCAGCTGCTTAGACCGACTTCTGAGAATTAGATTACTGAAATTTAGCTCTTTTAGTCCTTATTTGTGTCACTTTGGCTTTTCAATCTCTGTGAAAAATTGATTCACATACTTTTCTGGATCTGGGTTAAAAGATCTGCAGTGTGCTCTGGTGTATCAAATTAGATATAGTGATGACGTAACAAGCAATTTATGACAATCTGATAGTGTCTATGAACAGTCACAGTTGTGGTGTAATATTTGATTTATTACTGGTTCGATTGTAAAATATGCACAAAAATTTGATAGGCTCTCCTAGCTTTAAGACAACATGCTGAAGACCTTTGTTTTTTATGTTCTTACATTTAAAATCAGCTGCAACAATCTTAGTATTCAAACAGAGTGGCAGTTTTTATTTCCTTTACAGCACAGCAAATTCAAAACAGAATAGTCTTCTTCTAAATTTAGAGTTTCACTTTTGAGGAACCGAAATGCCTCCTCCATCGTGTACGTGACCCAAAGCAGCCATGTGTCTGTTCTCATTATTGCTGCCTTCTCAGACGTGACTTCACCCTTGCTCTGTATAAAAGGGTGGGTCAGACCTGATGGAGTTTCTTCCAAGATGAGAGGGTTCACCCTTGAGCTGTGAGCGACCATTCTTGCACGTACACCTGATATTGAGCCGCTATGGCTGGCGGCCAGCAGGATATCCCCTCTGAGCAGGAGGAATGATAATTATTGTTGTACTTTGTGTGTGTATGTGTGTGTGTAGGAAGATGGAGAGCTCATTCTTGAGGGGTTGCTGAACATCTACTGGGGTCTGCGCCGACCAATCAGACTTCAAATGCACGATGACAATGAAAGATTCCGTCTCAACCGGTATGACAACCTGATCCAAACTTACACACAGATGCCTGCATGTGCTGAACAAACAGTATGTGGGCCTTCTGAATACACACTGACCTCTCACACAATAACACAGAAACTCTAAGACCTCATCTCATTGTGCACCAGTATCCCCACCCTGCATTATATTGTTGAGCAAACTGGGGAAACTCTTTTTACCTGAGTAATACAAGATGTTGCTGTAATAAAGACTTGGTCAAACTTTTGTTTTCTGTTAATAGTTCTGGAATAAAGATGAGAATATATATTTTTTCTGTTTACATCAGCAATAAACCTTTTTAAATTTCTAAAACATTTGCTGGTTCCAACTTCTAAAATGTGAGCATTTGGTGCTTTTCTTTGTTATATATGATATGATAATTGATTCTTGGTTGTTGGTACCATAATTTAAGCAATGTGAATATATCACTTCAGGATTTGGGATATTATAAAAGCCATTTTCACTCTTTTTCAGACATGTGATGACCAACAAAAATTATCAATTGATTATAAAAATAACTGGAAATAATCTATAATTAAAGGTAGAAATTTCAAAAATGTTCCCATGAAGTCTTATGATTCTTAAAACTCTTGAATTGATAAGAAAACCAAAAATCCTGCTGACTGTCAAATCACTTGAACTCACTTTAATAACACATTTTGGTCCTCAGACCTTCATCATACAGACCATACCCTCTACAGACCGTGATCACGTCGTTAAAGTGAGTTTAAGTGAAGGACAGTCTGCGGAATTCTTTTCAATAATCTATAATTAAAATTTATGCTTCAATACATTCATTCACTTCTCTCAGGAGTTAAATGGGAAGTTTGTCCGGCTCAGTTCAGAGCTTAACAAAGTCTGCCTTTACCAAACAAACATGACATAGTCATGCTGTTTCCCCTGCTTCCAGTCTTTATGCTAAGCTAAACTAAATAACCCCTGGTTGTAGCTTCATATTTAACACACAGACATCTTTTCAACTGATTCTCAGCAAGAAAGTGAACAAAGTGATTATTGAACTATTCTTTTAACTCAAGGTCCTCCTACTACAGCAGTTTTTTCCAGGCTTTCAACTGTATCTCACCGTCTTCATCAAGATGCAGCTGAAAGCTCTAGAAAACTGCTACTGAGTAGACCTTCAGTTAAGATCTGAATATGAATGTAAAACATAGATTTTAAATAGTGTGTACTGTGAAGAGTGTTAGGAATGTTAAACAGCGAACTTATTTTTCTTGTGTCTTTGTACAGAAACGATAGATCTGCTGTGGCAAAGCAGCTGTCAGCAGAGTCAAACAACAATTCACTGGACAGAGCAAATGGAACTGCTAGTGAGTCACATACACGTGCAGTCATCCTCACACACTAAACACACCCACACACCTGATGGATTAATGGATTGTTGTAGATTATAGACCCATGCTCAGACAGTTTGCAGCTTGACAAATGCTCCCTTCAGCGTTTCCAGCGGAAACGTTGGCTCACGTGTAAGCTCACAGCTTATCATGACATGGCAAATAGGTCGGATCATCAACACTATAAATAAACAGGGCTAGACTCCTTACTTACAGGTGTGATGTTGGCCTCTTTTGGCAGCTTTTTCCACTATTCACATGTCAGAGGCTCCTTCTTGACAGATAAACAACTGAGTGAATTTGTATTTTATTGCCTCACTCTGCACATCATTGGTTTCACTATAAAATTTTGTGATGTGATGATTTTAATGAAGCCTCTCAGGATTTAAAATTCTAATGGAAACACTGAATCATCACACCTAGTCACTTCAAGTCAAGTAACTTTATTTATAGAGCATTATTTATAGATGACAATTACAGTCACGTACATAAGTATGAAGATCAACAGAAAATGAATAAAATCTAGCATTTTACGTTCAAGTAAATAAAATTTAGATAAAATCATAAAAAACACAGCAGCATTGCATAGAGAACAAATATTTTATTTTATTTTATTTATATGGAGTTAGCCTATTTCAGTTGCTATATGATGTTCAAATCAACCAATTTGGACTAACTGATTGACATTGTTCATGTTAGTTTGGACTGATTCAAACGATTATTGATTCAGGTTCATTTTGTAAAATCAACAGGTTTTCAAATGTAGTTGATTATTAAAATTATGGTTTTACAAATTCAGGCCAAAGAAAACCTCACGTGCTGAACACCACATGTTGCTCCATCTTAACATAAAACTATCTCCAGATGTCTTGTGACGTAGACTTTCTCAGTCACACCACTGCTGACGTGTATGTAAAAACGCCCTCTGATGTGTTGTCTGTTTATGTGCATCCCTGAGGTGGTGACATGGGTGGTCAGGAGGAAGAGGAGTCTCCTCAGCTGCTGAGGACCAGGAGTGACGCTTCCTTCATGCAAGTTCAGAGGAGGTCAAAGACACACTCTCCCAGAGACTTGCAGCGCTTGCGCACACACAGGTTCTCAATCAATGGACACTTCTACAACCACAAGGTACAATGAGCAGCACGCGCTTACACGTGCACACATTAATGTATCCCGTCGATGACACATGTGCAGGTGCAGAGGGCAGTGGTTTCCTGTCCGGGTGTGCCTGCTGTGTGCTGAATTCATTAAAGTGCCACAGAGTACAAGATTGCACTTGCTCCTTCATCAGTTTCTCCTGATTGTATCGTGTGTGTGTGTGTGTGTGTGTGTGTGTGCATACATGTGTGTTGTTATTGAACAGGTTCCAACTGCAGACTCAGGGATTTCCTCTCTGTTTCAGATTTCCTGTCCAAAATGTCCAAGCTGTCCAAGTGTTGATGAAGCAAAGTTCCTAATGCTTTGTGTCCTTTCCTTAGAAATGTGCAGTTATAGATTTCTGCATGTTGTTTCTCTTGCCTTCAGACATCTGTATTTACTCCAGCCTATGGTTCAGTCACTAACGTACGAGTAAACAACTCTATGACAACTGTGCAAGTCCTCAACCTGCTGCTACACAAGTTTAGGGTAAGCAGTAAGACGTTGGTTACATCTCAAGTGAGGTTTCAGTAACGCTTCAAACCCAAAGAATAATCCATATTTGTGTCTTTTAAGGTGGAGAATAAATCTGAGGAGTTTGTTCTTTATATGGTGCACGAGTCTGGCGGTAAGTCATAGTTTTCTTTGTGGTTTTGTCACTAGAAATGTTGTATTTTTGCGTTATTTGTGTGTGTTTGTGGTAAGCTGTTACCTTTGACCTTGTAGAGAGGGCCCAGCTGAGGGATGGTGAGTACCCGCTGGTGACGCGTGTGCTTTATGGACCCTGTGAGAAAATCTCCAAGATCTTCATCATGGAGGCCGACCTGGGAGAGGAAGTCACACATGATGTGAGTATGGGCCTCTCTCTGTTTTCACATCTTTCCACGATACGTGACACAGTCGCACAAGGATACAATAGACCAAAGATAGACAGCTGGGTTAAATTTAGCAAGCTGAGGACAAATATCCTCCTTTGGGACTGATAACAATGGGCTCAAGTGACCAACTGTATGTTGTGACTGCACTGAGGAATATAAATAAAACAGGATTGTTGCAGCAGACATTTTATAGATTTATTTGTGGTTGCATTCACTCTCAAACATATTAATACAAGTTAAAGTTTGTATCCATCAGATCATTTAAATATATTTGAAATATTCACCAGTAATGTTTCTGTCCAGAAATTCACAAACATGCTTTAAACAGATGAAAAAAACATGCTTTTTAAATTACAACTAACGGGCAGAGGTATCATTCCCATTCATGACATAGAATAACTAGAAATTGTTCAATTCTATTTTTCATGATAAGTGTTTTTAACTAGCCTTAGTAATATATTATATAAACAAAAGTCACTTATCTATGTTTTTTATTCATATTGAACTCTGCCTGCTACACACAGCGAATTTGCAGCACAGAGGATGGACATAAGGGGTTCTTTTTAGAGTCACAAGGTGAATAGTGAAACAGTAGCTACATGTTTGTTATCTAACCAGCTAACATTACTCCTGAGTATAAAGCCTT
Organism: Euthynnus affinis; assembly: GCA_029490765.1. Lineage (NCBI taxonomy): Eukaryota > Metazoa > Chordata > Actinopteri > Scombriformes > Scombridae > Euthynnus > Euthynnus affinis. The sequence continues at coordinate 13,620,192 of CM055852.1, read as the reverse complement.
TTCACTAACATCTTCTTGTTCAATATTGCTATTAAATGCAATATAGTGTTAATTTATATGTCATTCAGTTATAGTTTTAGATACTGATAGGGGGCCAGGTTGATCGTAAACAGAACAGCCAAAGTAGATAATTATTGGTAACGACTTGGTTTTGTGTGAACATTAACATGAAGCATCATGACTCTGTGGACCCTCAAAAAAATTAACTAGATGACGTCCCTGCTAACGGGGACACTGTGGAAACAGATGTTCCTGTTGATTATTGCATGTGTTCTCTTAAATTTAATTTAATTTCTAAACATTTGTTTTATTGTTTGTCTTGGTGTGAACTGACCCTTTAAGATAGTGGTAGAGCTGCTCTACTGTGTTTGACCCTCTATTGGATCATTTTGTGTTGGATGGAGAGCAGAATTCACTCCAGTCCATATCCTGAAACTGAACTATTTACTCACCACAACGTCACTTTATATAACAAACCGTATCACTGCACATGTAATATCAACAGTATATCTTTGTATATACACTGCTCATAGTAATTTATATCCTGAACATCTGCAATTTATGCCTAAATTGCATTTCTGGAGAGAAAATGAGTATGAAAGTTGATTTGGATGCCTGTTTATCAACAGTATATGTAAAGGACATGCTTGATATGTTTGAATCTTTTTCTCCACAGGTTGCCCAGTACATAAAATTTGAGATTCCTGTTTTAGACAGCTTTGTAGAGAAACTTAAAGAGGAAGAGGAACGTGAGATAAACAAACTGACTAAAAAGTAAGTAAGAGTCTCTCTAATGAGCAAACAGATTCAAATTGGCTCCTAACAAGACCGTCTTTAACAACAAGTCTATTACATATGTGAAGCCAATATCCGTGTCTCCTGCCGGCATTACAAAGTCAAAACAAGGCTGCCCTTCAGTCAAGACAGTGTTTGTGTGACATATTCATCACTCGCTGTTTGCAGGATTGTGTAATCATTTCACTCATATGACTGAGATTTCAGCCCTATAACCCTGACAGTGTGTGTGTGAGCATGTCATGATGTTGTACTCACGCTACGCTGTAATTGCCGGTGTTAAAGTAACAGATGCAACAGGTGTTTTGGAAAATTGTAGTAATTGTTCTTTTATCCCTCAGTTTATATGTTCTTTTTTACATGAATGTAAATAAATGTATAGAACTGTGTGGGTTTGAGCACTTGTGTGTGTGAGATAGTCTCTTATCATGTGTGTTTTCTCACTTCTGCAGGTACAGTGCTCTAAAGTCTATGATCCTACATCAGCTTGAAGGCAGAGCTCACGCCAGCGACAGAGTATGAGTGTGTCTGTATACATGACTGATGTAACCTTTGTGTGCGTGTGTTTGCGTGTGTGAGTGTGTGAGAGGGTAAGGGGCGGGTGCAACACCGATGATTGTTAATTTACTATGGGAACACTTCCAAGTACAGGAATTCAGTAGTGAATGTAGGGCTGAAGGTAAAAGGGTAAAAGTAAAGGCTGCAATAGAACCATATCAAACACCGATGTGCTTCTACTTTTAGAATTACATATCTCAACAGTTTGTATAATCTGTTTTGTTAATGTTATTGCTATGAAGTGTATCACTGCTTTGATATCTCTTCTATTAATATATTCACATTTTGTATGAACATTTTTACTGCAATTATGGATATTTATACCAGCTGTTTTTTGTAAATTTTTCTCTGACCTGAACCTTTTTACGTAATAAATCAGTTTTAGTGTGGCCTTTATAAATGTTGTTGAATCTCTGCTGACACCAAACATAATACCTAGCTCGGACTTCCCACAAAGAAAACAGCCATCTTTATTATTTCCTGTGCTTCCACAGTGACTGGAGCACATATTAGCATTGTTCTTGTGAGTGACCTGCTTTGCCAGCTAGTTCCCATGAGTGTGAATGTGTGTGTGTGTGTGGTGAGAGAGAGAACATATCAACATTACACAATGGGATTATCCTGAGAGAGGAGGGCTGTGCCTTTTTCCCACAGTTTCACAAACAGCCAGATTGTTTTAATTTTGGTGGGCCAACCTTGACCTTAAACAGTCAGCTGACCCTTAGTATTATGATTTGATTAATCTAATTACAGTTTTTAAAAAAGTCCAAGTTGCTAACTGACTTGCTGTTACATCAGTCACAGAGGCTGCAAACTCATTATTAGTATTCAGCTTAACTTGCTAGTGTAGGTTATTATGAAGTAGTTGGTGCTGCTACTGCATCAGGCACAACCTGTGCAAGTATTTAATGTGGCAAGGGAACATGTGTAAAAAAAAAATAATGGAACAAATGCATTTGCCACATTCGTCATAGGCACATCACTTAAAAGTCACTAAAGGAAATATTTCCTCACCAATCTTATTTTAATCAAGCAAAGAAGACAGACACATTAACAGTGTATGGTGAAGAATGCTACACAGCATTAACTGTATTATACTGATTAGATGTGGCATTTTTACAGTTAAGAATTACATAACCAGACAGTCATATCCACATATCACAGGATCTGTTTCAAAATGCAAACTGATGTACATGCTGATAATAACATCTAGACAAACTGTTCCAGCACTAATATACCGCTGTGTTTTCTTTAATTCTATTATCATTTTATAATTTTATAAAGTTTTATTTTTCTATTAACTTCATGTAGGCTGCATATTTGTTTTCCAAAAGCCTTAATTGAAACAATGTATAATAGGAATATCAAGCAAAAATCTGTACATAGCAGCTGTAGAGTTGTAACCTAAAGCAGGGAGAGCACAAGAAAACAAAATGGCAAATTATTTTCTGTTATTAAAGATTGTTTAGGGGCAGTGGTGGAAAGTAACTAAGTAGATTTACTCAAGTAGAGTATTTAAGTACAACTCTGAGGTAACTGTACTTAACTTGAGTATTTCCATTTGATGTTACTTCATACTTCCACTCCAATACATTTCAGAGGGAAATATTGTACTTTCTACTCCACAACATTTATTTGACAGCTTTAGTTACCTTTCAGATGAAGATTTGACACAGCTTTTAAAATACAACACATTGTTAAAGATGAAACGAGTGGTTTCCAACCTTTTTGACTTTTGACATCTTACAAAAAGCAGTGTGTAGTCTGGGTCACACATTTCAGATGTCTATGAGTTGTTTACAGCTCTACCAGAGGTACACTGTCTTTCAAAGACCCCCTAAAATAAAGATCTGAGAGGTTTGTGATGATTGTTCATTTGCATGTCTGTCTGTGTGTTCTGTGTGGGTGTTTTGATATGATAGCGATAGGACAATAGTGAGCAGCAGGGAGGTTGAAAGATGTAGTCACTAGAGAGCTGCTACTGTGTGCAATCAGTACCATGTTGAAGGTGGAGTGCTGTGTCAGTGCAATCCCACCATGGATGAAATAGACCTCAGGGGATTTTGTATGTACAAGAGTCTAACTGGAGTGGATTTCATATTCCCTAGGTTTGTACTCTACCATCTCATACATGTTCATACATATCAAATCATGGGTATAATGGCAGACTGTATGAGAGACTCTACATGCTTGGCCCTCTAACAGGCTCCTCAGACAGACTAACGCTGCATAAGTAGAGCTGAAATGATCAGTTGATTCATTGATAGGTCAATCAACAGAAGAAATCGGCAAATATTTAAATAAATTAATTGTTTCAACAACTTTTCAAACAAATGACAGACATTCCTTGCTTCTTTGCTTTTCTTTGTCATTACCTTAATATATTTTCAATTCAGTCAGATATTTCAGAATAATAAAAGATTCCCAGTTGTAATTACCACGAGGATGATGACACACACGTCATCCACAAGTTGAAAACTGCTTATTATCACACGCTTACCTATAACATGAAAGCGGCATATTGTTTGGTGTGGTTAGTGCTGGCTAACAAATTACAGACTGATAACAGTCAAAGAATGAAAACACAGTGTTGAGATTACCCCTCTATATTTAGTAAACAGCATGGCCTTCATGCAGTGCCACCCTGTGGTCAAACTGTACACGTTATGACTCACTAATTGTAAGAATAGCAGGGTTATTTCTCCATCTGTCCAGCATTGTATGCAATGAGCATTTCAGCCTTGAGGGCCACAAGTATGGGTTCAAAAATTTTTCAACTATGTCTTAAAAAGCAGTCAGGTGTCCATAAAAACACTGAAAGAGGTTTTCCTTGCTTTAATCATTCTTCTTATTCACACTCGCTATTAAAAGATTAACTTCAAATGCACTTTCAGTGTAAGTGATTTGGATCAAAATCCACAGTGTGTCTCCACCACCATGTTTCATAGATGGGTTAAAGGTATAATATGTAATTATTCCACATTAAAACGTTTAAAAATAACTAGACCTATGTTATATATGTTGTTGAGTTTTGTACTTGAATTATCCCAAATGTTTCCAACAATTTTCAAACCCAGAGAAATTTATAATTTAATAAAATTAACGGACCGTCTCAGATAAACAAATGTTAGCAACAGCTCGGATAACAGCCCCTCCAGGAAACAAACAACTGCAGAAATATTGATTTTTTTTTTTAGGTGAAACAGCTTTTAGTAGTATTTTTAACTATTTTAATCTGCGTGTACATTTGATTTTGGAGAAGAGGAGACTTCTGCGGCTCCCAGCAGAAACCGGACAAACATCTGGAACTTATGTTATATGAGAAAAAGCCATAGGAAAAAGCCGAACAAGTGTTAGCAGCAGCTCGGCTAACAGCCGTCTGGTGGTCACCAAACATTGTTGGATAAACACTGGTTTTAAAGATAAAACAGCTTTAATTAATATTTGAACGATTTTATTCTGCGTGTACGTTTGTTTTTGGAGAAGAGGAGACTTCTGCGGATAATTCGGCTGCCGGGAGAAAGCGGACGAGAGATACAAACCGCTAAAGTGTTAGCAGCGGCTCAGCTAACAGCCTGTATCTGACGTCAGTGGGTCGCCGTACATCGTCGGAGAAACACCGATCTCTTAGATGAAACTGCTTTATTCAGTGTTTTTACCTGTAATCAGCGGGTCCGTTTGTTCTGGAGAGGAGGAGACCTATGCGGATAATTCGGCTCCTGGTAAAAACACCCTGAACCATGAATTTCGGAGTAATCGTATCCCGGTGAAGCTGACAACGAAGACAACAACTCCCATGATCCCTTGCTTCTTCACACCGTCATCACACGCTGTCTTTTGTTATTGTTTTGATTGAGAGACCCCTAGCGGCTGAAATTACATATTGTGCGTTTAAGGTTCTTATGCTGGAATGCAGTGTTTGGTCATCGCCAAATATTCAGGCCAAAAAGTTTGGTCTCATCCATCCACAGGCCAGAAAAGAAAGAAGTGGCTTTTTTCCTTACTCTGCTATGCACACCATTGATGTTCAATGTTCTCCTGATGGTGGACTCATGAACATTGACTGTAGCCACTGAAAGAGAGGCCTTTAGTTTCCTAGACGTTACTGTGGCCTCCATGATAGTGAAGACCCAGATTTCTCTTTTTTAAATATCTAGTAAGGGTGAAAATATATTCCGCCTGGTGTGTCCCAATACCAACCTTGTTTCTGTTCTTAGATAAACACCTGAAGTGGCACAAAGAGTAACATGTATAAGTCATGTTTTACATGAATGTGTTTCTTCCTTAGCAAAACTCTTTTTCATCTTTTCTTATTAAATAAAATTTTCTCCAGTCCAGAACCTCTTCTCTATGGATAAATGTTTCACCGTGTTATCTTTATTTAAATTTTTTTTTTTTAAATTAAGCAGAACATGACGCCCAAGTTTGTGCAACTGCAAAGAAAAGGCATTTATTGTGAGATACAAAATGAACAATGAAATTAGTAATTGAACTGAAAATTTTATAAAATTCATTTACTCATTAACTGAAGATAGAACTGTTTATAAAAACATTTATTTCATTTTTTTATTTACATACATGAGAGTATAAATTCCAGATGATAGAAATAAAACAGATATGACAGGAGAGGTCAAGAAGTCACAGACATCTACAACAGACCTCCCTCAACTTAAAGAAAAAAACATTTAGCAGAATGATTTATAATTTATTACATTACATTTGATAAACAATTTGGTGAAAAGCTGAATATTTTATGAGGTTCAATCAGTCTTAATTTATGGCAGTGTATAACGGTTATTAGGCTGATTTGTACACAGCTACATGTGTAAATCCAAGTTTCCCTTCAACAGTTAATATTTAAAGTCTGATCAGTTAGCTGAGTGCATATCTTAGATGACAATACCAGCAAATGCAATTTGTATTTTAATGCCATGAAATCAACAGGGTAAGGTCAGCATTATTACACGTCATTGAGGCACTTTCCAAATTTTTTAGGTGACTGATTTGAATAAACAGTGGGTTTTAATCTGCATGATCATCAAAATCCACTCTGCCATCACAGTTCAATCATCATCTTTAATTTTGCTAAATCTCTTCTTTTAAAGCTTTGATTTGGATAGTTTAGGCAAATTGTTGGAGGAGTAGTGAGAGATGAGTCTATCAGCTTCTCTCCACCCAGTGAGAACGGCTCCATGGACGGTGGAGTAGTAGTAGGGATGAGTAGCCTCTCCAGCAAACAACACCTGCAGAGGCTGGAACAGACCACACAGTTTAAACAAAGAGTCCAAAAAAAAAACATATAAAAATCTGAAAAATGTGTGCTTAAACGTGAACATGTAGGTACTTGTGACTGAGATCTCGTTGCAGGCAGGGGCTCCATCATGTTCTGCAGGTCCTGCCCTGAACAGCTTTTTCCAGGGTGACTGTAGGATCCACATGTCCAGGGGTCATGAAACCACTGAGAGCGCAGGATTCTCCTCGGAGTGATGGTAGGGTTCCCTAAACACAGACAATTAGTCTACCAGTGCTGACAGGGATCATCCTAAAATGACCAAGGCTCACAAATAGTTTTTATAAAATATAAAGATCCTGTTGAGGAAATAATGTGCTGTCAGTGGAGGAGTATTGTTGTTGTTGTTCAGACTTACCTGTAAACCTGCGGATGAGTTGTGTGACGGCGTTTGTGACCTCCTGTTCAGACAGTGTCTCCATATACTCGGACTCATGCCCAGCAATCCAGCCACACAGAACGTGGCCATACCTGAAAATTACAACACAAACTGGTTTTTAAGCAATGTATTTTCCATGAAATAGAATATAAACAATCTAGGCAAGCATCAGAAACTTTGAGCCTAATGTGGTTGTTGACCTTTCAGTGGGTTTAAGCACCGTGAAGCCAAACAACTTCTTGATCCAGGATCTCCGAATATCTGGCACCTGGTCCACCATGGCATCCTGAATCATGACAAGAAATAAAACAGACAGTCAAAGTGTTTGTAAGGCTTTTACTAGCACCATAAACATCAAACATTGATTTCTGGAATACATATAGAGGGAAAATAAGACAAAATAAACATCTTCCAATTACATTCAGCTAATTATTCTTCCCTCATGTGTGTCCTGTTCTTTATTAATAAACAAATTTCAAAAGGAGATACAAGAGATGTGACAGAGAAATGAGAATCATCCCATGTTTATGCTAAGCCAGTACAAGAGAGGGTCAGGAGGAAAAAGGGAGAAAATAAGAAGCAGAGGAAATAATGTGAGCAGGAGTCTCTGTTTTAGATACATACAGCAGTGACAAGCAAATGTAAATCTACTAAATTATATGTAAACATGGCTGTAGCACAGAGTATATTGATTTAAGTTTTGTACAGTAAACGTGTAGCTTTATTCAATGAATACACAACTCACCTCATCTTCCCACAGCAGGTAGATGACCTCACAGTCAGTATCCCACCATGGTGAGTCAAACTCTACAAATATTTTATTGTTTGTTCCAAATCCCAGTCTCTGGATGGAGTGCAGCTTGTGTAGAGGGAGAGGAGGATGGAAAAGGGTTGAATGGTGTTTCTTTAGGTATCCTGATGAAAACAGAGCAAACCAGGACAAGTTCAGTTATGCTCAGTTCTGAATAGCTTGGATTCATGTTGCTAAAAATATCAAAGCAAATAGCCCTGTGTGATTAAGTTTGACAGAAGATTTCAACAGTTGTCATGTTTTAGCATCATGTTGTGTGTGTTTTCACTCACACAGATTGATTAATCAGATGTAGTTTAATGACATAGCTTTGGCAACGGCAACTGGTTCAAAATGTTAGTACAGGACCTTTCTCTTCTTTTAAATGATTAGATCTTGTATGACCATTCTATTTGTTTTCTATTGGATGGGAGAAGTTACATTTTCATAATTATGATTAGATCATATAGTTTGGTGACCTTGTGTATTTCCAACATAGCCTTGCCCACCTTCAACCTGAAGTCCAATTAGCCAGAATAAGTGAAAACGTGTGTGTGCATGGCCTTTAAGTGCCATTCACAAAATTCAGGATAACTGAATGCAGATAAAGTAAGTGCAATCTGAATCATGTCTGTGGAGTACTTCAATCTTTCTGAAGAGATTTGAGAATAGTTTTACTAAACAAAATTAAACTGATGAGAAGTTAAAAGGGACACTGGGACATTTTGTGATTTTCTGTTATTTATTTACTGTTATGATGTTAGATATCTATACTAAACACAATTAAAATTCACATTAATGTATGCAGAAGTTGATGGTGGAAGTCTCCTGAGGGGCAGGCTCAAAGAGCTGGCCAATCAGAACAGAGTAGGCTCCTCAGGAAGGAGGTTTTAATGAGACAGGAGCAGCCTTCACACACATGCTGAACTGAGGGGCTGCGTAATTGGTCAGTATGAGTTAAGTAAGTCGTTTTTGTGAACTGTAAATCATGAAAAGATATTCCAGTAGAGCCCCAGATTAAAAATATAGACTTGTAAATGTACATAATATGTCTCCTTTAAATAGCAAACTGTGCTTGTGTATGTATGCATCTGATACTACCTAGAGGTACTGTGATGATGACATGATCAGCAGTGATCTTCTTTCCGTCATCACACTCGACAGTCACAGGGTTTTCTCTCTTCTCTGTGTTGTTCCAGTAGATGCAGCGCACAGGCTGGTTGTAGGCCACCAAACCACCGGGGAACCCTAACATCATGTTTTTGACTAGACCTTCATATCCACTGCAAGAGAAATAAAATAATGTTTTAGTGACAGCACACATGCGCTAAAACAATCAGTTAAAACTAATGCAGTATAATATAACAGCCTTGCTATAAATGCAACCTTCATGAAGGTTATAATGTTCATTCCACAGGCTATAGTTTGTGGTGCAGTTGAACTGTATTAGGTTAAACTGTGAGAATAAATATTAAATGTACACAAATAGCAACAATACATATACATACATACATATCTTAATTTAAAATTTAAAAAAGTATGTATAGACAAACTACTAAGTACAAAACATAATACTCATGTACAGATGTCAATATGCAGTGTATTCAAATTGAGACTAAGTGCATTAGTTAGGTATAAACAGGTAAGCAAGTGTATAAATGTAAGAAATAATGATATAATTACATTAATTATTGAAATAACTTATTTGCTGCACTGTATGTATTCAGTGTTGGAGTACAAACCCTGGGAATGTGCAGTCGAGTCCAGGTAGAGTCTTGTATAGGCCAAAGGCCCCCAGGCCAACCTCATCCATGCTGTGAGCCCCATTAACACTGCACTCCACCTTCAACAGGTTACTTATCGCACACAGTCGCAAAGATCTGGTGGTCGCATCAACATCCTTCCACTTCTCTGCTGCTCGTTGTTGCACCTGCACCAGACAACAAGCAACAAAACAAACTATTAATTTTTACAAGTTTCAGTTTATTATCCAGAACATCTCAAATATTATCAGCTGAGAAACACTTCCAGGGAACATTATTACAGTCACTGAATGGAAATGTACCTCTGACCGTATGAAATCGCCCACGTTGGTCCAGGGTTCTCCTCCTTGACTGACAAATTCTGCACTTTCGTTAAGCAGCTCAGTAAACATCTCAACAGCAGGATACAAATCCCCAGCATTCAGCTTCTGACCTGCACACATTACATTACCCACAGAATATTTATTAGGAAAATATCACCAGGTTTACATCAGTTCAGTCAATGCACTAACATACGGACACTGCAGGAAGTAATCAATAACCAGGCTACATACAAACACACTGGCCAAATGCAGCTCAAATGCTGGATTCGTACTTTCATCCTTGTACTTTGTCGTTACAGTTTTCCAATTATCTGCTGAAGTTCTGCCCACTTTTCAGCCACCAGGGAGGCATAAGATGGCAAAAAAAACATCTGCTTCTCTTCTGTGTTACATCACTGACTTTAATTATGTTAGATACATATCACAGTTGACCACTACAGATGAATAATACACAATGAATAAGAGTATAACCAGAATCCAGAAACAAAAATTACTAAATTCTTTTGGATATATAATAATCTAAACTTCATGCATACCATTTTTAAGTCTGGAAAAGTGAGCAAAAGGGCCTTGGTAGCATAGAACAAGACTAAACTATAGAATTACTACTATCTAATAGTTAACTAAAATAATTAATTATGTCATGCCATTACATTTCAACTCACCACCCTTTCACCACATATAGTTATCTAGAGGTCAATCTTTAAAAAAGTGATGATTTTTAAACCTGAACTGCTGAAAACGTTGGGGACCCAAGGAGGATGTCCTCCAATGTCCATGGCCTGGTTCTCTGGGGTGAGGGCCTCTGGATCCAGGAGCCCGAACTGACGAGCCAGACAAAACACTGGGTTCTCCTCAGATGGTCCATGGATCCAATTTGCTCCTATCTCAACAATATTATCACCTACAGATAAAAAAATATGGTGTGGTTACAGAAAAGAGAATGATTATTATTAATCTAGGCTGTTTTTCTGCTCCTTCACAACAATTTTATTGCAGTTTGTTTATGATTATATAATAGTTTCTTGTATAATTATCTCAGTCACATGATTTACAGCATACATTAAATTTGTAGGTATGGTCATAGTTAAGAACAATACATTTAAAACAACTGATGAGACAATACTTGGATCTTTAAGATCTGTTTTAGTTTGGAAAAGTTAAATCAGGATAAACTGACTGTTAAACCAAGAGAAAGTCAAAACTGTAAGTAGTAAATCCAAATTATAACTTTTTAAGAAAAATATGAAAAAGTAAGGTCAATATCTAAAATGGTTGACTTACAACTGCAGAAATCTGATCTTAAAAGACATAATTTTAACAAAAAATGTTTACTTATAATGAGTATTTAAATTTCAGTCCAAACATTTTTTCTGACTGTGGATCAGACTATGGTTGAAACTGTGGCTGTGGATGTACTTATTGTTTCAATAGATATGGACAATGTTACAACTGTAGCTGTACTGTGGCCATTCTGCACAGCTCCTAATGTATTAACATTAGAAGAGAAAGCCTTATAAAACCTGATACTCAAAATAAACCCCGTACTTTGATCAGATATCACAGGTGATGCTAAAATACACCATAGGAGTTCAAGAAGAGTTTCACATCTTGTTTGGGCCATAAAATGTTTGTCCACAACAGTCCAACGATATTCAGTTTCCTGTCATTTAAGAAGCTTGTATCTGAGAATTTGGAAATTTGGGGGAAAAAACTATATGACATTACGAGGGTCAGACCAGGAAGTGGGTTTTTGTGATGTACTAACAGACTGAGTCAGAAACAGTTAAAGTTGTAAGTCGCTCACCCAGTCTGCCTGTTTTTATTCTTCCTCCGCTTCTTGCCGTCGCTTCAACTATCCGGACATTGTGAAATCCAGCTTTGATGAGTCTCTGTGCCGCTGCTACACCTGATATCCCGCATCCTACTATAACTATTTTAGCGTTTACGTTGACAGCCATTCCTGGTTTCGCACTCAAACACTACTTACTAGTGAACGTAGGCTGAACCTGGGGTCAACGGTCTGCTATTTATTTTTCTAGGATGGTGAAGTCATGACCTGCCCTACTCTGCCTCTGATTGGCTAGTTGGGTTGGTTAGGTTTAGGCACAAGGAGTGGGATTGGTTAGATTCAGGGTTAGAATATCAGGATAAGCCAATCAAAGACAGCGTAGGGCGGGTCTTGACACCGCTTTCCTAGGAAAAAATATCGCTTACGGGCGACCTCTTCTTCTTTGATGTTGAACAGTAGTTGCCATCAATACAGCTCGCCTTACTGCCATCTTCTGGAGACAATTAACTCAAACAGTATCCTGATTGTCGCACTTTTCCTATCAGCACTTTCCCCTCATTATTCAGCATCTTCTGCCTAGTCCACTACCACCACACTCTAGTATGTTCCTTTATTGTGTTCCTGTTATCCCTCAGTTTTTCTTTTCCTCCATCATGTCCTTCTTTTCTGACACATATTCACTGCAGCTGATAACATGTTCCACACTTTCTGATACCTGACAATGCTCACAAAGACCGGTAGGTTGCATGCTTGGTGCTTACCTAAAACATGAAATATGCTGTGTAGATTGCTATGTCCTGTTATTAATCGTTTCGTGTCTGTTTGTGGGCAGCTTGACATTTGTGACTTGCATCCTATTTGTTTGTGGGGTTTTGTCCAGTTTACACTGCAGTCAATCTGCAAAAAAATCCACAAATATGAAGATTTTTTTTTTAAATAGTTATAATCCACAGAATGCAATCCACACACATGTAATGTTTCACGTGTACAAATGGATCCACAAATGTGTAAATATGACTTTGCATGTATTTTTGTGGCGAAATTATTTAACATCTGTAAAATCTATATCATTTTTACTTGAAATTAAAAATTTACAGAGTAAGTCATTTTTGTTTGTTTTTTTCTGGGTCCCAGCTCACGTAGGAATACAGAGGAATGAGGGAGCTGATAAGACATTACGTTAACGGGAAGGAATTAGATCTGGAAGCACTGTGTGGAAGGGTTGAATGTAAGAGTTTAATATAACAAGGAATATCAAAATTATGGCAAAAAGAATGGGAAGAGGGAAACAAAGGCAAGTTCTAGTCTACCTCTTAATACAGCCAACAATGAAACACACATCAAATACAAGAATGGGCAATGTGGTTATAATAGGTTGAGGCTGGGTCACTGTGCACATAAACACCGGCTGGTACTGGTTGGTAAGTACCCAGATGGAAAACGCATCTGTGGAGAGTCAAATCATTCATTCAAATCAATACTCGCTGTGAAACAACAAAAACTCATTTTAATTTCATTGCACTGGACTCTACATAAGGATTTAACTCAATGGAGTTCTACAAATGACCTGTGGAGGGCAGCGTGCTGCGTGTAGTCTGTCGCAAATGTCATCAGAAGAAGAAAGTTGACGGCATGTAAACCGGCAAAATGTTCAGTGCTGTAAGAGGGTTTTGTAGCCGGTAGGTCAGAGTAAGTCTGTCATTAACACATGAGAGAAAGACGCCGTCTTGTTTAGCTTCACTGTAGTCATGAAACTGTATCAGGCGCTCCGTAATGTCGGCAAGTTTAGGACCGTTTTCGACTTTGGTGAACGAGAAGTGGCTCACTGGTTCCCCGGACACATGGCTAAAGGTGACAGCTTTGCTTCAGCTCATCTCCACAACATGTAAAATGTGTGTTATTTAATATAAATGTGTTTTCCTTTGTGTTACTCAAGTGGTCACAAAATCGCTTCATGTGACTGTGTGCAGGACTGAAGCAGATGAGAGCCAACATGAAGAATGTGGACTGTGTCATAGAGATCCATGATGCCAGAATATCCTTTTGTTTGTTTGTTTGTTTTACTTCATTATCTTTAGAATATAGGAGGACTATATTTTTATTTTAATTACAGATTTATAAAAAAAAAAAAAGGAAATTAATCCACTAATCATTGTAACATTAGTCTTCAGTCTCAACCCTGCAGTGCACAGATATGTCTGCTGTTCGTTGCTAATAATAATAATAAGAAGAAGAAGAAGAAGAAGAAAAACGCCTAAAAAGACTCTGCTTGGAATAATGTGTGTCTGATATGGTTTTTTCACAAAAAAAGTATAATTAATACATAAATCATCCTTCACAGTGAAGCTCAAACATCTAACTGAAGGAACAAGGAGAAAAACATTTTTTTGAGTGGAAGGGGACTTTAACATGTGATGGTTTGGGACTGTTCGTTAGACCAACAATTCAAAGACAGATTGAAGACATTACTGTGGAACTGTAGAAATTCAGTCTTTCCACAATTTTTTAATTAACTAAATGATCAATTGATCTGAGAGATGTTTCCGAGCTTAAAAAAAAATAAAAACAAAAAGAGAACTTTTGGATTTTTCTTTAACATTGAGCAAATTCCCTTCTCTGGAAGAAACCCCCTGTTTCAAGAGACTCTGGACGTCAGACCACACCTGCTAATTCTGAACAAGATGGACCTTGCTGATCTATCCAACAAACAGGTGATGTTTTCCTGCAACCAGAAGTCTTTCTGCTCTTTCAACCAAGTAAAAAACCAGCTCCTGCACACTGTTAACATGTACAGTAAATTTCAAATTTGAGAAATGACAGATGAAGGTCATTCTATCAAGATGTAGCTGCTGAATAAATGTGTCATAATTGTTGACAGTGCATGGGATCTTATTTTTGTTTTGAACCATCCCCTATATATATATATATATATACATACAGATGTGCAAAAACACTTTTTCTGCACGTTTTAGCTGAATCGTCCACCATCAGCATTTTAAAATGACTAATATAAAATCCTTTCTTTACATTTTCCCCGCAGAGAATCTTAAAGAAGTTAGAAAAAAATGGAGTGAGGAATGTTCTCTTCACCGACTGTCTCAAGCAGAGAGATGACAACGTCAAAAAGGTAAAAGTTACCTTCAGTATTTGAGTGTTTGCAGAACTTGGTCCTCAGTTGGTAGTAAATAAAGATTATGAACTTGAACATGTACATTCTTCCTGTTTTTTCTGTAGTTGGTGCCCATGGTGATGGAGATTATTAAGAGCAATCCACGCTTTAACAGAGATGAGGTATATCACTCCAAGCAGTGCAATGATTTATTTAAGTTCACTTCAGCTGATTTTTAGGGTAATAGAGGACTCTTGACACTTTGAGATTGTGGCTGTGCTCTAACGTGCAATGTATAAATAAATCTTTCAGAATATAGATTATTGCCTGATGGTGATCGGTGTACCCAATGTGGGAAAATCATCTCTAATTAACTCATTAAGAAGAACAAATCTGAAAAAAGGTTTGTGTTAAAGTAGTTGGAAATTGTCTGTTAAGATGAATTGGACTATTCCTCTCTGTAATAAATAATGTAATCAAATGTTCATTTCAGGCCGTGCATCTCGAGTAGGTGGGGAGCCGGGTATAACTAAAGCAGTCCTGACTAAAATTCAGGTAAGTGTAATGGACATGTTTGTCTCCATGTATGTGTATGTGTGTGTGTATATGTGTGTACAGTATTTATAGGTGTCTTTTATCCTCAGGTGTGTGAACGACCCATAATGCACCTGTTGGACACGCCGGGAGTCTTGCCTCCTAAGATTGAGAGTGTTGAAACGGGCATGAAGCTAGCTTTATGTGGTGAGTAGAAGCACACGATGTGTTCACCTTGTGGAAACTGTGGTGCGCTATATTTAGTTGAATTGCCATCATATTTGCGTGTATAAGAGGTCTTTCAAATGTTCCCAACAAATATATTTTTTTCTGTCTCTCTCCAGGAACTATACTGGACCATTTAGTGGGTGAAGACATAATCGCTGACTACTTACTCTATTCTTTGAACCGGCTAGAGAAGTTCAGGTGTGAATTTTCTCTCTAACTTATGACAGAGTGAACTTTCATATGGTCATTTTTCTTGACATTATTGTGATTGCATACTGTATGTGTGTGTGTGTGTTTTTGTGCAGTTATGTGGAGAAATACGACCTCCAAGAACCTAGTGATGACATACAGCATGTCCTCAAACGCATTGCTGTAAAACTTGGAAAGACTCAACGGGTCAAAGCCATTACTGGAGTTGGTAAGAAAGTTAAAATCTTACAAATACTCCCATCACAATGCAGTATTATTGACTAGCTATCTCTCAGTTTAGTTTGTTTTAAAGGAATAGTTTAACATTTTGAGAAATATGCTTTTATTTTTCTTTCTTGCCAAAAGGTAGATGGGAAGATCGATAACGCTCTTGTATTTGTACGTTAAACATGAAGCTAAGCAACAGCCTGTTAGCTTAGCACAAAGACTGGAAACAGCCTAGCTGTAATTAACTTAAATAACATTTGGGTATTACTCTGTGTTGAGCCTAACAAACTCAGTCCCAAGTCAGTGTCAAGAGAAGGGGCCATTCACTCGACTTTGTCTGAGTTTTTTAATGTTTTAATGAAAATGTTTGTTCTTTGTCTCCCTCAGGGAACATTACCATCACTGTCCCAAACTACACAGCAGCAGCTTACGATTTCATAAGAGCCTTCAGGAAAGGAGAGCTGGGACGAGTCATGCTGGACTGAATCAAGACATTTTATTGAAGATAACTAAAGACTGTTTTTGAGTTTTGCCAGTTTGCCCTCAACCTGGAGCGAGGGAATGTAGTCCATCTCTTTCCTCACGCTTTTGACATTTTGGGAACATATTTTGTTTGCGGGTGACATAAAAAAAAGGCAGCGGAACGCTATATCCTTTGTAAATAAAAGTTTTAATGTAATTCGGGTAATTAAATATTTTCTTAGACTGCTTTTAGAATAGAAGACATGGTGTAAACAGGATATTTATCAGCATAAAGACAGTGATAACAAACTATTATGTACAGAAGTGTTGTAGCATATGATTGAGTGCACTTATAGATGTGGAACAGTCTGTTGCTCCTGAGTGTCAACTGCAAGTAAAAAGCTCTTCTGGGTTGATGGACAGACCATCACAACCTTCAGAGACATGAACAGTGAATAACAGAGCAGCAATTTGTTGTCTAGTTGTCCCTTCTGACCATGACATGCTTCGTAAACTAGTGTGACAAATAAATTATTTCAGGTTTTGGAAGAGGCTATGAAGTGCACCAACATTTGAGATGATTATGGAAAATGCAGCTTAGCTTTCCCAAAACACACATCACCACTGTTATTTGCCTCGTTTGACTGTAGTTGTAAATTACTCAAATAACTAACCAACATCTTGAAATCAAGTTTTGCGAAAAGGAGTCAAAACCTTCACGTTGGTTGAGGTCACAAGTTGCAAAATACACTTATTTTCCTTTCTAAAAGCAAAAAGTTCAATCAAGAATAAAACAAAATAACATGTAGTGGTTTCAATTTCAGCTGCAGCATGATACTGGTGCCAACTTGGTGCTTCTACTCTGTTATTTAGAGGAAACTTTACAGAAATAGATATTCAGCTGCACTTTAGTGTTTTATCTAAACTGCAACAAGTCCAGGCTTTATATTTAGATTTGTGCTAAAACCTGCAAATGATTGTTTAGTTGTCTAGGGCTGCAACTAATGATTCATTCATTATTGATTCATATATTCATTGTTTGGTCCATAAAATTTCAGAAAATTATGAAAAATGTCACTGTTTCCCTAAGCCCAAGATGCAACCTCAGACTTCTTTGGTCCCGACGAACAGTCCACAACCCAAAGATATTCAGTTCACTGTCATAGAAGACTGAAGAATCTAGAAAATATTCACCTTTCAGAGGCTGGAATCAGTGTATTTGGACTTTTTTCTTTAAAAATGTCTCAAAACGATTAATTGATTATAAAAAATAGTTGGCTATTAATTGACTAATTGTCAAATCATTTTCTTCAATTAGATACAAGCATCAGGCTCTAAAAAAGGAAACTAATCCAGATCATTCTTGAGTTTGGCCCCAGTTTCTGTCACACAGACTAAAGTAGAATTGAATACAGTGCTGGTAATGTACAGTTATAGTTGGTATAGATTATTATATTTGTAAAAACATACAGTACAGTGATGTGTTTACATCTTTGTTATTATTGTGTTCCTCCACCACTGTGTTGCACTTCTCACTCGTCTTCCCAGTGCAGATTCCAGCCAGTCCTGCACATTATAGTCAGGTCCACGGCAGAACGCTTATCAGCAATGTATCCTTAAAGATAACATCATCTACAGGATGTTGTCCATAAAGAGTCCATATTTTGGAGAGAAGGTTGCAATAATGATAGAAACCAATTGTGAGAGAGAGGATCCATTTTGAGTGGAGCCTGACATTTGTGCATCAAAGTAATTGGTCCTGTTGTAGTAATCCAGATCTTCCTCTGAGCTGTCGGCGTTGCTGCGGCGGTAGGCAGAGGCGTACCATTTCTCCGCAGTTAGCGCCACCGCTGCGCCTGCCGCCGCTGCAGCTGCGACCCGCACCGGGGACGTCCGCCCCGCCACCCTGAAGCGAGAGCGGGTCCCACCGTACGCGCCTGCTCCCCGGTAACTGCCCGCTGTGGAGCTCCGGGAGGAGGAGCCACGGGACGAACCCCGGGACCCTCCACGGCCGCCTTTGGACAGCACAGGCTCGCACAGGAAGGCGGAGAGCAGGAGGCAAGTCCAGCAGGTTGCAACCACCTGATTCATGGCTGATATCTGCAGGAAGAAGAAGATGGAGCAAAGATGCACATTATAGGTCTGCAGGTGGTTACTGTATACCTTTGAATGTGTGAAATGAAAAAATAATCCATCTATTTTGAGCATTTAGTAAAACATAAAGATTAGTCTTGATTTCGGGTAGTAGAGCATAAAACAGCTGTAGGCAATTCTTTCTATTCACTTCAGTTCTGGATAAAGGGAAAATACATTCAGTGTGTTTTTGTTGAATTTGGTCTTCATAAACACAAACTGCAGATTGCCCTCCTTTATTAAAGTAGGTCAGTGTAAAAATAAAGATGCACACTAGAGAAATGTGCTCTTGGCTTTGAGCCCTGATACACATGAAATAATATTCCGCCCATGGATGGTTATGAATAAAAGGCAAAACATGGCATGTTTGTTTGTAGCAATAGGCCATCATTGAAAATGCATTATTGAGTTGTAGCAGGTTAACGGAACCATTAAGTATAAAATAGTGTGTGGGATTAATTTTCACCTTTGCATGCACGCATTTTTCAACCTCACGTTGAACAAATGTAAATTTAATGGTGATCTCTCTGGTGTAAATTAGCCTGTAAGCGACTGTATTGTAGCCTGAATGATAATCACACCGTTTAAAAAGAAATGCATTGTAGACTGGACACACACCCGCTCCCGTGATGACCAGTATATCATGATGGCTGGTGCTTACCTTCTCTCCGTGTGTTTTATGTCCTTTGGCACTCCGGGGGGAAAGATGAAAGGGGATTGTCACGGAGGATGCTAGTTCACGCAGATGTCTGTGGGAACGCGCGGCGCGGTCACGAGGACGCATCTAAAGGGTCTTGAAGAAGCGTCATTACAAATACTGTGATGCTGTCAGACTGAGATATGAGTCCTGTCAAAAATGTTTTATAATCTTATTGGTTTAAGTGCATTTGATATTAAATTACTGGAACATGTTGACTTGATTTATGTCTCCATATTTATGTAGCTATAGAGTAATTAGGTTAACTTGACTAATTATAATATGTTTACATGGTTAAGGTTCCCCTGCAACTGAAAATGGAGAATAGGAAACTAAATTGGAATTCTTTCCAATTAAAAATTTAAACCTGTAGCAGCGCTGCTGCCGTAGAAAATATGTTACATAATTCTAAACGTAAATTTCTTTCTTTATCGTTATATTTGGGATCATTTAATTTTATGTATATTTTTGACTGTTGCAACGCATCACCAAGGCTAATTCATTGCATGTACAAACCTACTTGGTAATAAACCTGATTCTGATTGCAGTATAAATTTTAGTAATGTTGCAAACATATAAGTGACCTATTTGACAAATTTAAATAATACATGGTGGTCTAAAAAATAAAAATAAAAAATAAAAAAAAAACACACACACACACATTAAAAAGGTAGCTGAAGATTGCTGGACAGTTTATTCTGGAAAAAAAACAACATTAAACTGTAACTAAAAATATATATAATTTAACTTCATAAAATAGTGAGAAGTATGGAAGACGTAAAGTGATGTAAGTTTAAATAAATAAACACCTGCATAAATTAATGAAAAAAAATAGAAATATAAGAAATAGTCAGAAGAAAAGATTATTTATGGAAATGTAGAAAATAAATCCATGAAAATTAATTTGATTATCTCCTTTTTCATATACCAAAATATATTTATTTTTTCATATATTTAATGTTGTTTATACTTCTGTCCCTCTTGGTGCTCCATACTGAAGTCCTCCGCAGACACCAGAGGGCGGTAGTGAGATTTTAACTTCTGGAAAACAACAGGAAAGAAGGAGCAGCAAGAGGAAGTTCTTGAACCAAGTTCATTGCTTCATACGCCCCAGTAGTCTGTCCTCGTCTGTCGTCGCTGTCATGGCTTTCCTGTGCAGAAGTGCTGCAGTGCTGCTGAAGCCGATCAGAGCCGCTCCAGCCGTCCAGTCTGCTGCTCGCCTGTACAGCTCAGGTGCGTCTTTATTAATCAGTCTTCTTGTATTCAGCTGTGGCAACAACTGGCCTGCTTGCCTCAATGTCAAGAAACCTGCGTCACTCTGTGTGCTCCGCATGTGGACTATTTACAGTGATTTTTACAATATTAAAGTACATGTTTTTTTCAGAGATGTTTGTTATGGACGCAAAGACCTAAAAATGATCTAATTGAATTATTTAAGTAGGTTTTCTGTTCTTTTTTGGACTTTGCATTATTGTTTGAAAATGTATTGCAGCTCTCTGGCTCTGGCTGATTAATGTGGTGTCTTGTGACAGCATGCAGTTGGCTGGAGAATGTAGAATAGTTTTAAAAAAGCATTCAATTATTTATATAAAACTCAGTTGGATATCAGAACCTACGAGCCGCTAGAGCTTTTTACACACCTGTACATAGGTGCATAGGGAAACTAAATTTAGTGGAAGTTGAACTTTTGCACACTGTCAGTCAGCACTTGAGTTTCTTTGAGATACCTCATGTAAGTCAAGGATATATAAAAAGGTCTGTAATTCAACAGTTTGTCATGGAGCAGCTTTAAAGAGTCTCACCTGATAACATCCACACGTCAAGTCTTCACGCTGTGATTTCCAGTTTAGAGAGATAGATGTTTGTATAGAGAAGGGAAAGTTATGGGAAACATAAATATTAATATTTAGTGACATATTCTCTATTTTTCACCACTTACACTTGTGAAAAAGTGTTAAGTCATTGTAGCAAAAGCCTTAAATCCACTTTCAGATTTGTGAAACCTTTATTTTGCTTATGAAAAATGAAAAAAGGCAATTTCACTGATTCCACATTTGACAAGGTCTCAATCAAAAAACACTAAATTTAGACTCGTAAAATATGGACTACATACTAAGGACTTTGAAGAGTCATTAAAACAGTTTCAGACTCATGAAACCTTTATTATAATTCATTTATGAGGGGAATTTCAGTTTTCTCCTAAAGTCTAACATGCATATGTTTGATAAGCATCAAACATGAGTCAGAGTTATGTAGCTTTGCTCCACAAGGTGTATAGTCAGGAGCTTCCAAGGTCTCTGTAAGACCTTGACACAAGGCTGTTAGTGTTGATTCTTCTGTTCTCCTTCAATGATTAACCAGGACTTCATCTTGACGATTGAGGATAAGTCAGTTCATCTCAGACCACTTTAGTGACCCGTCACCTAGTTAAAAGGAACACACTGCTCCTCGTTAACAGAACAAGTTGTTCAATTGATAAGAAGTAATAATCTGTGTTGGTTTCCTCCTCATGCAGGCGGTCAGTATGAGTATATTGTGGTGGAAAAGCGAGGAGAGAAAAAGAATGTGGGTTTCATCCAGTTAAACCGGCCCAAGGCTCTCAACGCTCTGTGTGATGGGCTGATGAGGGAGGTGGGACAGGCCCTCGACGCCTTTGAGGTTGACGGGGATGTTGGAGCTATTGTCATCACCGGCAGTGACAGAGCATTCGCAGGTGAGGGAATTTAGTCTGTTTTCGATACTTGTGTTTGTATTTTTCTCTTCTGAGCTCACAGGAAGCGGTTCACAACAATACATCAGTAAGCGCACACTTCTGTCGTTTTCAGCTGGAGCGGACATTAAAGAGATGCAGAATCGAACCTTCCAGGAGTGTTATGGTGGCAACTTCCTGGCTCACTGGAACAGGGTGTCCACAGTGAAGAAGCCTGTGATTGCAGCTGTCAATGGATTTGCTGTAAGTTTCTCATTTCAAGTCTAGAGCTGTAGTTACACTGTGATCATTTATCTGTATAATGTCCAGATGTGATTTAACCACCTTCCATTTATTTTTGGCCACACTGGTACACCTTTGCTTAGGGAAAAAATGAGAGGGCAGTTACACTCTTAAAGGTTGTGATGTTGTGGTTTGAGAAGAACACAGCAGTCACATGTTTATATTAAAAGAAAGAAAAAAAGATTAGAATTGAGCCCATTTATTTGAACATCTCAACACAAAATCATGGGCATTTATATTCTGCTGTAACAGCCTGCACTCCTCTTAAAAGGCTTTTTACAGGATCAGGATCTGTTTCTCTGCTTCACACTGTATGTTCTGCTGTTTCAGCTGGGTGGAGGCTGTGAGTTGGCAATGATGTGTGACATCATCTATGCCGGAGAGAAGGCGCAGTTCGGCCAACCAGAGATCCTGTTAGGGACCATTCCTGGTAAAGACTCTTCTCTATCTACTTACCTTCCTGCTCACTCTTCACTTCCTTATACTGACGTTACAAGATTATTGCTTTTGAGAGGAGCTGTTAACATGACGTCTGTCTACCTGCAGGGGCGGGTGGCACCCAGCGGCTGACCCGTGCAGTGGGCAAGTCCCTGGCTATGGAGTTGGTACTAACAGGAGACAAGATTAACGCTCAGGAAGCCAAGCAGTCAGGTAACAGATGTTAAACGTTTCACAGAATAATTTTACAGCTGCGCCTGACAAACTGACAATTCTGTCAGCACAGGCCTAACCTGGAAACACCTTCATGCACCACAGAAGGGCTGCAGCTAATGATTACTTTCAATCAATTTAGCTGCCGAACATTTTCTTGATTTATTGATTAATCGTTTGGTGAATGAATCATCATAAAACACTGAAAATGTAAGTGAAAAAATGTCAAGAGCTCAAGGTGAAGTCATCAGATGTTTTTTCCAAATCTAAAACCCCAAAATATGTAATTTACCACAATTTGATTAATTAAATATCAAAATAGTTGCTAATTAACACTCCACCTTCCAAACTTAAAATATTAATATACAAAATCACCAAATATGTTTTCAGAGGCTGATTATGTTGAATTAACATCTCAGGAGGGAGTTGAACTCCAGTCAGTGTATAAATGATGTGCACAAAGTTATTTTAGGAAATAATAAGGCTACGTCTAAAACTCGTTTCTATTATTGACTATATAAAGCAATCTGGCCATTTCCAGTAATAATCGTGCAGATACAGCAGACTTTATTTTGATTATCCACAGGAAATCGGGTTTGGAGATTTGCCTAAAGTATGAAAAATGTAGTCACTATACAAATGATCTCAGTATCAACTTAGAGTATGTCTGGAACAACTCAGAAGTGAAAGAAAAACATCCCGGTGGTGCTGGAAGATTAATAGAGGAATGCTCATGAAATTACTGTGTGTATCCACAAAATGACTGCACATGAAATGCACATATTGCTGCTGCTGATTGTTGCAGGTATTTTACTGTAAAATAAGTTTATACATTCTTACAACCGGAGTGAGTGACATTCAGTTTCAGTAATTTTGGAGAGGTCGGAGTGTGCGACTCAGCCAACAAGACATGAAAATTGCTTGCTAGGTTGTATATGAGGGGATGGAAATGCTAGTAGGCTACACATAATGTACTGACAACATGTAGGGCTCTCTTATCTCTGCAGTTAGCTTGTTCTCTCTCTCCCTCCTAGTATTTTCCGCTGCTTATACTACTCTTGGTTCAGTAGATTTCTGTGTTTCTCAGGTTTGGTGAGTAAAGTCTATCCTGTGGACCAGCTGGTGCCTGAAGCTGTGAAATGTGGGGAGAAAATTGCTGCCAATTCCAAACTGGTGTCTGCTATGGCTAAAGAGGCTGTTAATGCAGGTGTGTACAGCTAATTAATTAAAAGAAACCTTACACCTATTTTAATTGAATAAGGTTTGTTGTTGTGTAACTTGTGCCTTTATGTGGTTGCAGCCTATGAACTGACTTTGGCTGAAGGCAATCGTTTTGAAAAGCGGTTATTCCACGCAACCTTTGCTACAGTGAGTAGAAGAGCTCATCTGAGAGCGAGTGAGGAAGGTTTGCTCTAATTTTGAGTGCCAAATCATTATGGATGTGTCTGTTTTTCCTTTTTAGGATGATCGTAAAGAAGGCATGACAGCATTTGTGGAGAAGAGAAAGGCCAGTTTCCAGGACAAGTAAAACCGAGCTGATCAAGAGCCACAAACACAAACTATCAGCAGATCATTTCTTTATCTGCAAACAGTTGAATGGTGCAAAAATCATAATGGTAGTAGAACACACAAGCTGTAGGATTTGGCACAGAGTGAATTGCACAAGTGTCTTATCGCAGTGAAGCCCTGCCTGCTCAGGCTCAGTATCAAAATCAAAGGAAGTCTGGGTGCAGGAGTGCAGTGGGTTTGTATGTGAATACCATTTGATGACCGTGTCATAGTCGGTGTGCAATAGGAGGAACCAGTCTTGATGACTTTGCCTTTTCATTTTCACTATCAAACATTGCATTATGTCTGCATTTTGTAGACAACTTTTTTCCTGAGTACATTTTACAAATAAAGCTCTTGAGTGGATTTGAGTACTAAAAAAACATTGCTGTTGCTTTTTTTTAAAAAACAAAACAAGAAAAACACAGAGGGATGATATGTCTACTGCATTTATTCACATGTTGTTGCTCCTTAATACATGATTATAATGTTAAAGGTCCCCTCCAGACATGTCTTAAGAAATATCAAAAATGTTATATATCCAGAGTCAGCAAATGCCATTTTTGAATCTTTAAAGTGACTGTGATGAACAGTTAAAAGGGCTTGGATTATGCTATTTGAGGAGGGTTTTTTTCCAGGATAAAAGATAACTGAGAGGACTTGTGACCATAGATGTGTCATAATTATTTTCATTTTCTGCCCACGAAGCTGGATATTAACTCCCAAAGCAGATAATTTTTCTATGTCAGCAATTCATTGCCACATAATATTTTTTGATTTTCTTTTTTTTATGACTCTGAACAATAATTTCTATTCACTTATATACATTCTTAGCTTAATTTAATTCTCACAAAGTGTGAAATGTCGGGTTCAATTAAATTATAACATTTTGCCTAGTGAAAGGATTATAACATGACATGGGAATATTTAACAACTGCCACAATTCTTTAAACAAACTTGATTGAACATTTCAACCTTGATCAGTGTGGACAGTGCAAGGAACCCCTAATTGACAGACCAGTAATTTGGCTTCTGTTTCAGTGTCCTGATTAGGAACAGTAAACACCTCAGTCTACTTAGAAAAGGAATCCCCAATGACTAAAATGTATTTATTTCGCCCTGGGGTTTCAGGCAGTGGCCCACACGCTCATATGGCCTAGATGTTACAGTGGGTAGAAGTGGAGCACACAACTGTTGTCCAGCTGTTTTTCGGGAGCCACAATCCACACACGCCTGGCACCAACGCTTCACATACACAAACAACCCCTGGCCAGTAGAAATGGTCCTTAACTTTTGCTGTTTATTTCTGCACTCCTAGGTGACTCCCAGTAACTAAATTGTGGCCTAAAATTTTAGGCATCAGAGATTTGGGGAGAACAACCTAAACCTGACTTGCTGCATCAGAATTAGCTGCTGGATGTCTCACCTACCAAGAGCCCTGTAATTGCACCTTGGCCCACACTGGTGCATGCTTCTGCAAATTATTAGGTGGTTGTAGACATGCATTCTCATCCCTCTTTAAAGCTATCATGCTCTGCAACTCAACATCATTTCTCTGACTCTGAGCCAATTCATCTCTCTCTTCTGTGCTTCCTCTCCTGCTTGGTCCTACCAGCATATGCTATTATATGTCCCAGTCTCCCCTCTTCCTCAGATAATATTGCCCTGATACCTGCTTCACTGGCTTGATGCAGGTAGTTTGAGTCCATTTAAATCATCTTCCTTTCTCTGTAAGCTGGTGGAGAGGAAAAAACAATCTCAAAACTTTCATAAACCTCCTGTAATAGGAGGCTAGGTCAACAAAACTCGTTAGTCAGATTTTTTGGCACTGGCTGCTAACGCACTGCTTCTGGCTTAGCGGGATCCACTTTTACTCTCCTTTCTGAGATTATATGGCCAAAGTAATAGACTTGGTTAGCAAACAAATTGCACTTGGCTTGCTTTACTTTGAGATTAGCCTGACCTAATTTGGTTAAAACCTCATCCAGTCGAGACAGATGTTCTTGAAAAGTGCGCCCAAAGATGATTATGTTATCCAGTTACACCTGACAAATGGTCCGCTGAAGATCTGTAAGCACCAGATTCATCAGTCTCTGAAATGTACTTGGGTTATTACACAGGCTAAAACTCAGGACATTGAATACAAAAAGACCTTGTCTTATGTTTATCTTTGTGGTCCACCTTGATGTGTAATAACTATTGGCAAAGTCCAGAGTTGAAAACCAACAGGCTTCACTCATGCTGTCGAGTGTATTGTCAATTCATGGTAATGGATGAGCATCCTTCTGGGTTAAATCATTCAGTTTACAAGTTAAATCACTCTCTGACCCCAGGGTTACCAGGGGCACAAAAAAGCAGATGGGTTTCCAGGGTCAGGGAAAAAAACATGGGGTGCCAGGGGCACAGGGCCGGCCATGGCTGTTGGTGTGTAGGCAGAGTAGGGGTCCAATGATTTGAGTGTTGGGCCTCCACTAGGGCTCTGGGTGTACAATTAGGGTTAAATACAGCAGATAATGGCTATTTTTCAAGTGCCACATCCTCAAATAACTCCAGCCAGAAAGTAGCTAAGGACTTGAAAGTTGATGTGCAGGATCCCCTTGGGGGTGCTGCATGCTTTTCGATGCGAGGTAGGGTTTCTACACCCTTCCTATCTAAGGATTGGCATAGACCCCCATTGTAAAATTTGGATGCCAAATTTCAGATTGGCAAAGGACAAAATCGTTCCCTCAGAAAGTATCTACCAACACGTTTCAGGCCATTCTGAGTCAACTGGACAACATTTCACACATAGAGTAATGACACCACCAGGTGGTGCTATGATCACCAAAGTTGACGAATGTGCCCTGGGGGTCGCCCAGAGAGCATAATTCTTGGTGCCATGTCCCTAGCACCTTTCTAGCCCAAGACAGAGTGTGAGGGCTCGCCTTGGTCCGGGTGTAATCCATGTTAAAGTCATAACTCCTGAATGGAAGCAACAAGGGACTTAAATCTTTTGAGGACCTCATTAAGACCAGTCCGACTCATTCTGCACTGAGTCCGACACCAAATTTCATTTATAACTACTACTTGGCACCTTAATGTAAGGATCAAGTCCCGGGCCTCAGATAACCAGGGGCTTCACGAGTTTTTAAAAAAAAAAAAAAACCTCCACTCCTAATCCCCCCTTTCCTCATTTTACCTATTTTTCAGGTAATCAATTTACTCCTGTACAATGATCTGAAATGTTCACATAAGCAATATTTAAAATTGTTTCATTGTACATATCTTACTCCAGTATGCCTTGGGAATATATTCTCCAGTACCTCAAACCTTTGTTATAAATGTAAGTCTCACAGAGGAGCTTTAATTAATCTGTTTCGGTCCTGTGACCTTCTCCAAAAAGAGAGACATACATTCTGTTATTCAAAAAACAGTTTTAATGACTCCAACACTGTATTTGTTCAGTTCTACCTCTGAAACTATCAGACTTAATGTGTTTATTAATATTTTTTTCATTTGTGGCTGAGAAATGCATTTTACGTTTATGGTTTACGCCACATGTCCCCTCTGATGAAATGTGGCTGGAACGGATTGCCGCCCTGATGCAGCTGGAGAAGTTGACTTGAATCAAAAACCGTTGAAGTTCCGGAGGATCTGGGAACCATTAGGCTTATTTTTGCAAACACTCTGAACTGAACCCTCTAATTTTTATTTTGTGTGTGTTTTTGTTACACTGTAAAAAAAAAAACTGTTGTTTTTACAGGAAAACGCTGGCAGCTGTGGTTACCAGAGAATTCCTGTAAAAAATACAGCAGCACAGTAGACAACTTTACAGACGAAATATGTAAATTGATTTACAGTGAATGAAATCACGGCTGAATCACATTAAAAAACTGTTAAGTCTACAATTTTTTTTTTGTTAATTTCACATAACGGTGTTGTATATAAATAGACCATTTCCTGTATTTTTTACATGTAATAACTGCTAATTGTGCATCAATAAATGATAAAATTAACAGGGAAATATCAAACAAAAACTAATTTAAACCGGTAGAACAACAGTAAAACTCTGCATTTTAAATGGAATGGTTCTGTATATTATATATAAAATCTCTTCAAAATATGCTGTGTTTTTATGTTTTAATAATCAAGTTATAATGTAAAATTTACGTATAAACCTGCAAAAATACATCTTGAGAAAAGACGAGAGAAAAATATCACTTTTGGGAAATTTATTTAACAGCAATAATAGTTGTAAACAACTGGATGCATTTTTTTCAACAGATACAACATGCAAAGAAGCTACATATAATGGTTCTTGAACTATGACTGAATCCAAGTTGAGATACTCCAGAAGATTAGCCTCTTTAAATCTGGACATTTTTAACAAACTTTAACAAACAAAGTTTAAGTGTCAGGCACACAACAACAACCCAATTCAATCAAAATTTTGTTTACATTCTGAATGTTCCACAGTATGGCATAAAACTTATCTATCTCCATGGAGACAATCACGTGATGCCAACAGGCCAAGTTACAGGTCAGATCTGTGGAGAGGCGAACCCCCTCAAAATAAGAATGCACGTTTGTTAAGGTATTTTTGCAAAATAACAAAAATTACGTTGTGCCTTAATTACCATAATACACATTGTGGATTGAACAAAGCGAAAAGTAACAGTACCTCTTCTCAAACAAACAGTCAGAGTGCACAGAAGGAGTCCATATTTAGGCTTAACGCCACTCGTGATCGGAGAGGTCCTGGATCAGGGTGAGGACTCGAGGGTTCAGATTGAGACGACGCTTCGAGTTTTTATTCTCCACCTTAGTTCCTTTTTCTGGGTTTATCGAGAAAAAACACCTGTAGAATAAAAGCATATTAAGCATTTTAATTGATCAGTTAAAAAAAAAAACTTCATGTGTTCTTAACTTATTTACTTCGTGGATGTTTTTAAAGCCAAAACGTGGCTTGTTCCCATGAACTGCTATAAAAATAGTATATTTTGATATTTTTTTCTACTTTAAACATGTCACTCTTTTAGAGTCTGAAATATACATATCAAATATTAATTATATTTTTAGCTTTTTAACCCTTTCAATGCCAGTATGTTTACATAACTCTACATAATGCTGTTTTTATACAAAAAAAACTAAATAATTTCCATTAAATGCATTTAGTGAGTACACATACACAACATTATCCAACATCAATAGCACACACACTTTTCTTCCAGAAAACAATAAAAAGTGTGAAACTTTGCGGCATGCTTTGAATGGGTAAAAGTGGTGCCACCTGATGGACAAATATAAAAACTACAAATTGAAAGCCTGTGGTCCAAACCGAAATCTTAACATAAAGGAATGCATTAGTTTTTGTCAAGATAAACGTGGGATCAAAAATAGTGGTTTTAATGGGTTTCAATGGGGCAGTTTTTGGCCCTAGGAACTATTAAGGCAGTTTTTGTGTAGCTTAGCCATTTTAGGCTTAATTAAAGTACAGGTCTGAGAAATGCCATGCCATGTTTACTCACCTTTGAAGAAACTCCAGAGTTGAAGCCAGCTCAGATGGATAATGGATGTTGAAACAGAAGTAGCTCCCGAACATGAGGCACAATGCAGAAATGAAGGAGGAGATGTTTGTGTTGATGAGGTTCCGATCCAGACTCAGCATGTACCTTGTTGAGGAATAGCAGGACTGTCCTATGAACAAATTATTTAACAGGTTATATTAATAAGCGCTGCACTCACATGACAGATTCTATAAACAGTGCAATTAAAAAAAAGAGATATGAAACAGACTTACCACAGACAATAACAGCAGGTGTCAGAGGCACTTGCTCCAGTTGGACCTCTTCTGCCAGACAGGTATCTTCTACATGGAAGAACATGGACTCCTCCTTCTCATCAAAGTAGCTGAGCAGAAGCAGGACCATCTCTTTCACATCATCTGAGCAGCCACTCTGCTGTCCCCGCATCCTCTGAAGCCTTGCATAAGTCTGAAGGAACTTATTACTCTTGGTGACATAAACTGTCGTCATGTAGTTGAGAAGCCTTTTTCCCTTCAAATCCAAATTTCGCGTGAATGTCTCTTTGAGGTCAATCCCAGTGAGTTCCTTGAAGTGGACCGACATGCCAAGTTCGTCAAACCAAAATGGCCACTCCTCTCGAAGGCTTTTGATACTTTTTCCCTGGTTGACATGTTGACGCTGTGTGTAAAAAGTGGACTTCATTAGACATTTTACCTCCTCTGGATTGGCATCAGATTGTTGGAACATCTCCTTGAGTTTTTCCTTCTTTTGGTGCTGGCTCTCTTGAGTTTCTTCACGGGGCAGAAATTTCACATTCCATTTAATGCATCCGTAAGTGTCCTGCATTGCTGCTCTCTCTTCTAATGGGATCTCATCTGTGTGGTCTGAGTCATCAGCCTGATGTTTTCTTTTTCTTATTTTGGGTGTTGAAGTGCGCCTCACATTTTCGATTCTGTTTTGCAGCTGTTTTACAAGGGAATGGTAGCCTGTTCCAACAATATCGCCCTCTATTACATCTTGCAGAGAATTGGGATATTTTGCCACCATTTGCTTTGCAACATCAGTTGAATGCTTTTTACCTACATGGGGGCATTTTTCCATCATCTCAGTCACAACAATCCGGACCATTTGCCTCCTCAGTTTTGGGCCTGGCCTTCTTCCCCTCTCCAAAGAATCCATCACTTCCTCAGGAAATTTACTCCATGGAATTTCAAAGTTGTCTTCCCACTGTGTGTCAAGTCCTAGGCTGCTGGAGGAGGTTGACGATGAACTTTGGGGTGAAACAGAGAGCGATGACAGCAGTTGGGTAGGTGAGGCTTCCACAGATGATAGTGAGCTGTTCTCGGGAGTTTGGTCTTTAAATGACAAAAAAATAAGATTATGATTCACATTGTACAATATTACACAATGTCCATGTCTGCTTTTGCTGTTGAATAGCTGTGTGTTGTGGTGTTTTTACTTACATTTCTGTTTCCAAACAGAAAGAAGCTTTCTGGCTTGTACAGGTCTTAATACTGTCATCAAATCAGCCTCCGTTACGAAGCGTAGATCATCATACGTCTCGACTCCAATGGACTGCAAGTGCTCTTCCAGGATGTTTTTGTTTACTACTTGAAGTTCTGGTAGGGCTTCCATGATGGCGACATCTAGGAAGGTTCGCCCTGAGTCACTCATATTTACACTGAAGAAGAAATGCAGAACAGAAAAAATATACAGTACATACACTTAACAGAACAGGGACATGCATCAGGTAACACTTATATTAATGTCAAACTAACAGTCCAATTAACAGCTTTAATTGGACTTTATTTTGCCACAATACTGTGTTTTAGTGGAATGACTTGGAATCCATTAAGAATATATGATACCAAAGGATAGAAATCAGGCAGGTCATTAATGTTGATACATTGTAACCCAAGACTGTCCTTTGTCACAGAATACAGATGGTATTCTGAGAGGAAGATGCCTTTGTGGATATCCATCAAAACATACACAGATGTGTCATTTTGAATCAAGATGAGTAGAAGTTCACCAAACTCCATATACTCATCATTTCTGTACACAAGAAACTGTCCTTTTTTATATGCAGTGCCCTTGTACTGAATATCTGTGGCAACTGTGGTATTGCTTTCTGAAAAGGCTAACTCCCTGACTGCATGTTTAATAGCGTCACTGTAGAGGTTGGGATAAAACGCACAGCTGTCCTTCACTTGCAGTAGTTTACTGCATTCTTGCCCAGCTAAAAGATATGCCTGATACATCTGATGACTCTCTGACAATGTTTGACAAATATTTTTGAAGTTTTTCAAGTGTCTGGCACATCTTTTAAAATAACTGTGTTTACTTTCAAACCTAAGCGTCCATAATCTCCTCAATGGACCAAATTTCAACGACAGTGCTGAATAATGGCGCAAATAGTGGTGCTTGGGTTTGAGTTGAATTTCAGGAAACATCATCTTTCTCAACTCCAAATATTCTTGGATCAAAATGTCAAGATATGCTATCTGGGACAAGGAAATGTTCTGAGCACAAATAAGATCCACAATGTCTTTTAGCTGGAGAGCTAACTGCCATACTTCATCCTCATGATTTTGCACTTTGTCACCAATCAAAACTGGTAGCAATCTCAGAAGGTTCCAGTTTTGAATGGCTTGCCCTGATAACTTGGCTCCGTCAGGTTTGACAGCACATGGCTTTGTGAGTGCTTCAGATCCTTTGTACTTAAACTGTTTGATGCGCCTGTTTAAGAGTGAGTATGTGAACCATTTTTTCATTTTTATAATGTTCTTCAAGTACAGTGCTAGATCATATGACAAGACTCCTTCAAAGAGGTCATGACCTAAACAAGGCGGGAGACCAGGTTGGGATACGTGAAAAGACTCAAGGGTATTAAAGATAGAGTTTACCTTTATTCCTCTGACGTCTTGGATGTTTTCAGCCTGGAGATCAGCAACAGCTGTGTCATACGTCTCTGGGGTGCGTGGAGGACCACAGGCATTTGGATCAGCCTCAAACTCACTTCTCGTGATGTCACAGTACCTGCAAAAATATTGAGAGCGGCTGAAGTTCTCTGTAAACCCACCTATGCAATGAGAACCAAGGTTATCCCCAGCAATGCAGTAGAGACCCCCTTTTACTGTTTTTCCATCTACATTTATTCCATCTGTCTCCAAGGATTTCAGATCTGCCAACAACTCTGAGAAAACTTTGGCTATTCCAAAACGCTTTAAGTCATTCTCAACACACAACAAGACTAAAAACATATTATCAGTATTTGAACGCAAATGAATGGGTAAATTTGCTAATGAAAGATAAACTGCAAGAACTTTGTGTGTCTTTTTAGCAGAACCCAGGGGATTCACAATTTCAAATGAATCTTGATACAAAATCAGTTTGAGGCTTTCAGGGTTTTCATTAAAGAACTGGTGACATTTGAAAATTTTTCCATCATATAAATCCGTAAAAACCTCTACATCAGGATCTCCAAACTGTTGTGGCTGTGCATTCCTCCATAACTGGGAGTGCAAAAAGCTCTTCAGAGTTTCTGCCACTGGTATGTAGTACGCAAATTTTTGTGTCATGTTTTCATCCATTCCCAATAGCACTTTTTGGGGTTCCGTGTACTTAAACATTTTTGTGAATGTCTGATTTCTGGTGTATGTTGTTCTTAATTGTCCCTGATGACAGGCAGAGAACAAATCTGACTCTTTAATGCAGTCACATATTTTAGTGACTGCTTCATCTGATAGGCTCATATCATTTTTTAATAAAGAACTTACTTTAGTTATTGTGTAGGCTTGACCTAACTCGTGCACATTTTGCATCTCCTCAACAATAGTCTGTATAGTAGAGGCAGGAATAAGCAGCTGTCCTTGCAGTTTAAGGTAAAAGAGACACATGTTTCTGAGATAAGACTGACTATCATTCTCTGGCATATCACTGGCTGCACTAGCTGTTGGCATGGCTTCATGTGTGCTTTCTGAATCATCTGTACTGGCAATGACATTTGGGGGCTGAAGGCGAGTTTCCTTGTACATGTCATCAATACCATCAGGGGAGCATGCTTTATGCTTCCTACACATGTGAGAAGTAAATGATGACTTTTTTGTAAACACATGCTTACAACCACTTA
This sequence comes from Euthynnus affinis, assembly GCA_029490765.1. Lineage (NCBI taxonomy): Eukaryota > Metazoa > Chordata > Actinopteri > Scombriformes > Scombridae > Euthynnus > Euthynnus affinis. The sequence continues at coordinate 13,586,095 of CM055852.1, read as the reverse complement.
CTGGACATGACACAGACCTGCCCTCTCCAAAATGATCATTTAAGTGAGACACTAGCTCTTTCACCGTGTGTAAATTGCGGGCACATAATGAAACTGCGCATTTTAAATCCGCAACAACAGCTTTAGGAGCAGCTTGCGGTGCAGGTGCATTGTGCACACGATAAAAATGGCCCTTGAAAGCTGAGTAAGTGGTAAATGTTTGACTACAGTTGGCGCCAGCACATTTGAAAAGACAATGAGGCTCATTCCTATGTACTCTGCAATGCAGTACATAGCCTCTTAATGTAACAAATTTGCTTTTACAAAAGACGCAGGTGATCATTTTTAGGATTTCAAATGTTTGCCTGTGCTTTTCAGCTGAATTAAGTTATCACACATTGAGCTAACGTTACTGGTCTTAAATATGGACTGGTGCTAGCTAGCTAGCTTTCAGCACACATTTTCGTCTGGTCTCGAAAAAAGAGTAGCCTAAATATGAAGCTTACCTTCCAATTGAACAGCCACAGACCCTCCAAAAAACTTGTAGATTTGTCCTAAAATCTTTTAAAATGAAGTGGTCCGAAGATTTCTGCTCCGTTCTCTGCTCTGCAGACTGCACACTGGCTCCTTAGTGACGCTAACGGCTAATGGTTCGCGCTTCTCCCGCCCTCACGTCATTATCCAATCAGAGACGAACTTCAGCTGCGCACTTTTAAATTTCAAAATTAGGAGGACTCAGTGCACAATGAGAGAGTAAAAGTACAAGTGGTTAGATGAGGCACTGTTAGGTTGTTTAGCCTGTGAAAATGATAATGATAAAGACTAAAAGAAACATAAAGCATACAAGGATTAGGACTGAACAGTGTTACTTTGCATATATCAATAATTTGAATGTCTTATACACACACTCTACAATATGCTACAAATAGCCTAAATTATAAATGCAATGTTATTAAAATTGTATATTTTTTATATTTAAATAGATAGGTAACCTCTCAGGTTCACAATAAAACTTTTTTGTGAAAACATTTTAAATAGGCCTACGTCAATTTGCATCATTTTATCAATCATGTTAAAATTACAGCATAAACTTGTAAAGTGACTTACATATATTTGTATTTTTTAAAACAACTGACTAAAACTATAGTTTTTACAATATTTGCATGTGAAATTAACTAAATTGTTTTGTTATGAGTATTACAGTATTTCTCTGTTTTTGTTACCAATATTTGTAGTTTTAACAAATAAATTTGATTGTAATCACATATTGTTGTTGTAAATATAACAAAAACATTCTGTTTAATAGTTTCCAAAAATTCACTGTACTTTAAACAAAAAATATATGTTTTTGAGTTTACAATACTTTTCTGTAGGGATTTTACATAGTTTTTATGTAAATTTCACAGTCATTTTTTACAGTGTATTATTATTAATTGTTGTGGTTGCTCAGTGCCGGTCGGCCCAACCTGCCCACCGGCACTGCACAATTATGTATGCATTATGTATTATAATATGTTAAAACAGAATAAAAATAAAGTTTAATATACAGATTTATATGTATGTAATAAATTGTGTCCATTATGTTTTTTTCACAGACATTTTTATGTAGTTTTTATAATTATTGAAATGACATCTGGTCCTTCTCGCTAATTAAAAATCCAGAATCTGTGAATATGTAAATATTTTTCAGTTTCAGAGGTTTCACTTTTAGACACAAGATGGCTCCTATTTCACTGTGAAGTTAGTGTTTGTGCACTGGAGGCGTCAAGTTTCCATATCAGTTATGTTACACTTGCACAAGTGTAATGTCACGTCACACTTGTGTAAATTGAATACTGGATTGTGATTGGCTCCAAACCAGTTGTGATGTCACAAACCTTGCGCATAGGTACAAACCTTAGAAAGTGAGTACAGAGAAATTTGCCATACTAGATGGGTTTTTAGAGTCAAACTCTATACATACTTCATTCTGTGCAGTGAAGCTCAAACATCCAACTGAAGGAAGAAGAAAAAAAAACACTATTTTGAGTGGAGGAGGACTGTATGTGATACACAATGACTAAATATAAATGGTGTTGCTATTTACAAGACTAGCCTAGTTTCAACGTGTGATTTCTAACTGGTGCCTTATAATCCAAAATAAATCTGTAAATAGGTTCATTTATATAGCGTGCAAAATGTTATTATAACTCAAATCAAATAACAGTACACTCAGCCCCTTTCCTGCATTCAACCAATGTGTACTTCACACCGCTAGATGGTACTATTGTGCTGTTACATACAGGTACATAAACTTGACTTAGACAATAAATTCAATGGGCCTTTTATACACGCATCGGGTTATATATAACCTACAGTAGTAGATGAGCGCTTATTTGCCGCAACTGAGTGAAACTGACACTTGTTAGGTTAAATAATGAAAATACTGGGGAAACTCCATCATGTACTGGAGGTACAGAGCCGATTATTAATGCCTCTACTGGTCAGCATCGAGTTTGGTAATGATGATCTTTTTTTTTTCAGCCAACAGATGGAAAACATTTAGGATACATGCAGTAAGTGTCTCATATATTTTCACAAAACGATTGTTTTACAGACAGGCAGTAATAGTCTAAAAGCTTAGTTTTAAGGCATAGCAGCCGCCTTTTGACAAAATGCCAGTATCCGTATGCAAGATTTTGATGATGATGTTACTATAAATGATGTTATACCAGAAAGATTGCATCTCCGGGATAATATAATTTATAGTCATTTCAGCAATGTTGTACGTCAGTTAAAGTTCACGAAAGTTAACGGAGATTGGCGGAAAACTGTAGCCTTCCACATTGGTTTTATGTTAAGGCATGCGCATCATCTATTTGCTAAAAATATTCAGGAGCACATAAAACCATAATTTTGACTTCAAAGAAAACACCAGAACAAATTTGCTTAGAGTGCTTTTTCACTTGCTTCCAATCATCGCAAGGCACCTTTTTTTCTCTGTGATCTTCACACGGCGGCGGCCCATATCTTCACAAGGCCATGGCCTAATTGATTTTTATTTTCATTCAATATTCCCCCGGAGCTTGCTTTCTTGTCAGCCCCCCTGGAACAAAACTTTTAAAAAGCAGGAGAGAAAGAAAAAAACTGGTCTACTCACTCCAGGGGAAGCACAAAAGTCTGCAGAGAGAGCCCGAAAAGAAGCTCCTCTTTGAGGCTACCGAAAGGTCAAAATAATAAATGTAGACTCAATTGAGGCTCTCCACGCAGACAAAAGGGGCAAAACGTTACATTTTGGCAGCGCAGACCCTCATAGCGTGATAAACTCATTTAAAGAAGCCGGAATAAAGAGAGAGCAGCATGGGTCCAGAGAGGGAGAAAAGGGCTTTCAGTGCAGCAGACAGGCCTGGCTCCTGCGAGGCCTTTTCTCCTGCCCAGCAGCCTCCAGCCTTCACCAAAACTCTCTCTTAAAGTCCTCAACATTACCGCCTCTCACTCATGTCAGGGACTTCTTTATTGTTTTATATCCACACAACCTGATGAACTCAGTTCTTCAACTAATAAGTATTGTAATTTGATGTGCAGAAAACCAAAAATAGTCTTAACGTCACATTATATCGTATACAGGTATATAATGCAAGGATAAAGAAAAATATATTGAATGTCTTGATGCCACAAAATTGGAAATGTTTGTAATATTTAGAAATAAAATGTATCCTATAAAATACCAACATATTATTCTCCTTGGAATATTGCAGTAATTTTTCTTAATGCTCATTATTAATAGCAGCTGCCTGACAGTACATTCAGTACATGGGTCCACAAGCCAAAGCTCATTTGTGACTTGACATTTATAAAAAGCCTTTTTATGTAGAGCTCACTACTTTTTTTGTATTACAGAACCAGGATCTGCGGTCATGAAAAAGGATTTCTCAGCATTTTTGCCATCCAGCTGAGAGTTTCTTTGACTCAGATGAAACCAGCCGGGTGGAGTGTTTTTTCTCTGACAAATATTTTCATTATCTCACATTCTTGGCACCACGAGACTGTGTCGTAACACCACATTCACCGGTCTCTGCTCTGAATTATGCCCACCCAAGGGTGTCAGGAACAACACAGACCTAAGATTAACTGACTGCAGTCTATTGGATTAATGGCACTAACCAGGCCCATTACATGTCATGAGACAACTTTTACTTAATGGATTAACAAAGGTGACTGTACTTGTTTAAAAATAATTTATTTACCACATAACATGTAGCCTAGGCTATATTTGACATTATTTAAGGCATGACATTTCTGTGGTGCTGTACTTTCTTCGCTGTTGTTCAACCCCACAATGCTATGTTCACGTCGTGTACAAAACTGAAATAAATAATAATTGTTTAATTTATTTTTATTAGAAAGAGGACTCAGACAAATGCTTTTGAAGTTGTAATATTTAAATTTTAAGTTTGTTGCAGAAACTCTGATGTGGCAGTCCCGCTGCTGCAATTAACCAATCAGATTACATTCCTTGATCACATGACGCTGTTCCTTGTTGCCTGGTTGCCAACAAAGACGTTAAATATCAAGATAACTGACCCTGGTTTACGATATCCTCTGTTTGGCAGACCAAACATATAAAACAGTCTGACATTTGGCCTGACAACCAACAAAGGATATTACTGTACACATGTGCGAGACTCCAGTGCTTGTAAACTGCTTTTTATTTTTTTTTGTTAATAGGCTATTTTAGGGGGTTAGCATGTCAGGCGGCTTAAACGAAAACGGAAGTAGCCTGGAGTGATTCCTCTCGCTTCGCTTCTGTATTCTCTGGTTCTCTTCTCTGTGGAACTGCTAAGTATGGTCGTACTTAAAGGAATCCCCTCTGTTTTATCCCCAGAACTGCTGTATGCTCTTGCTAAAATGGGCCACGGGGACGAGCTGGGTATGATATTCAATTATAGGTTGTCTTTCTTGCCAGCAGCGCTAACAGTGATAGCTTAAAACGTTTGGTCAGATACTGCTGGGCAGTAGGCGGATCCAAGTTCAAGTCAATACAAAGAGTGACAGAGCAGGGCTGATTTCACAAGATCATTAAAGGACAGGTTAAAAATTGTTCAAGTCTGTGTCAAAACAACAGTCAGGTGCCTACTGACAGTGGGTTTTCTTGCTATAATCATTCCTCCTGTTCACAATGGCCATTCATGAAGGTCAAAACCCACAAGCCTCCCTCGGTGCAAACATGTATTCACAAGTTTATATGAAGCTAATATTAAATTAGTAAAAAAAAAAAAAGATATCAATGCAATGTTACAGTGGAAAAGAGGAAAACCTTTCAGGGTTCATATGGACACTTGAATATTGTTTTAAAACAGACTTGATCCTGTGAGATCAGTCCCTTCAGTAATGTACTAACTCTCTGTTTTTCTCTTTTTCAGTTCTTGCTGATGCAAATTTTCCAGCTTCTTCCATTTGTACTTGTGGCCCAAAAGAGATAAGAGCTGACGGTATGTTGATGATCTGTCTGTAAATGTTGGGCAAGTGTGTGTACTGGAACAGATTTTTTCCAACTGTCTGTGTATGATCTTCATACAGGTTTGGGAATCCCACAGCTTCTGGAGGCCATTTTGAAGCTGTTGCCACTGGATACCTATGTCCCCTCTCCGGTACAACACTCATAAATCTGCTGTTACTTTTCTTTACACTTCTTTTCTTTTTTTAAAATTTCCTTTGTTACATCTGTGCTGATGTGTCTCCACAGGCCGCAGTTATGGATCTGGTGGACAGTGACAAACAGAGATGTTTAGCTGTCCCTGTGTGGGACACTTACATACACCTCCTGGGACAGGCTGGGTCTCAGGTAAAACAACTTTTCACTCTAAAGGCTTTTAAAAGAATGAGTTCAAGAACGCAAGTTAAACACTTTTAATGTTGGACTGTTTGTGTGTTGATTTCTGTTTGCATCCAGACTCCTCTTGTGAAGGTGGAAAGGTTTGCTTTCTATGAACGAGCCAAGAAAGCCTACGCAGTTGTGGCAACAGGGTGTGTTATTTTCTCTGTCTTCGTTTTTGTAGCTGCATGTTTGGTTCAGCACAATAAGTGCACTCACTTTGTTAAAGGAAAAAGGCAGACATTCATCACTAGTAGAGCTTTTAGCAGTGGAGTCTCAAGCTTTCTTTACTTGAAATGACATTTAAAATCTCAACCAATATTTAACACATTTTCTAAAAATGCAGCTGATAAATAAAAATAGTTTCCTCTGCTCTGTCTACACAGGGAAACTGCTCTATATGGTAACCTGATACTGAAGAAGGGGGTCATTCCTGCTGAGCTGCTACAGTGATACACACACACACACACACATTTAACATTAAGATAACTTAAGATATGTCAGAATTTGCTCACTTTTTTATGAGTTTCTTTTTTATGTGATTCCAGTCGCAACTGTCCAATTAAATCAAGAGAAACTGGTCATTTTTGCATAATTATTTTCAATTTTGTTCAGTTGTACCTCTCCACTAAAAGCTGTGAATTCAAAACATATTTTATTATTGTTACTGTATGATACTACTTTAAATATTGTCTCCACTGTGCGTGAACTGGAAATAATTTTGTACTCTTGTAAATCATTTTAAAAGCATTTCAAATAAATAAAACACAAAGTCTTTGTTGAGTGTGTTTAAGTATCTTTATTAGCAGGATACATACAAGTGACATTAAGATTTATATGTATGTATTATTCTTGTGGTTTAATGGAATAAAATGAAACTTTTCCTGCAGCCACATATCAGCTGGCTTTAAATGATTAGAGTCTATGAGCGGTGGTACAGATCATCCAGATCTTCCTCTGGTTCGCTGTACTTCCCCTGAGACGGCTGATCAACAGGAGTGGCAGCTTTGGCGTCATTTTGGCGAGGGATGGGCTGTTGGACGTCTGCATGGTACAAGTCATCCATGTCTTCCTCTGGCTGAAGGTGAACTTTGACCTCACGTGTCAGTAACTCCTCCAGTCCAGGTAGTGGAGCGTGCAGCTCCTCGTGCGCTTTGCGGTAGATTTCATCCCAGTCCTGCTCAGGTTCTTCTAAGGCCATGTCACTGAAAACAGGGTGATCAATGTCATCTCTGTCCTCCTCTGGCACGCGATTGTACTCTACGTTGGCATTTTCCTGCGAGGGCTCTGACTGGATGTTGGCAGCAGGGAGGGCGTTAAGGTTGTGTGTTTGAACTTTGAGCAGATCAGCCACAGACGGATGATACAGCTCATCCAGGTCTTCTTCTGGCTTCAGGGGCTGTTTTTCCTGTCCATTGCCTGTCATTTTCTTCCAGATCATCATGTTGGGGTCAATGTCATACTGAATCTCATCCATGTCCTCTGGAGGCTCCACTTCCACTTTCCAGGACATCTTCCCTGTGGCGTCTACTGACCTGAAATAAATATTACGCAATCACAATCTGCGTTTCCTCGGTCCAAGAGAAGATTATTCACATTCATAGTTTAAGGAAATTACAACTTACATAACCGTATCCTGGAATGCTTCATGTGTGAGTTTATTCTGAGAAAAAAAACCCACAAATATTACATAACTGCTGCCCCAATACAAGTTATTGACCATACACACAGAACTTTCAATTTCCATTCATCAGGAATAATGTATCATGTGATTTGAAGCTGTAGAGTCTATACAGTCTAGTATTGTGGAAAGCTGAGGGGAATACATACATACCCAGGGTTTATACGGTTTTGCTGTGACGCCAAATGTCAGAAAGACACACGCGATCAGAGAAATCCTACAAATAAAGACACTCAGGGTTAATGTTCAAAGACAACACACAGGCGATGCTTCTCAGGTTAAAAAAAGCAATCTATACCTATTGAAGCATTAAAACCAGGTTGATAGACATTATAAGAAAAGACAAACAGCTGCTCACCGGAACATGTTGTGTCTGTTTCAGCTCAGCGTTTTGGATCAATAAAAGAAATATTTCCCTCAGTTCACCTCCTGTGGAAAGGAGGGACCAAAGTTCCACCAATAAACAGGTTGTGTTTTCTTGACCTTTGTATCTTCTGAATGTCATCAGCGCTCAGTAATTATTTCACTAGATAAGGAATCTAGTCTGTGTTTCACAAAACAAAGTGTTCATTGTTTCTTAAAAAAAGTGCCCCCTAGCAACATTTTGTCAAAATAACTATCTCTGTGCCAACATTTATTGCAAATTCAGATTCTGTCATCAAGTCTAATGTGAATGTAAGTGAGTGAATGTAATGTACATATATTTGGTCAGAATAAGATAAGTGTCGTTTTTATGCCCCTGTTTTAAACGCTAATTCTTGTCTGATGATTTTGACATACAGAGATGGTCAGTTAATCAAAAATACTGTATGCTACACTGAACTAATAGAGTTATCAGTATTTTAACTACATATTGTGTGATTATTTTCCTTATCAGCAGTCAATGACAATAAGGTAATAATGCTGTATGGCCTTAAATCTGAGGCTGACATATCTTTTTCATGGTGTAATCTTTTCTTCAACCGCTTGGGCTTTATCTCACCACAGTGCAATATAAATAAAGCGTATTATTATCTATTATTATATAATAAGTGAAAATGTCTTTCTTCTTTCTTATCAGCACAAGTTAGTCTTTGTTTCTGTACTGGGGACATAATCTATTGAAATGCTGATGACACCACTCTAAATAAGACTCTAAGTTTACCGGTCAGATTTATCACTGGTGATAGGTTGCTCCTAAGACTTCCCATCCCACATCCACATCCCACTACATGCTCACCAAGCTCGATCCTGAGCTATGAAAAGTTTAGTTTCGCTTGTGGCATTTTAGGAACATGTTTTAAAGTCTCTGTGTTTTTAAATGTACTTCTTTTAACTGAATGATTTCTATTTTTACAAACTTCAAGTTATAATTTAACTTAACTTATAATTAATCAATGATTTCTTTCTTGCTTCATGTTTTTAATATTCTAATGTATATTATTGTTCTTTTTTGCCATGATAATGGCACATACCCCTTTGTGCTTGGCTTACGTTCACAGGAACCTTCTCAGACACAGACAGACTCCCTCCTACTGTACAGCTTCAATCAATTAAAACAACTAATTACCTTCCACATACACATCCACTGCAGGAGGACAGATTGGAGGCAGATGATCGGTCTGTGATCTTAGTGCCAGGCCCAACGCTCATTAAAGCAACTGTTGAGTATGTCAGCTCTGATCTATGTCTGTGCCAAGATCCTATCACACTGTAAAACCCACAGTTTCAGACTAAAACAGATTCATGTTTGATGTACAGAAGTTGTTTGAATTATAACCGAGTTTATTGAGTACATTTTTCTGATATGCCGCCAAGACAGAAAACTTTTAACTGAGACTATGTTAAACATATCTAAGTTAAAATACACAGCCATAAAGTAATTTAAACAAATCTTACATAACATATACACCCCACAGGGACGTAATTTAATTTCAGCTCAATGTTTCAGCGTCTAGATATCCCTCCATCAAGCTGTGTGAGAGTTTGCAGAGTATCTGCCCTCTAAGTCGTGAGAACGCTTCAGTTCACCTCTTTCACTCTTCGTACAACAGTAGGAGTCATTAAGTTAACATATGGGTTAATAACGTCTCATGACAACAGGACTGAGCACACACAACACACACACACACACACACACACACAATGTAAAGTACAACAGGAGCAGACAGACACGCCACACACTTCCTGCCTGTTCAAGGGATGGCTCCACCGCGTCTGCTGGTTATCTACCTTCACTATCAGATCCATATGTGTCCGTACAAGTCCAATGTTACCCCTCGACTAGCCCAACCCCCAGGTCACTGAGTGGTCTACTGTCTTCTGCCCAAAAAGACTCCTTGTGCAAACTCCCAACATCTATGAGATCATCTGTGAAATATTAATAAGGAAATGTCTACTGTTTCTACTTTTATTACTTTATTTGGACTCCACATTGAAAGGAATGTTTCAGCATTTTGGGTAATACGTTTTCTGGCCTTCTTGCTTAAAGATGAGAAGATTGATACCACTCTCATGTGTACACTAAATATGAAGCTACATCCAACAGCTGGTTGGCTTAGCATAAAGAATAGAAGCATAGAGAAACAGCTAGCTAGCTTCCAAAAGTAGAAAAAATCTGCCCACTAACTTACTAATATCTATTTTGTTTCCATATAAAAAAGTGTCAAAAAATTGCAAGTTGCGGTTTCATGAGGGTGTTATGTGTTGGACTATTTCCTGACTGTGCAATATATTTTTATGTATTAAACTAATGAGATATAACATCTTAATTAGTGAGCTTTAGAGGTGAGAGACAGGTGGTAGACAGATTTTGTTACCTAAGGACAGAGCCAGGCTAGCTGTTTCTGCCTGTTTCCAGTGCTTTGTGCTAAGCTAAGCTAACTGGCTATCATAAAGAATCCTCTTGTCTAACTCGCAGCAAGAAAGCTAATAATTATTTTTCCAAAAATGTCAAACTATTCCTTTAAATGATATTTCTTGAGGATAATAATAAAAACAATGCTACACTTATACAGGGGACAAACTGGCTGTTAAACTGACATTGAGGCCATTATGGAAATGCTCTGTTGGTCTCCCAGAAACCACAACCCTGTGAGCAGACATCCCGCAGCCTCAAGCCTTGAAAGTGAGGTTTGATGGATAAAGTGTGCTGAAGCTTCGACCAATCCACCCCCTGTGTCCTGCACACATCAGTGGAACAGCTTTCATGTGAAGCCTGGAGGCCCAGCAGCTACCATCACAGATTAACCACAGGACTGTGCTCCCCTGAACTGCTGATGGTCCTGCAGGCTTACATGAAAAACAAGCTCCTCTGAGGTCTAACCAGCCTCTGGTTGGCAGAGTGCTACGGCTCAGAAAAATGAGTCCAGCTTTCTCCATTGGAAAGAAAGGTGCGTCAGTCACTACAGTGAAAGACGGATCAGATGCTGGAGCAAGATGATGAAGTGTCAGGAAAAAAAAGGAAAGTCTGCAAAGGTAGTTTGTCTGTGTGATGCAGACAAGGTATGTGTGTGTAATGTGTGAGTTTGAAACTATTTAATCTTTTTAGTTTTCATTTTGTAGCCACTTAAATGTGTCTCTATAATCATGAAAAATATACCTTCAATAAAAACTATAAAACTATAAATGAAATTTTAATATCAACATGTACTTTTATCCCTTTGATGGGCTCGTAGATTAAAAACCAAACAGATATTTACATATTATTGTATCTGAAAAGGATGATATATGGCCCATGTGTCACTAAGAATTTGTATCCACAGCACCTATCTCTGGTGGTGAAGAAGTTTATGTAGCGTAATTATCAAGCCTGGAAGCAAAACAAGTAAGGGAGATGGTGGAATATTTCTTAATGAGCCTCCGATCCCTCCCCTCAGCTTCTCCCCTTTCAGACTGGCTGCAGGTGATATGAGGATAATTGAATCTTTTTATGTGGTGTGTACAGATTGTGCCCTGACACCTCTAGAAGCCATCAGAGGCTCGGGTTTGATCTGCCAAGTCCATGAGAAAATATGTTTTCCTGTCCCGTCACACTGCATACTTTAGCTTGGTGAGGTGTGTGTATGTGTGTGTGTGTGTGTGTGTGTGTGTGTGTGTGTGTGTTTGCGGTGGTACGATGTATGAATGTGCATGTATCATGTGAATGACAAGCCTTTTTGAAAATGTAAGGGCCACAGTAAAGAGCAGAACGAATGGGAGTTGTCAGCAAGTAATGATTGCCTGCCAATAAACTGTGAAACACACACATGTGCACACACACACACACACACACACACACACACATACAGAGTTATTGCACAAAATGCAAAGAAGGAGCCAAGAATAAATTGCCTGTCTGTAACTATTTAAATGCAGCAGTAAGTCATGATTTACGCCTGTAATTCTGGGATGGAGAACATGCTCCAAATGTTGCAGCTTGCAGCAATTTATGGGGGAAACCACCAAAATGAATATTTGACTAAATTCCCATTTTAAAATGAATGAACCTGGCTTTATGTTGCATAATGTGTCTGTTTTGTTGTGTTAGGTGTAAGAATGTGCACAGTGTGCAGTTACACTTGGTTACACACGTGCAGAATGTGTAGTCAGATACAGTAGATTAATATGTCATTGCCACTGATGACAGCACTTTCTTCAAATTGTAACTTTAAGTGCAGAATCCGATGTCCTGGCTCTGCCCCAAAACCACAAACAGCTTATTACTGCAAAGAGTGAGAGGAATGCAGCCGTCGTGTTTCTACTTGACTATAAGTGGCATCTTTATCAAGACTTCTCTGCTTGTGGAGAAACAAATAGAAAACAGAATATTCAACAGGCGACGATCACCCGGAGACATCAGACTCCACACTAAACCTCAACACATACACATCTGAAATGTAATAATTGACATGTTGTATGCCTTAGATGACAACAGAGAAGTCCCTCCTCCACACTAACACGATCATCACCAAATCCTCATCACCACCGTCATTACTATCAGTAAATCCTGTAAAGGTCGTCTCCAGGCTCAGGGCTGTATTTGAGGCTAACCACCTCCTCTGTTTTTACTCACAGTCTTCCGTCATATCCCCCTGCACTCACAACGTTTAGGAAAGCTGGGGTTTTCTAAATAACTAAAATTAACTCAATGATCTACAATTAACTTAATTGATGCTCCACCAACACCCATTAAACACACATTAGACAGCTCACAGTGGAGTTTAACCGCACGAATTACAGGGCTTGGGGGAGGACCTCCATGGAAGAGCGGAGGCAAACATGAGATGTTGTGACGACAGTTTGAGCTGTCAGACTTACGAAGCTGCCGCACAAAAGCATTAGTGAGCCATCTGCTCCACAGTTGCATGCAGGCACGTTTTAGCTTTTGACACTGACTTTAACATGTTTTAATGTTCTGGTCTTGAGTATAAATAAAATGTCTTCTCAATGAAGAGGTGGGATTTTAAAAGGGGTTAAAATGAGGGGAGTGGTGAGCCAGTCAGTCTGGGGCCTGGAGCCACCTGACTAACCGGCTTCACAGGTAATGCCTTTTCCAGCTACAATAGCACTGATGACAGCTGAGGGAGACGAGGGGAGATGAACCAGGAGCTGCAGGAGACAAACAGAAATAGGAACTTTCTCCTCTGTCTGTTATGTAATGGATGACAGAAGACTGGGATGCTCTTTGTCTGTCTGAGAGGTGGATGCAGGGGAATACGGTTGACCTTTTGTCCAGGGCAGCTATTCTGAGTATATGTGTGAAAGATGGCCATTAGCAATGCTAGCTGCTTGAAGCCACAGAGCCATTACTCTGCCTTGTCAGTGTGTATCCACCATGGAAATATTTTATTATGGACACAATAATGAGAGGGAAAGCTCAGGTGGTCCTCCTCCCTCTCTCTCTCTTTCTCACACACACACATACCGTACACCCTTATCCTCCCTCAATCACACCCCTCATAAACTCAGTAAACATGTGGGAGCTGTTAAAGTAAGTTTAATGGCTATTTACTGTGTTTTGTACGCTTCTCATTAAACACATTTTCCACTCTAGGAGAACTAATGTTTTGGAAAACTCTGTTAAATGAATCACACATCATGCCAACACTTGCCACATGTGGTGTTATAATTAAGAGATGTGCCCTCTAGAGGATAAACCAGGGAACTGCAGAAACGTGACTCAACACTTCACAGCTTTGGCTTCATAATATTTTTTTCTTTCCTGAACTTTAAACCTGCAATATCAGATTTTTTTTGGCTACTTGGGGTCAGTGGAAACAAGCTGTAAAAACAACACACATGCAAAGTTTATTTTACAAACTTGTTAGCGAACAGTTGCGTATTTACTAATCGAGCACATATGGAGCAACATTAGTGTTCATTAGAGTCAAAGTTTCTGCATTTGATGAATGTAAGTCTAATATTCTCTCTCTCTCTCTTTTGGTCTCCATAACTCCTGAGGGAAATATCTGGTTTGTTAGCTGCTAAACTATGTTTTCCAGCTACTCACTACCTTTGATTTTCTGCCGTTTGGTGCTGGGCAGGAAGCGTACAGTATGAGAGCGGACAGAGTGAAACAAAACAGTCGGAAAAACCAAAACAATGAGCTGAAAATTGCCAAAAGGAACGTAATGAATGGGCTGCAGAGTCAGGTGATAATTATTTGTGGGTTCATCACATACATCACAAGTGTGATCCATTGTTAAATAGATAATAAAAATACTGATTATAGCTGCTAACTTTTAGAGATAAAGGCCTGTACAATGGTATGTTTTTTTCAGCTTTATTTAATATTTGGGCATATCAATGGTTCATGCGATCACTAAAAGGAAAAGAAAGCCTTGAGGGTGGAGTACATCAAACAAAACAGAGAGAGAAACAAATTCAGCCTCCCCCCGCCCTCCTCCTGCTCCAGCCACTGAATGCCTCCTCACTGGAGTCCAATGCAGCCCTGGCTGCCAGCTGGAGTACCCCTAACCTTTAACCTCTGACCCTCAGCATCACAGAATTCATCACAGAGCCGTCAACTCAATGCACTCGGTGGGGGGGCGCATCCTGTGAAACAGTGTCATGACAACAGAGAGGAGCGCAGGTGTGAGCAATGAGTACAGGTGTTACAGATGTTCTTTACACCACCTTATTTGCTGCTCCTTGCCTTGAAACTCATAACTTAATGCATCCGTGAGATCACAGAAAGCCTCTCAATGTCTGTCACGCTCTGAATTAAGGTCTGTGCGTGTTTGGCTTTGCGTGTCATGGTCCCATCTGTCCTGATGCTCCTGGGTTAAAGAGAGGATCCTGCTGTTCCTTGATGGAAAGCTGCTTGCTACAGAGAGATCCGGTTACAAGAGCGCCGCGCTTTCATCCTTATTAAAGAAACATGTGCCCGCTCTGTGCAGTTATGTCGGCGGATGAAACTTTTTGTGCTCTCTGCTTTTGTTTTTTCCTCAATACAGATACGTTTATTCCACATATAAGATCAGTTGACAAAATAAATCTTTGGCTCTCACATTTTTCTCAGGTTTATATATACTTTTATGATAAGAAATAACCAGCTCGGCCTTTTGGAATATGTGAAGATTAATAGAAGACAGTTATTTGTATCCAAATTAATTTATGCCTCTGTTTTGCGCAGCTTCATATTTCAAATACCGATGGTTTCTTTGTTACACAGTTAAAGGATAATTACAGACTCCCTGGAGACAAAGAATGTCGAACTCAGATGATTCAGTTAAAATGATTAGTTAATCTTTATTCTTCATCATTTATCCACAACTAATTTGAGCACTACTTCTACAGCTGTTCTCATGTGTGGGCTTGGCATTGTGGCCATTCCCACCATGGAGGGATCAATTTGTCCTAAAATCTTAATCTTCTAAAAGAATATGAGAACATAATTTAGGTTTTGTTGCATCTTTCAATTAAAAATCTGGACTGTCATCATCAGATGAAACTTCCTAACATCAACACATGTCCCAAACTTTTTTTTAACAATGATTTTCCGCACAAAGTAGCACTGCACAGAATGTAACTATGATAAAAAACCAATCATCTGTTTTGAGTCTCAGACATAAAACAGATTATTGAGGCTGTCCTGATGTCAGGATGAGGACAGGAAGTGGAGTCTGTGGGAGATTTCTAACATTTTGAATGTTTAACCCTTCATGTGTGTATCAATCCTAAGAGATCATTAGAAGAAGAGCTTTTTTAATTTGAAGAACATTATGTCATGCTGGATTAATGTTAAATTGGTATACAGTGATAAATAATACAATCTGACTTGTAAACTTGTATCTACTGCAGTAAATGATTGGATTTAAAAATATCTAATGTGTGATCAAAGCATGTTTCTGTGGAAAATCTAAGAATATGAACAGACGTCTGATGTAAAATTATTTAATTGAAATGTTACATCAATAATTATTTTAAAATATAATATGTTCATCATCTATCATAGTGTTTTGTTTCCAGAAATGTTTTCCATTGTTCAGTGTCATTTTTATTATGTTCTTATGTTCAGTAACTGCAGCGCGTCACAGTGACAAATTGTAATCGGATTTGAAGAATCCTGTTACATGTAATGCATCGTTCGTCAACTGCAGCTAATAAAAGAACCTTCATTCATGCCAAATTGCTCATTACACATCATTCAATGCCACGTAAACTATCCTCAGCACAGTCAGAGGATGTGAGTCAGGCCTCTGACTCCTCTAACAGACTTTCATTTGACGATGATGACTGCTAGATGTGTATCTCTGTAGTTCTGTAGCCGCCGTGCAGCCACTGTGCTCCCTGACCTCGTCTCCCAGACCCTGCTTTGTTCCCACGCTGTGCCCTGTGGAAAGTCTGGCTCCAACCTTTTCAAACCATAATTACATACCTGCAGAGCGCAGACTGAGTAAAGACAGACACAGCATGAAACGGGGTCAACATCAGTAGAAACTTGCTGCCGCGTTTAAGTTTGTTTCTGTGTCATCCTTGAAAAAACTTCTGGATGCAATGCTTGTCGCTGTTTTGCCAAATCAAACTAAACTAATAGTCATGCTGATTCGTTCCTCAGTGCCACAAAGTTCCCCCGACTCAACAGAGAAAGCAAGCACCAGTGCCACACTGTAACATATTTGTCCAGTGATAAGATTATTGCTGCTGGACATGTTTACATAATGTGGATAAAAACAGCTATAGATAGTGTGCAAGTCAGGACAGAAATAGAAATGGAGTGGAAGAAATAGGAAAAGCAGATAAGGAGACACGGTGCAGTGATGTTTGCATGGTTTTTCCTTGTGATTGAGATGTTTCTGAATATGAGAATTAGACTCTGGAAGTCAAATGAACCTGTGATGTTTTCATAACAAGTTCTTTATATTATTTAGGCACAGCTAAATAAAGATTACACATTTGTTGAAAATGATTTCTGTAACTACTGCATGTCATGCTGTGGTTTGAAACTTATCACTGAGCACAATTTGCTTTGTGGTGACACAAACAATGACTTCATGTTCTAATTGCTTTTTAATTAGATGTTTACGCAATTTAGGGCACTGTGGGGTTGTAACCAACGATTATTTTGATTATTTTCTTAGTTAATCGTTTAATTTATAGTTTAAGCATGTAAAATGACAGACAAAAGCGAAAAATACCCTGAAGTTTTCCAGAACCCAAAGTGACATCTTTGACATCTTTATTTGTCCATCTAATAGTCCAAATCCCCGAATATATTCAGTTTACAATCATATAAAAACAGGGATAAGCAGCAAATCCTCAAACTGGAGAGTTGGAACCAGAAAATGTTTGTTTGAAAAATCACTCGGACGATTAATTGCTTATAAAATATTTTTCTATTGATCGTCTAATCCACTAACCGTTTCAACCCTCATTCATTGTGACAATAAAGCATAACATGAGAAATTAAATAATCCACCCGAATATCCAGGGAGTTTCTTTTTTTTATTAAATTATATTCCACAGAAGGTTTGGAAGAAGAGGATTTTGTTTTGTTTGTTAAGCTTTGAGTGTCAGTGACATCAGCAGACATCAGCAGAATTTAATTTCTTCTCTCTTGTGACCATGTGGAGAAAGTCAAAGATCAATCACTCAAACAAGGTGTTAAAAGGAGCACAAAGGAGCGTTAATTGTTACAGACATGCTGTCTGTACCGGACTACAGTACTGGCAACCTTTTTTATAAATATTATAATGGTAATAAAACTGTAAATTCTATTCAATCATACACAGAACAAGTCT
Source organism: Euthynnus affinis (assembly GCA_029490765.1). NCBI lineage: Eukaryota > Metazoa > Chordata > Actinopteri > Scombriformes > Scombridae > Euthynnus > Euthynnus affinis. The sequence continues at coordinate 13,568,379 of CM055852.1, read as the reverse complement.
GTGCTCACAGTATTTTATCATGATGGGAGATAAACTCTCCTCAGAGTAAAAGCATTTTGGCTGTGGAAGGCTGAAAGTACGTACTCTACATATTTCTATTCACACATGTCAACAAACAGAGTTAAATGTTGTACTAGGAGAGGTTGAACTCAAAAGTCACAGTGTTCTTTGCAAATTAAACTAACACAGTAATTAATGATGCCTTCTGTGTCCTTTTCAAATAAGCCAGCACAAGAAGAATCTCACTAAAGAGGGTAACTATTACATTATTGGTTTACATAGCCTTATGAGCTTATCCATGAGGAAAGACACTCGCCAGAATGGGATTTTACTAATGTCACTAAATCACTCCCAGCTGGCCTGACTGCAGGAAATGCTTCTTTCTTCTCAAAACCTCAGAGCAAATAGTACATGAAGCGTCGTGCATTCACGAGCATGTCTGTCCTCAGAACTTATGTTGAACTGTCTGTCCTGGATTTCATAGCGTTTAATGTCCTCCAGGGTTGTGGTCACGGCCTGTCTCTGTCAGTCTGCTCAGTCCTCCGTGCTGCCATTAGAGCCCCTATTCACCACTTAACCTTTCAAAAGTGGTCAACTAACTTCAGAAGGAAAAACAATTCCTGGCTTAAGAAGGTGTGAGGGACGCCAGATCAGCTCGCATTGATGCCATAATGATGGCAACAACCACCGTAAGGTCAGCCACACACTGACTGTAGGTCTGAGAGGGTATTTAAAGGGTCTAATAGACATTTGAGCAGGCTTTGGTCTCATGCTTGTGAAAGCAGTTTAGCAAAGAGGCAAACAGCCCGGGGCCAGCAATAACAGAGTGGAACTGATTAGAGGAGGAGAGGGAAGGGAGGGAGAGCGAGAGAAAGAAAAGAGAGGAAAAATGAGATAGGGACTGATAGCATCTCCTTACCCAACTTAATTATATTAGACAGCTACAGGCTCCATAATATCTCAGACTGCTGCATGTTTAAAGCCTCATGTGAAATGTAAACAATAACAAAAGAATATGCTGTAGAAATATTTCTGCTGTTTGGAGTAGGGGAGGAGGGATATGGGCAAAACTAAATAACTATCATGAATACTGATGTGATTTTATACTAAAGTAGTAATAATAGGGCTGAAGCTCACAATTATTTTCATTATCGATTCATTTGTCCACTATTTTCTCAATTAATCATCAATAAAACGTAAAGAAATGTTGATCACACAAAGCCAAAGGTCCAAACCAACAGTCCACAATATTCAGTTCACTATCGCAGAAGACTAAATAAAAAAAATGAGAAGCTGGAAACCAAGAATTTTGACTTTTTTCTTAAAAAATAACTCAAAACCATTAATCAATTATGGAAATAGTTGGCTATAATCTACTAATTGTTGCAGCTCTAAGTAATAATCACATTAGCAGGACTACAGCCATGCTAGTGGTTGTATGAGACTGTACTTTGGCACAGAGCTAAGTACTTCTCATTTCACAAAGAAACAAACAAAAGAAAAAAAACACAAATGTCACCATGTGGCAATGTGGCACTAGAGAAAGAGTCTATTAAAATAAATAAAGCATCAAATGCTAAAGATCTCATGTTGGGAGAATATTTAGTAAAACTTTACTTCATTTATACCTAAGAAACATAAGAAAACAGAATCCCGAGTTATTGCATTGTTCTAATTTGGAATCATAAATTTAGAGATCCAGGTTATCAGATTGTATTTCTTCTGCCTTACAGATTTTGGTAAATAGTAAAATGATTCACTACGTGTTGTTTTGTTGTTGTTTTTTCCTACACTGGCAGGATGTGGACGTGCTGCAGTTACCAACAAAGAGAGAGGATAACCCCTCACTTAGTTTCCTTCACCGCTCCTCTCTCTCTATCCCCACACTTTTACACCCTCTAACCATCTCTCATCCCCTCCCTCGCCTTATCTCTCTGTTGCCAACTCTTCATATGTCAGTGAAAGCTGTTGCTAATAAAAGTTAAAAAGCAAACTGTGAAAAGGAGGTGAGAGGGAGCCGAGGGAGGTGCATTCTTTCCTCCCTGCATGGGAAGAGTTTGGCTTCGGGGCGAAAGGGAGTCCCAGTGGTCTGGGACGGGAGTGGAGGAATGGTGGGTGGAGAGAGGGGAGGTGTGGATAAGAGTGTCACCCCCATCACCCCACGATGTGGAGAAACATTTTGTTTCATCCTGTTTCAAAGACACAGCAATTACATCGGAGACGCAGGATGACTGGACATCCCTGCACGGCAACGGCAGGGCAAAAAAAAAACAAAAAACGCTGACCACGCCTTCAAAAACTTAACAGGGGGAACTCATCCTCTCCGCTCTTCTCTCATCACCTCTCCTCGACATGGCTATAAGCAACACTAAAGCAGCACCCCAATAGCTCATCTCCATCTTCTCTGTGTCCGGAGAAGGCGGCCATTGTGTGCCCGTTCCTCTCTCCCCAAGTCAGTTTCCTATTGAGGCACTGAAAGGGCCTTTGAGGGGCCCTGTTTTTGGCTGTGCAGCTCACCTGCAGAGGGGAAACTATGAGTCTATTCTAAAGCCCAGCAGCTGCCAGGGCAGAGAGGCTGGCACCCAGTGGGAGAGAGAATAGCGGCCGTGGAGCCTTTCAATATGAAGCCACTTAGTAACAGAAGGCATGTGCCAAGCCTGCAAAGCCAGAATGAAGAGTCACCCTTTGGAGTTCACTAAATATCAGAGAAGAGTTAGACCCATCTTCACTCTCTTTCTCTCTTATTCCCTACCTCATATCTTTGTCTGTCTGTCTTGTATTTTTTGTCTGAACAGCAGGAAAGTGCAGCAGGAAAGGGGTAAGTAAAGTTTTTTGGTAAAGTACAGATCAGGTGGGATGGTAGAAAGAAAAGAGTGACAAAAATGCAGTTAGCTCATCCATGTTTGAGAGAAACCGCCAAGCTCCTTGTCACGCAACAGATCCGCCTATGACACTGCTGTGTCGATCCCAGAGGCTGCAGGCCTGTGAAGGAGCCTACCACACAAAGCCCCTTTTCTGTCAGCAGGCTAGCTCCCACACTGGCGCTAATTTACGATGCCCTCACAGCGATTTCCACAGTCAGAGAAGTTCAATTGTGTTTTCCAGCTCATTAAGCATCAGCACAACAAAGCTTTCATCTTCTCCTTCATCCACTTCATGCCCCTCTTCTCTCCCTCCACCCATCTTCATCCCTTTATCCTGCTGTCCTCTAATCTGCCTCTTCTTTCCAAGCATCCAATCTAAAAAGATTAAGTAGTGAAGGTAAAACGAGCTTCCTTATTCCTATATTTAATTCTATTTCTGTCTGGCTTTTGTGTTTTGGTTTATTTAAAGCACAGTCCTGAGTCTGGAGGTTCCCCTCATACAGGCATAGGGAGAATTTAATGGTTGTTTATTCAGGGGCCTCTGCTGTGCCCTCCCATCTCTTTCAGAGCTTTATGAGACGACGTGGAATCTATTGTAATCTCAGAAGAATCAACTCAGCATATTTGTTCAGGTTGTCACTGTGCTGAGATCACAAGCCTCACATTCTCACACAAACACAGGTTACTGACCTAAATATCTTTTAATTTAACTATATTTTATACAGAATCTGTGTTTACATGTGAGATTTACAAGTACAGCATTAGCCTGAATGTCACAGAGGCAGACGTGTGACCAGAACATCATACTGGCTCAAATCCACTGACAGCCTTAAAAAAATCTGCATGAGGGGAAGTGAATGCAAAGGGCTATTCCCACCATCAAGAGCTAATGCAAAATGCCCCCGAGTGAGGCATGTAACCCCAATTTGTTCCAGTTTCGGCTCCTCTGAGGCCAACACTATCGGAGCCTCTGGTAAATGATGATACCATAATTTATTGACATAATTAACATGCCTAGAACATCTTTTGATGTCAATGTGAGTCACAAGCTCTGAGGAAATATGAATCAGAAGGACTGAAACTGTGCAATACTGCTATATATATATCCAAGAAGTCACTCTCTCAACATTAAATTATTCAGATAAAATCCATTGCATTTACTGAAATATGGCTTAAAACACATAACAAGTTGTCTTAAATGTTAAATGAACTCTTGCACAATTTGCAAACAAGAGGATGAAAAATCCAATAAGGATTTTTTCATACTGTTAGGTTATACTGAGATTTACAAAAGCGCCATTTGGTACATGGTACAGTATGCATCCTAACCACTGGGCCATCAGATAACCCAAACAGTTACAATGTTTTTGTATGTTAAAACATATGTCAATGTTATCAAGTTTGAGCAACAAACAGCAGATTTGGTAGTAATTGTTGATGTTTAAATGATAGGTTTAAATGATAGGTTCACAATATTCAGGTGCCCAAATGAACATTAAAAGAGGTTTTACTGTAATTGTTCATTCTCTTCATACTGGCCATTAACAGATCCCTATTTAAAAGTTTATTTTAAGCTAATGTAAAGCTTTAGCCATTTTTCAGTCATTTTAGTGGTAAATTCCCTCTTTTTGATTTTGTTTATCCTTCCACTGAGGCTCAACATGGAAACATTGTCCAAGAGAGAGAATTTTATACTGAAAAGGCTAAGTTTGGAAGATATCCACTTGATTTGAATGACTGCTGAAGTCTTATTTTACACATTTTTGCACAAAATTGTGTAAGTGCATTTAGAATGGATATTCTAATGGTCAGGACTGTAGGCCCCAATACACATACTTATCATCTTAAGCACTGAAGTGCATGTTCACATGCTGCCAAGTGTGTCTGACCTCTGAAAAATGCCAACAGTCAACTTAAACCCACCCTGGATGCACACCTCTCCTACTACCACTTCAAAGTGGTATTCAGAGCCAAGTGTAAACCTCAATGCATCAAAGTATATTACACAACACCAGTCTAATTGTGGGTGGTAGCACACCTATAGGCTGGTTTTAAAACCAACAATAATCTACAGACATCTTGGATTTAGTGTAAATATTATTATTAATATCCAAACACTTTTTTCTGCCACAGTTGGCACAAATGGTTATCATGTAATATTAACAATCTGTTCTTGATGAGATTGTTGCATATCTGGCACTGTCATAATAAATAATCTTGTAATCTTAGCTCGACTGAGCCATGGACAGTAGCCTATCCAGTAGGTAATTGCATGAGTGAAGGGTTGTCCTTGTTAATCAAGAGTGTCCCAGTGAGCTCTGATGAACCTCTACACTTTTGCAGTAACAGATACTTGGGCACTGTGGCAGTTACTGGAAATGCATCACAGAAGTAGCCACTTGACACCTTGCAAATACCACAAGTGTGAGTATTAGGATGGACCCTGTGTGTCTAATGCACACTTAACTGAAATTTCTCCTGTTTTGTTGCACCTGTAATTATTCTTTAACGAGTTTGGTGTCATCATGTAATTCCCAAACATAGCTCCATCCAACTTTAACCTGACTAGAGGTCAAATCAGCCAGAGTAAATGAAAACCCCTGTCACAGGCTATTTTGGAGACAAATTTCAGACTTAGTACCAGTTAACTAGGAACAGCTTGTTCAAGTGGGGACAAAAACTGTGTCCCCAATTGGGAAAAAAGCAGATTTTTGGGTCAGTGGTTAAGATTAGGGTAAGTCTCCAAGAAATGAATGTAAGTCTATGTAATGTCCCCAAAGGTGTGTGTGTGTGCGTGCATATAGACTCTTAAAGAAACACTAAGGTGTCTGGTTTTTGAGTGTCTCAGTTGTCTCCTCACCAACAAGTGCTTTTTGGTTCTCTGTGTGATTTATCACAGTTTAATTTGTCACTGTGTGTTACAACTGCCATCAGTGGTTTTCAGAGAAGTCGGTTTATATAATGTTCGGGAAATGTTTAACCTAATTTGAAAATAGCCAATCGAGAACAGCTGTTTGACACAAATCATTTTGCTTTCAACATTCAAGCGGGCCTACACCAAACTGTGTTCTTTGTTGTCTTTCACTGTGCTGTGGTCTTACCTCATTCTGCAGCTCATTGAGAAGCAAAGTGGGAAACTGATGCTGTGGGAGAGACTTTTGTGAGAACTAATAACTGTAGATCTATAGACTGTGGCAGACAAGAGGGACTGAAACAGATGAGAAACAGAACGAGAGTGAATAACATTAATATATGTAGTGGTAACATTCTCCAGTCAGCCACAAAATGGCTACAAGTAATGTTTGGCCATACCAGACCTCCACGTCCCACTGTGAGCCACTGGAATGTTGCTCTCATTACTTTGAGTTTTTCAATAGTTTTCAGTTGAGCCTCTCTGTATTTCAAGACCCAGACTCTGCATGGGGAGAGCTGTACCTTTGTGTGTGTGTGTTTGTGTGTCAGGTTTCTTCTGCTCCATTAGTCCTGTGATGTCCCCTGCTCCTCTGCTGTCATCACCCTCATACTAATGATGCCTACATCTGCTATCATGGCCAGACAATAAAGAGCCTATGATAATATGACATCCCTAGCCTCAGTTAGTGTGTCATTTTCTAACATCATCATCATTATCATCACTTAGTGCAGGCTACCATCTGAGTCCCCCCTCCCCCTGCTGTCAGCGCTGTCACTGAGCTCACCCCAACCCCTGGCTCGTTCCAGGTCCAGATCGGGTGTCTGGTTCCATTTGTCCCCCACCATTCCTCCCAGACCACAACAATACAGCAACAATATCTCTGTGTTCACCTGTTAGCACCTGGCGCTGCCAGCAAGACTCACTGCCGAGTCCCCGTCAGCCAAACACTCTGCTCATCTCTGTCAAGACGCCATGTGGAACGCGCCTTCCTGTCACCAAACCCAATATCCTACATACAAAACACACAGAGGCATAATAACCCACTCGCTGCTCACCTGTCAACACTTTCCCCCAGCAGCCGAGTCATGCTAACATACAGAAGATAAATGAAAAGCACTTAACCAATCAACAACCCATCAGGTAATTACAAAAGTTTCAAGCATCATCTGCTATGTATGTCTCTGTATGACCTGCTCAAAAAGGAAATTACTAAAATATTATCCTAATAACAAATGCTTTAAACAGGTAATGGCTGTAGCACACCTGTATTTTGAGTTTCAATTGCTTTAATTTGGTCAATTCAAGGATCATATTACACAACATTTATGTCTCAAGATCACTAGATCTTGTTCCTGTTGTTCCTTGGCTGAGATGTTGAACCACATCCAATCATAGCTTGCAGTTTTTCATAACCTACATGATGTGTAAAGATGATTGAGTATAGTCGTCCACTAGACGTCCAAGGTCAGGAATATCCACAACCTTTGTTGTCCAAACAATCATGGAGTATATTGTAGATGTCGGCAATCTAGGTGAATGAAAACTTCTGACATGCTTTTCTTTTGTTCAGGACCTTTCAAAGGGGTCAGTAAACTTCAATTGAAGTGCTTATTTGTATCATCAAACAGTGTCTGAAACCTCTCTCCCCCCACACCTTTCCAAAATTAGAAGCTGGGGGAACTGCAACCATAGACTATAAAGAAAATAATGGATGTAGCCACTGTGACGTCACTCATTGGTTTGTGGACATTTGGCATTTTGACCTTTGCCAATTTGGAATTTTGGAGTCAAAAGTGATGAGAAGTGACCATATTTGGATGACAGGGGGAAGCTGAACCTAACGCTAGCTGCTAGCTTGGTTAGCATGGTGCATTTACAGTCTATGGTAACTGTGGTAATGTTAATGTTAATTTTCACAAGTGAAAAACCATTAAAACAAAATGTAATTACCAAAACAACAGAACATCCTTAGAGGGTTTTTTAGGACAACCAAATGCTGAACAAGTCTTTTTTAAGCAACCAAATTATTACAATTAACTTTCATGAACAGAAAACACTGAAATAGTGACAGCCAATGTTTTCACCATAGTAGTGAACAATCACAATGTGGCCACAACCTAAAGCATACCCTGCTTTATCATCAAATTTAAATTAAATGGGACCATAATTTACTAAATGAACATCATGCTGTATTGAAGAAGACTTCAAACTAGTGATTGAGACCATAAGCTCATTAGGAAACTGTTTACTGAGGTCATAAATCAAGTAAGAAGTAGGGTCATTTTCTCATACACTTCCATATAATTCGACTTCTTTTTGGAGCCAGTGGGGTCACCCCCTGATGGCCATTAGAGAGAATGCATGTTTAAGGCACTTCCACATTGGCTTCAAACTATGGCCAATCATTGGATAAAGTGGGCAGGATTATCGGTTTTGGAAACTCTCTCTATCCTGACGTTGGACAGATGAGAGTGGAGGGGGTTTGAGGCACTGTTCGACCATCCAAGTACTACGGTATTACTATGGTTAAAGAATACTGAAGCTTGTTAATTACTTGTGTAAACCTCCTGTCATGTTTTACTCTTTGACACCCTTAGAAATGTTCTTAGGTGATATTTCAGGTTTGGAACCACCAGAGGGCAGGTTAGAAAAAGGAGAAAGGGGTAAGTATATAATAAGGGTTGGCAACTCATATAATCAGTGACCTTTTTCACAGTTGGGGTCGACAGTTTAGACCTGACCTTGAATGGGTTCAGACAGAGTAGCAACTTACATGACACAACGTGCTGACGGTGGGAAAGATGAAACAACTAATCAAGGCTGTTCCCCTCCAGCTCCAATCAGATAAGGAGAAACATCACTGGAAGACCTCGGGCCCTCTTTGGCATGATTGGCATGACTGGGCCTGAGTGAAACTGAGCTAAAGCCAAGTGTGCATGTATGCCTGACTTTATTATTTCAGTAATTAATGTAACACCCATATCAATCACGCTAATTTGCAAGGTGAACGCTGCAAGCATGGCGCTGTGTATAAGCAATAATTGGTGCTTAATAAGTAGACTGAACAAAATAAACAGCACTGAAAATCAGTGATCCCATTTTATCTCATGGTAGTTTTAACTTTGCTCATATTAAGGTCCTCAATGTGTCCTCATGATTCTGCCATGTAACACTATGTGATGGCAGCAGATGAACTTTTCACAGAGTTAATATTCTTCAATAATGGTGTAATGATATGCAAACCAGATCAGGTTCTTCGGTTGTAAATTTAGAGTTGTAGACTCAAGTCAAATGACTTGAACTCACATCTAAAATGAGGATGAGACAGAGTAGCTTTGGTTCCTTTCAAAACATAAATTGCCATTAAATTGTCAAGATATGATTTATTTCAGACATTAAACTGGATAGTGAACTCTGGAATATCTGCAATTGAGACTTGAGTTGTGACTGGACACTAATGACATTTACATTTGACTTGTTGGTTGTATTTCATGATGAGAGACGAATTTAAGGACACAAGCAGAGTTGACTTGGTCACGTCTCTGCATGAAACTGACCCAATCATAAATGCGATACTGTGCTTATACATGAATGGCAACCAACACTTCATTCTGGCTCTAAGGAAAGAGAGCATTCATATAGAGTGAAATTCATTATATATGTCAGTATGGAAAAGAAACGTTTGTGATCTCACGTCCATTAACATTTTGACATACCAACGTTGGCAGGTCCACTCAAACACAGGATAATGTTCTGTTATGCTTCACCAGGCAGGCCTCTCGTCTCTTTTAAAGACGATACATTTTCACCACAGAGTTCCCTGCTGTGTGTTTCATAAATGTTTATCCCACATTACTCCAGCCCCCTCCCCAAAGTTTGCTTAGGATAGCTGTGAGCCCTGCCAAGTCTCATGAAAGAGGAAGAATAAAAAAATAGAAATATATAAAGCCTGCTTCAACATGTTTGGTTCGAAAGGAAAACTCTTTTGGAAACCACAATTACCTCCTTAAATAATCCTCTACTTTGGTAAGCCAGCAGGATTCAGGGAAGTGTGTGTAAATGTGTGTGTGTATACACTGCATAGATAGATAGATGTGAGTGAACTTTCATATTTGAATTTTAATGAGTAATTTACAATATTTAATTTACAATAATTACAAGACAGGAGGAAAGACAGGTCATGGGAGGTGGAGGGTGGAGATGAAATGTGGTGAAATAGTCATGGGGTTTTGGGTTTAGGGTAAAGGATGGGAGGTAAGGGGGCGTTTACTGTTATCTGGACATATATACAGTATATTAGTATATATAATTTTCGATTTTCCCATTTCACAAATGAAGAAGAGGAAGAACATAATCAAGTAAAAAATAAGACAAAACTGAACGTCATCTTGAATAACCAAAGTTTGCCAAGATCTTTTTCCTTGGAAAACTATCTGAATATTTAAGCTGAAAGGTGTAACAGCATATCATGGAATTATAATTTTTTTTTTTTTTTTTACTATTTTCCAAACGTATTTAAAAGCAATACATGAATAGACAAAAGATGATAAATTCAGCTCTCTCATTTCTTACACAAAAATATTCATTGTTGACTTTCCTGGCATGTGCGTGCTGCTCTGAGAGAAACAGGAAATATCATTTACTCATTCATTATAAAACAATGGAACAGAAACAAAACATTACAGACAGCCCTGTATCCCTTTTCAAACGGGAGGAATCAGAGCGAGAGTGGTAATATTCACATTAAGTAGGGAAGAATGTAATGTTGTCGGACACTAAATTACAGTCATTGAAAGCTTGTATAGTTACCCAGCGATCTATCACTGTCACACAGAGAGGGAGAGGGGGAGAGAGAGCAGACAGGCGCCAGTCGCAGCAGGATCAAAGCAGAAATGTACCTCGGGGAGAGAAACAGTTAACTCCATTTAACCAATTGTCCTACAGACAGACAGTCAGTGTGCTGCTGCAGGCCCAACAACAGTTCCCATAAGAAAGAAAAACTCTCATATTGGGTTTCACTGGAAATGATTTGACTTGATTTGAAGAGCTGCAAAACCAGACCAATTTGGATGGGCCTCTTCAATGGGCCTCTCCAACTTCATTTGGGGTTTTACTGTCTCTCGAAGGGATGACAGACAATGAACACAATATGTCCAATATACAGCCATAGATAATTTGATTACCCAACAGGCCACAAAACAGAAATTTACAGTGATAATAACTCTTTAGTGTGTAAAAAGTACTGTAAATCACAGCCTGGATTTCCTTCCTGCTTTAATGAAACACAAGGGAAACTTTTGTCAACATATTCTCAAGCACAATTTTTCAGACGAGGCCCTAGAAAAATGAAGACATTATATTTTTTGTAACATAACAGCAAAATTTTATAGTAAACTTTTCTGAACTGAATCTCCTATCTGGAGAAGTTTTGTGTCACTTTTTTTGTTAACTCTGCATCAATTGATATACATATTTTTTTTACATTTAGGGGGAGCAGAAAAAGCAGTAAACACAATGCTGACATAATATGCCCTTATATGGCAAACATGTTAGCATGTTAGTAAACAGATGCTTGTTTACACATCCTGCAGATATGGAGCAACATTAGCATTCATTTGGAGTCCAATTTCTGGCCACTCAACAACCAACTCCAGAGGGAAATGTTTGTCCAACAGCATACTGACTAGATGCTAACATTGCTGTTTGGTGCTGAGCAGGTAGAACACAGTGGGTTTATAAGAGCTTTCTTACTGAAAACAGCTGCCTGTTGCTGCTGTAAACAAAGTCAATGACAACAGTGAGAGTGAACCAAAACAGTGGCGAGCCATAAAACCAAAACAATGCAATGAAAGATGCTAAAATGCTCCGTAGAGCTGAGGCAAACTGCAATTGGAGTCGGGTAATAATTATCTGTTCCTTCTTCAATACCAGCCATACCCTTTATAGTTGTTTGATCTATTGTTGGTATAAAAAACATTGATTGGTGCAACTTTAAAGTTGCTATTAAATTAACAAAGGAGTTCTGGTAAGGTTACATTAAGGTATGGTCCCCATCTAATGTGCATAAGTCAACACAAATAAGCCCAAATTAGCTGAAGTTCATTCATCAAAATAAGAGACCTTCTGCAACAGATGTAAAGTATTACTACATGATTATTATTACTGTTATAAATGTGACTGTCAAGTCAGTTTCATCAGTACTAGTGATCTGATCTGGGAGCCCACAGCAGCAGAAGGGAAATAAAAAATCCTGCTGTGAAGGGAGAAGGGGCAGAGGGGCGAGGGGGGCAGCAATGCATGCAATACGACATTATTTTAGGGACTGGGAGTTCCGCGCTCCGCCCCTGATCGGAGGTTTACATCTGTCGAGCCACCATGAAATGAACCACAGAGCTGTTATTAAAAGCCCGACCTATCAGAAACGGCTTGGGCGGAGTCATGTGGACACATCGACTGACAGATAGGCAGGCGGCAAGGTGAGAGAGGAACTTATGGCACTTCGCTGAGGGAGAGGCAAGTCCGTGCGTAAAAACTGAAGTTTACCACGCAGCTGTGCAGCATCGGGGGCACAAGGAACAAGGGCAATAACACAAGATTTCCACGTAGTGAAAACACGACAAACAAAACAGCAACGGAGAGAGCGGCAGGAAAAGTGGTTGTATGGCACCTCAGTCGTGCGTAATGAATCCTGCGCAGGGATCACCACCCTCGGCTGCTCCGGGGGAGACCTCACCAGAGGACCGCGCCGCTGGAGGCATGGGAACTGACGAGCTCGACCTGTCACCTGTCAGAAGGTGTAAAACCAAAACTGTAGATCTGCCTTTCAGCGTTGAATCACTCATATCAGACAGGACGCCGGCTAGAAGTCTCCATTCCCCTGAGACTGGTGTAGGCTGCGTCCGGCAGGAGGACACCGAGTGTGCGCCACCGAGTGGACTTTATCAGTCCAAAGCAGAGACGGTGGACCTCAGCGACAAGGAGACGGGCCCCTGGCTCCAGCCTCCGTACACATCCCCTCCAAGTGAGTGTAGTCTCTTTCTCGTTTCTTGGAAACATGCGCAATTTTCCACCTTTCCAACAGTCTAAACGGTTTTGGAAATCTCCAAAGATCTTTGCATAATATTTGATATCCTATGTTTTTTCATGGAGTTGATTAGCAAAACCAAGATAATACAGGGGTGGTTTAGAGAGAGGCTTAAAAACGTTGAAATTAAGGCTGTGTTGTCTAAAAATGTTGCAAGTCAAAGATGCAGCTATTCAGTATTAGCTATTTTCATTTTTATATTTTCCTGTTCTAGCTTTGTTTTATGCATAATTTAAAATTCAAACTGGCAAAGTCACTTGTTGATTAGCCTACTTAAATCATATGAATCACAATGATGTGACTTTCTAAATGTACTTCCAGGACTTCCCAGCCCACCACCGTGCAATCTGCGGAAACACAAGAACAACAGGAAACCCAGAACTCCCTTTACAACCTCTCAGCTCCTTTCTCTGGAGAGGAAGTTCCGTCAGAAACAGTACCTGTCCATCGCGGAGAGAGCGGAGTTCTCCAGCTCCCTCTGCCTCACAGAGACCCAAGTCAAGATTTGGTTTCAGAACCGCAGGGCCAAAGCCAAAAGACTGCAGGAGGCCGAGTTGGAGAAGCTCAAGCTGGCCGCGAAGCCGCTGCTGCCGGCCTTCGCCTTCCCCTTCCCCCTGAACGCACCCATGGGCGCACCGTCCCTCTACGGGGCCCTGAACGGACCGCGGCCTGCCTTACCTGTCCCAGGACTATTCAGCGGACCATATGGGATGTACTACTTGTCTTAACACTCACTAACTCTGAACTGCTTCTTTGGGAAAGCTGCCTTAAAAAAAGCCTTAATACAGCAAATAATCTACACTGCAAAAATGTCTATAGTCACAGCGTCTGAAAGTTTATAAGATAATAAATATTTTATAAAATCTTTCTCGTTACAGTGAAAAACATCTATTGGTGTGAGACGAATAATTATTTTTTTCACAGACACACAAAACAATCTGGCTTTAATATAAATAGTCTTTTCCTTTCAAGAAAAACATGGAACTGAAACAAGTGAAATATTTTCACTCTATTGCAATTTTTCATAATATTTTATTTAATTTTCTGTGGGTTATTAAAATAATCCTCAAATAAGATTTACTCTACGGTGAATTACTCGTTAACATGGTCATTTCTGAGTCTCACTGAGCTCATTTTGCGGATTCAAAATTCATGTGGATTTTGAGCTTTTCTGTTGCAAAAAAAAAGCTATTTGGTCAAGTCAAAATAAGTCGAAGAGAAGATGACATGAACAAATGATTTAAAGGCCGGTAAATCAGTAATTAGCGAAGACATCAGTGACTATGTGAATATTAAATCTACATTCCAGTATGGACATCATTTCTAAATTTTTAGAAAAACACTCAAGAGCATCAGGGTTTAATGTTCTACATGATTTCGCTCAGGCCTTCACAGTCTAAAACTTTTTGTGTTGGGAATTTAATTTAGCCCAGTCAGAACTCTCCGTTTTTTGTTTTTTTTTTAAATAAAATGGATAAGCCAAAAAGTTATCATGTCTGACTGGTTATATCATCGATACAATTGTGATCAGAAGCTATAAACAGCCAATCTAAAACTTCTGAGTTCAATAAAAACGTGTTTTAGCAGTTTACATCTTCACAAATATGTTCCCTTTGGCATTTTTATGGGGCTGTTAAAAGTTGCCCATCCATTTTATTTTAAGTTACTATGAATCATGGTCTTTCAAGGGGAATTTAATAACATCTAAACCACATTATTTCCAGTCAATGTTTGTTTCTAACTATTTTTTATGTCACTAGATTAAAATCATGACTCAACTGTAAATATGCTTTTTCATTGACCTTTAAGTTATACTTTACCTCAAAAGAAAAAACTTGTCTTTGCACAGACGTTCAAAGAGCTCTCACAGCAGGCAGTGTCAGTTTCTGTAAATAAAAATCGACTATTTTTGAGAACACTCAAAATGATAATGATGGATTTCATTAATGTACAGTGTATTTTATATTTGATGGGTGAAAAAGTGTTTTGTAAAATTATTAAAATCTATTGCGTAAATTCTGACATTTGTCTTATTTTTGTACTCAAAGGCTCGTCCAGTGCATTTGTTAAGTCGGTCTGCAATTGAACTGCAAATTGTTTTCCACCAACAAATCAACACAGTTCAAAGTATCAAAGAGCATCCCATATGGAGCACTTTGTACTGTTTAAAAAACAGATACACAAATAGAGTTTCTTCATAATGACAGACAATTAACATTGATGGATTGGAAAAATCTCTGTGCTGATGTTCCTGTCAGTTCAACAGACAAGTGAAAGTGAGAAAAGTGAGACAAGAGTCAGGAAATAAACTTCACACATTGACAAGAAGTATTCTTGATCACCAGAATGATCATCTGAAGACATTATATAATTTTGTGCAAAAAACCCACTTTATTTCCAGTTAAGGACACATTTGACAGTAAAAGTATATATTTAGTACAAGTTACACGTCTTCATTGTTTCATTTCCTCCTTCCGCGCTGTCCTCTGAAGCCTCGGACGGAGCCGTGACCGAAGCACACGTTTGTTGGGACCCTGAGAGAGAAGAACAAGGCTGTTGAATTTTGTATCTCAGATAATTTATCGTTTACAAAGGAAAACTTGAGTAAATATTATGAAGATATCAAATCATATACAGTTCAATTGCACAGCGTTGCACCTAAATAATTAAATAAACTCTGCCTACAGTTTGCTTCATCCAGAGTGAAATAAATATTTATACTTTTTATCTGGAGACTGGAATCTTATCTCACAGCTGAAAAACAAAATTTTCCCTGAATTTCCAGAGTTAACACTGTCAAATTATCTGAATTAGTCTCTCTTAGCAAAGGGCTAAACCAGCCTGCGAATATATCTAGCAGCAGACTTGTTTAAAGACTAACCTGTAGGAGTATCGTGGTTTCAGAGGGTCGGTGTTTGTATTCGCTGTGCTGTGAACTGTGGCCGAATAATCTGCATGCTCCTCAGCAGACGCAGATTTTGCCATTTGAGCAGCTTCTTCCTCAGACACATACGTCTCCATGGATTCCCCTTGCTCGTGTTGGTCAGACACCACATCACACATAACCTCACACACACCCTCAGACTCACACACATCGTCCACTACCTCCATTGTTGTGTCTTTCTGCGGCTGTCGCGTCATCTCTCGAGCTCTATTGACAAAGTGAGCTAATGTCAAAGTCAAACGTATCAAAAATAGCATACACACAAAACAGGGTGTTTAAGAAAAAATATAATGATTACGGTCAGAGAAACTTAGGATACAAAATATACAAATCACAAAGAGCTTCAAAAGGAAAAGTTACTTTAAACCCCAAATCTACTCAAAGCAAAAATATGAAATAGTTTGCTAAACAGATTTACATGCCTTCAGAAGAGCAACATTTTTGCTCAAAATATTTAAATCTGAGACATTAAACCTATTGATTATAACAAATACAAGCATTCCAAGATTTAAAAAAAGCTTGCATTAAGTGCTATTTCTAATGACATTTTGCTGCCATCTAGTGAGCAAGATGAAGTAAGTGCATTCTTACCCTTTGTCTTTTTTGGTTTTGTCAAATCTGAAGTCTGGAGGGTACGCATGAATTCGTATTAGGTGGTCCTTTCTGTGTTTACTAGTTCTGAATTTCTGTCCACAGCCCTCCACCAAACACTGGTACTGAAAAAGATGTAGGAAGAGTAAGTGTCAGACAGACGGTAAAGATGTCATGGTACAGAAATAAGCTCAGAGGATTTCTTTAACTTACCATATCTTGCCTCTGTGCGAGGATCATGAAGAGAGAGTCATGCCACTCCTGGATGTGAATGTCTAGGAGTCGAGCGGTCGGCAGGGAGCGACGACAGGAGCAGCACACGTGTCTGTGCAGGGAGTTGTAGTGGTGCTCATACTCCTCCAAAGTGCTATGGATGGCACTGCATCCGGAGATGTGACAGGCAAACTCAGATACGCTGTGAGAAAGGACAAGAGGAGGCCTGACCAACACTGATGTTACAGAGAAAGACGAAAAATAAACAGCTTTTGGGAAAGTAATGTCTATTTCTAGGGCCAATTTGTTGTCTGGTGGTTTATTTTTCCTAGTTTTGGAGATAGCTGACCAAAAATAGACAATGAGGCATCACAACCAGGTATCTCTAGAACACATACAAGGAAGTGTGATAGTAAACATACACACAGATAAAATATTAAAAAAATTTTAAAAAATCAAGGTTTTGGAATCAGCTTGTAATAATCAGGGTCTCTCTGGATATAACTGTCATACCTGATTGTGGGCTTGTTGTCTGCCTCTGAGATGTAAAGGTCTTGTAGATACATGTGTCTGTGAATGTCTCCATCCTGTAAACAACCAGTCACATGCAGGAATTTATGTTATGCTGGGTACATTAGCTATTATATTTTTCCAACACAAGAACAGTTCCTTTCAGTACATTGTCAGTTTTTATATTTTGATCCAGAAGCGCAAATTTTCTA
This sequence comes from Euthynnus affinis, assembly GCA_029490765.1. Lineage (NCBI taxonomy): Eukaryota > Metazoa > Chordata > Actinopteri > Scombriformes > Scombridae > Euthynnus > Euthynnus affinis. The sequence goes on along the minus strand of CM055852.1, from coordinate 13,551,047 downwards.
AGTTTCCACCTAGTTTGCTGCCCTTTCTTGCAGAAACTCAAAGTCTCCTGCAGTCTTTAAGGCACATGTAGAACCAAAAAAGTGCCTTACTACAGTCTCCACACCTTCAACACACTTATGTAAAACATGTAATCTTAATTTATTTATTAACTTTTTATTTCCTTCAGTTCTATTATTTCTTTATTTTTTTCTTTGATTGTGTTTTTAAAAAAAAAAAAAAAAAAAATCTATGGCTATTCCTGAGCCTTTTATGCAGTACGAAGTCCTTTATGGATTTGTTCGACTCTTTGTTTTGTGTGGTGGTTTACCTGTAACTTATTCGTGTATTAATTGTGTATTGTGTATTTCCAATTTCGACTAATAACAGTGAAAAATAAGTTTAAAAATTAATAAATAAATGAGCTAACCGTTATTTATCGCAGCAGTCCATCAGAACGAGTAACGGTCGATTGAGGTTGTTGTTGCCATAGGTACAGAAACGTTGTTGCTATGTTACCTCCAACAGTTCGTGGTCCTTGTGCAGGTGGATACGCTGCGGGCTGAAGTTAAACGGGTTTCCCTCCTCAGTCTTCCTCCGTGTGTCTCCTGTCACACAGTCTTCATCACAGCTTTGTACTAAAACCTCTCCCTCTGTCAGAAGTCGGACTATTTCTGGCTGCAACATTGTTCCACGACGTTTTCGCACTCTTTCTTTGCTGTTATCTAAAGAAGGCTAACTGCCGTGGAAGTGTCGGACCCATGGTCGTTTCTGTTTGAGTTGTAATTGTCGCAGAATGATTACGTCACGTAATATGTTTTTTTTTTTCTTTTTTCTTTTTGTGGTTGTTCAAACAAAACGGCGCGTTACTGCCACTAACTGGCCAGACGCAACTATGGACCCAATGTGGAGAAAATCCTTTTCTCATTTACTTTTATGTCTCATTCAAGTAACTTTAGGACTCAAATTTCTTCAGTAATCTGGGAGACTCATGAGGTCCCGGTTACAGAAAGTATTCTCTTATTTTTGAATGTAGAGTCTAACAGTGAAGTTCATAACTTGATAAAGCAGCTGTGTCTTTGGGGTAAAACAACATATTCACAAAGCAGATTTCCTCAGTTTCATGTTGAACATCAGACAGTCTATGATTCTGTCTGTAGAGTATCTAAAAACAAACAGCTTTAACAACATCTTATCTATTGTGAACAGCATTGCCAGATGATTTAAGTTGGTTTGCAATATTGCTTATTCATTTTTTGTACAATTTTATTATTTTTGTGATCAGTTTATTTTGTTTATTTCTCCCCCAACACTCCCTGTACCTACTATTGTTTGTTCTGTAATATTACTGTTGATAACACACTTCAGACAGCCACAAAAAGCTCAGGTTTTGATGTGAACATCTGATATCTGAGCCACACAGAAAGTTTTCTGGTTTTCTGGCTCTCTTTTATTTTAAGTCTTTTAAGTGTAGGCTGGATTACTAACTGGGCAGAAACCACTATTGCAATTGTTTTGTGATAATTTTGTTCTTCATTTTGTTGTAATCATAAAGAATATTAAGTCATTTTTCAGATTTATTTGCATGCATTTCTGGGAATTCTGGCTAGTTAACTATTGCATTCAACTGTCCACCCAAAAAAACTTTAACTCACAAGTAGTGCAGTGCAACACAACTACTTTTACAACTGGACGTAAGTCTTCGAGTGATTCTGTTTAATTCAGCCATTTGGCCAGTAGATGGCGACAAAAGCCAACCAACAAAAGCCAGTTGTGCGCTCTATATCGTGAATTAGACATTTTTATAAATTATACTATTTAATAGTATAGTTTTGAAAAAAAAAAAGTTTAAAAAGTTGCAAATACAGCTATTGCACTACTCATAACTACTTGTAGAAATCTTGAACATAAATAACCCTGGATGCTAAATTTATCATGTAGCAGCTGCTTTTTTTAAACTGCAGAATTACTGCAAAAACTTTTTTTATGGTCTATAACCTAATTTCGTTTCCTCAGCGCCTCACAAAATTCTTATGTATGAGGAAAAACGTGTATTTTTTTATAGGCTCGGATGTGACTCATGTGGTTCTCAACCTCAAATGGTAATTTTAAGGATGTTGCAGCAGAGGGGCGGAGAGCCGGAGGATCTCTGTAGACTATTTCTCTCAGACAGACAGCACACAATGACAGAGTCCGTCCAATAGAGCAACATGCCACATACTGGATATTTTATATGGATATTCTTTTCCTCATGGGGTACGAGTTTTCATTCTTTCTTTCATTCATTCATTCTTTCTTTCTTTGTCTTTCTTTGTCTTTCTTCTAAACATATCCCTGATACTTGCAGGAATAATTGCGGGCGGTTTGAGGACTCTACCTCATGTGATGAAGTACCAAACAATGATACCTCAGAAGCTGAAGGATCCCTCTCACTTTAATGATGCTGTTACACATCAGGTAACACAACCTCTGCTGAACTGTGTCATTAGATCATTTTCAACCTCTAGAAGAAAGCACTCAATCTCATCTGTTGTGTGTTTGTGTGTGCAGACGTACTCTGATGTACTCCAGTACTCTTTGACGATTGCAGGACAAAACTACACACTGCACCTGGAAAGAAACAAGTGAGAGAACCTAATATGCATATTTGTTTTAAAGTCTTCTCTTTTTAATATGCTTACTGTATTTTCTTTCTTGAATTGTATATATACATTAAACTCTCTTTTCAGAGGTCTTGTTGGAAAAAACTTTGCTGTGACACACTACTCAGAGCAGGGCACCCAAATCACAACGTCTCCAGATCTTCAGGTATGTAAAGCTTTGCTTTCTTTCTCCATTATCTCACTACCATGGAGATGGAATGGAGGAACTTGCAGTTTTCTGTACTATATCTTTGTGTTAAAGACTTTATGTTTTAATTGTTTGAACATTTACAGATATAAAAAATCCTCTCCTGTGTTTCATACATGTGTTATTAATTAATTGGGTACAAATGTCTGAAGGCAGGAAATGTGTTTTGAAACCATGCTGGTATATACTGTAACACTAATGAGTTATCTTACCATATAGGGCATACATGCTTGAATGAATCAAGTACAGGATATCCGGTGCCAACAAGCTGATTCAGTTTCAGCGGTTTCGTTAGATTTGCCTTCTTCTGCATTTTATCAGCAGTAATTCAGATCAATTGCTACACATACACATTTCTCAATTACAAAGTTCCTCATTATGAGAGATGACACCTCCTACAGGAAAATGTTTAGGTCTGCTGACATATAAGGTCAAGATCGTCTCTTGTGACACATACAATATGTCTTCTTCAAGTTAGACTATGTTTTTACACTGTGCTTGAGTCAGTGTCAGTTGAAGGGAGAAAAGAAAAACAATATATAAGTTAAAATCTCTCCTTTAATTCCATGTCTGTCTATTTAGGGTCACTGCTACTACCATGGAAACATTGTGGGAGTGGAGGACTCCACTGCCAGCGTGGAACTGTGCTCAGGAGTAAAGTGAGTCATTTTTTTTTATTTCATTGTGTACTGCTAATTACAAAAAGGTAATTGTTTTCCTAAACATGGTGACAAATTTAATTAAACTCATGATCAATGGGACTGTATATGTGTGCTGCTGTGACTCATGACCAGCATGCCTGATCCAGAGGGAGGATCAGTCCCTCAGCATCCATTTCCTCTGTCACAACGACCATTAAAGCTGCACGAGTCTGTCTGAAAACCTAATCAGCAAAAACCATGGAGAACTCTCTGACTAAAGCTGGCTTCTGACTTCTATAAAAGATATTTCAGTGTATTTTTATTAGTCAAACTGAGATCTGTTTGAAAATTGGATTTGCATAAGAAAAAAAGATGTTTTCTTCTGTCCACTCTAAAGTTCTTGTTTTTGCACTGCAGGGGGTTTGTGCGTCTCCATGACGAAATGTACCTTATCGAACCTCTGGATGGTGCAGAAGCTGGACAGAAGGCCAGCAGACACAGCTCTAGAGCTCACAGCGAGGAGAGTCTTCATGCTGTTTACAACTACAAACACCTGAGGAAGAAGAGGAGCTCCTGTTCCCATGGAAACACAACCACTTTCTATGACCATGTTGCTCCTCCGTCTGGAATGTTCCAGCTCAGCAGTCTGGTAAAGCTACACAGAATGGACAGATCCAGATACACACCAGGGTTTTAAGCCTACAGCTAATATCTTTGGGCTAAGACTGCTGATACCCAGTATTTTCTCTTATATTGTTAAATTTGATTGTTTTTTTGCAATCCCCTGTGTCATTCAGAAAAGCAGAGCCCACACCAAAGATCACAGAAGAAAACCCAGAACAGTGGAGTTGGTTGTGGTGGTCGATCACACAGAGGTTTGCCTCCTATTTTCCTGTCAATAGTCTCATCTGTAATATGTTTGTCCTTTAAGACGTGTAATGATTATCTTTACATCTGAGATGTTGTTTATTGTATTACTAATTTGAATAACAATTTCTTTCCAGTATAAAACATTTGGCAGTAAAAGGACAATAGAGAGCAGAGTGCTTGAAATAGCAAACCACGTTGACAAGGTACCTTTTGTTTCACTGTTGACCCAATTATTCTCTAAAATCTACTGATCTTGAAAAAACATTATGAACAAATGTCTACCAAAACCAGAAACATCCAGAACTGTAAAATAGGGCATTCTGACATTCATTCAAGTGTAATTTTATGCATTAATGCAAGCCATCTATTTTTATCTTAAATATTTTTATTGGCTGCAAAAAAAAGGAATACATTTTTGCTACAATGCATCCACGTGCCATGCACTCCAACGGACTTTTACTGTGGTTTACAGAAATGCAGGAAATCTGTCCTGATACTATCAGCTCTTTACTGACTGGAATCTGACCAATAAAAGGAGAAAAGAAAAGTTCTCTTGCTGTGAAAATGTAACTTAAACTGTGAATTTTCACACTTTGGCTGGAAAATTTTCACACATATCACACTATCCTCTTTGCATACTCTGAAGGAGTAGGGCCAACATGAATGCATCATCAGACAGCACTAGACCCAACAGTGGTTCCCTGAAAGTGACAGCATTATAGATACACCCTTGGTTCTGTGGTAGCAGAGATATGTGACTCCTTCATATTTAGAAATTATTACTATTATATATTATTAAAAACTATTCATCTGATAATTCATTCAGCTTAAGGGTGGATTTTCACTTTGACTTGTGTGCTAACAGTGCTCCCTGCTGCTCTGTTTCAGCTCTATCGCCCCGTGGGTGTTCGTGTGATGCTGGTCGGTCTGGAAATCTGGTCATACACAGATCAGATTTATGTCAGCAGTGATCCTGAACAAACCCTCAGTAACTTCCTGAAGTGGCGTCAGCAGAACCTGCTACCGAGGATCAAACATGACAATGCACAGTTCATCACGTAAGACACTCCTGTTATCCACTCCCCACTAAAAAGACCAATGTCAAGATGCGTTAGAGCAGGTGTCTAAACATTTTGTCTTTTCTTCACTCAGAGGTGTGGATTTTGATGGCTCCACTGTTGGCCTAGCAAACACAAATGCAATGTGCACCTCTAAATCTGGAGCGGTCAATGAGGTACACACACTTTTTCATTTAATAAAAGTATTAATGTAACATTTCTGGCTCTGTGTAATCTTCGTTTTATTTTACTCCACTTTTGTTCACTGTACATACAGGATCATAACAGAAACGCAATTGGAGTGGCATCTACTGTGGCCCATGAGATGGGTCACAACCTGGGCTTGTCCCATGATACTGAAAACTGTCTCTGCGGCTCCTCAATATCAAAAAAAGGCTGCATCATGGCTGAGAGTGTTGGGTAAGCTCAGTTTCTCATCTGCACCTAGACTACCCCATATTTACTATTCTTAAACCCAAAATAAAGTAAATACTTTATCTTTTTTAATTCTTTCTACCTATTCTTTTAGCATTGTTTATCCAAAGGAGTTCAGCAGCTGCAGTCAGCGGCAGCTCAGCACATTCCTGGAGGACTTCAACCCTGCCTGTCTGCTGGATACTCCCTCTACTGATCGCATCCACGGAGGGCCAGTGTGTGGAAACGCCTTCCTAGAGCCTGGAGAGCAGTGTGACTGTGGCACTGTAGAGGTATGCTGCCCTCACACAAACACATACGTAACCAAAGCAACACAAACGAAACTTGATCATTATGCGCACCCCAACTTGATCATAATGCACACCCCTCTGCCTGCCTCCTAGGAATGCAAGAATCCCTGCTGCAATGCAACTACTTGCAAATTTAATACAGGAGCTCAGTGTGCAGAGGGTGAATGCTGCCACAACTGCCAAGTAAGTGATATTTACTTTATACTCACTAGATGAGTGAAGTCACACTAATATTAACTGTGTTACCATATAGCTAGACACAGTCTGACTGCGCCGTCTGGCAGCGAATGTATTTCAGTAGTTGGTAAGCTACCATCTGTGTTTCTTTTTCGCTCTGCAGCTGAAACCAACAGGCAGCATCTGCAGACCAAGAGCAGGAGACTGTGACCTGGCAGAATACTGCACAGGACTTTCCGCTTCCTGTCCTGCTGATGTTTACACCCAAAACGGCCTGACCTGCAACCATGGGAAAGGATACTGCTACAATGGACAGTGTCCATCACGGCAGCAACACTGCCAGAGACTTTGGGGACCAGGTAAAACACCATCAATGTACACTTTCAACTCATCACTTTGATTCTGTCACATCAAGACTCTAAAGCTAATCTTGTGTTTTTCATATGATTCTCTTAAGATGCTAAAGAAGGTGCAGATGCCTGCTTCAGCCAGTGTGGTCCATATAAGAGGAGATGTTTTAGCCAGTATGTTATTAAACAGCACTAAATAGCACATATAGTGATATTCTTGTTTTTTGTTAATCATTTCTGTGTGGTGTTTGGTTGCAGAGATAGATTATGTGGGACACTTTTCTGCTCTGGAGGCTGGGAGTTTCCGGTGACATCCAGGAAGTCTTTCTACAAAGTAGGAAACAACATATGCAATGAAGCTACTATGGTCCCTGAAGACAACTTCCCTGCAGACCTGGGAATGGTGCCTACCGGTACCATGTGTGGCAGAAACATGGTAAGAAAACTAAACGTGTTGCTGCTGACCGTTAGCAGAACTACCATAGATTCAAAATCTGCACACTGTGTCAATGTCCTCACAGTGTTTTCATCTGTCTGGCAGGTATGCTACAATCAACAGTGTCAGGACATCAAAAAGATAAAAGAGTACAGAACAAATGACTGCTCTGCCAAATGCAACAACCGTGGGGTAAAAAAAAAATTGTCTACTTCCCAAAACTTTGGTGCTCTTGATAGCAAAGACAATATAACTGACTGTGATTCATCTCTGCCAGGTTTGTAACCATAAGAGTGAGTGTCACTGTGAACCCGGCTGGGCACCGCCTTTCTGTGATAAGCAGTTGTCAGAGCTGCCTGAAGGTACGATTACACTTTATTTTCAGATATCTTCACATGTAAGCAGTGATAGTCAATGTCTCTGTATGTGTCTGTTCATATTCTTGACCTTTTAATGACCATGATTTGAACATGACTTTTAGTATCTGTTCTTCTTGTGCTCTGTTTTCTTCACTAAGACTTGGAACAGATTTCTCATGGACTCTCAAACAATTAGACTCTGTTCTGGTGAACACAAACAGACACTGATTTAATGGAATTCCACCGTTATTACGTACAAATACAGTAATGATGTTACAGTCAATTTGACGTATGCCATTACGCGCTTGTCCTTGAGCAATAAAAGGATACAGTCGCAATCAATGTGTATGTTTGTGTGCGCAGGATCAGGTCCAGTGTTAATTGCGTCAGTGGTTATCGGCTTACTTCTGCTATTTGTCCTGGTTATTGGAAGTTTGATGTGCTGCATCAGAAAAAAGCGACCGGAAAAGAGGTACAACAAGAAGTTATATCTGTACACATGACATTAAAGACGTGAAGCTGTGCAGACGAAGCTCTTTATGTTGCTCATCTTTAAGTCTAGATTTTATGTGTATTTCTTTACAGAATGCTCCAATCTACTTCAGGACAGTCCAACCCATTGTTTGAGACAGGAAATGCACGAGGCAGCCCTCGTCTCGGGTCTACAAGTATCAGCCAGCCTATATTTGTGGAGTCTTCAGCCACTCAGGCCTGCAAACCCTTGTCCTCTGCTGCTGTCAGACCACCTAATGGAGCATTTAAGCCCAGAAGAACAGCTCCAGAGGTGAGTTCACATTTTGATCTATTATTGATCTAACAGCTTCAGCACCAGAGCACCTCAGTTGGTCTTTTAATCTTTTTTCAACATTAGACATGATAGTTTTGTTTGTGTCTGTATTTAAATCATTATAATTGTTAGTTAAAACTTTGTCAATTTGCAAGACTGTGGGTGAAGGTTGAAAATCAGCTAGAGAGAGCATGTTGCTGATAATGTCCCAGTGAGCTCCAGCAGTGCTTTTTTAAAAATCTCACTATTTTAATTAAACTTCAAAACTTCAAACTTCAAAAAGCATTATGATTTAAAAAAGACTAATCAAGCTTTTGGTTTCACTCTTCTCTGTTATTGTTCCTTACAGCCCCCCAAGAAGGTACCAACTGTACCTCCACAGGTAACCTGATCCACTGTTTCGTATTACACTTAAATGTAGCATTACCACCCTTAATGTTTACATTTCTCCTTTATTTTAACAAGTCAACAATGTTTTTTTAGGTTGTAAAGCCGGTCATGAAGTCAGCAACTGTTCCACCAAACAAGCCAATCTACACTGAGGTAAAAATAGGTACAGAATTTGATAATATTTGTTTGCTGTATTTAATGATGTTTTGATTGTTTTTGTGTTTTCTTTCTTGTCAGACAAAGCCGCTACCTCCATCTAGACCTCTACCACCGCTTGCAACAAAATCGGTACGTCACATTTCAAGACACAGCCCTATTTTACTGTTTTTGCCATCAAAGTTTGTTTAAAATGTGATCATCTGCTCTCTAGGCCATGAAGCCAAAACCTCCAATGCCTCCAGTGAAACCGAAGCCCTCTGCAGGCCAGACTCCACTGCCACACACTCAGTTGGTATGTACTGTATTCAGACAGCAGCAAGAGTCAACCGGACTTTCCTATTTTCCTAGCACTCGGCATTCAGACATTGTTAATGTTAGTCAAGGAATTCATGTGTAAAAAAGATATCAGTGGTTTTGGGCATCGCCCCAACATAGCAGTGTAATGAACAAGCTGTGGCTCAGTGTTAGTCAGTAAGTAAGCACACAAATGTCTCCTGGACACCACTGAATAACTTGTAGCCTCAATATACAAAAGTGAGTAGACAGAAAAATAATCTACACGTTAGAGAGTTGTACTGAGAGAAGCTCATCCGTAGTATGTTATATAGTAGTATAATAGTATTTGTGTTTATAGCTTGCAGGGAGAGCTGCCCTGATGCCCCCCAACAGGCCCAGATGATTGAGGGAATAATTCATCCTGGAGTAAACCTTGAGTTCCTCTGACGGGGGACATTGTTGTTGTTGTCCCACCGACAAAATCCTCTCAGGAGACGTCTGTCTGTATTAATGTGAGGAACGAGATCCACTGAAGGATCAGCAACAATAAGTGACAGAGCTTTTCTGTCAGTTGTGGCCTCACCCGAGGATTACCACCGTCTGTGTCTTGCTTTTGTAGGCCTTCAGGATGTTGATGAAAACCTGAGGCTTTGACTGACAGATTCAGCTTGTGTGCTATAAATGACAAATGGCTATGCTGCCATGATTATATGTTTTTAAGGGAAACGAGTCTCCGCCTTAATCCTGAGATATGTGAACACTTTATGGAGCAATTGCACTATTGATGCTGTAACTGTTTTACTAACTGCTACCATTCCTGCACATTGTTTTGGTACTGCTGGTCTAATAAAAAGATAATGTAGTTGTTAAGGGATTTTAAAATGTGGCACCGACATGGGAACTTTTTTCAGATTTTTGTATTCAGGACATAACACCAAGTGTATGAATTTGCCTTGAACCTTTTTGTTGTCAAGTATGCTTGACTTTATGGGACTGTGTCTTATTTTATTATTTTTTTGTATGATTTTTTGTATTTGTTAACTAAACACATGTTGATTGAAATTATTCAAGGGATTTTTTATATTGCATTTTCTATACAACAGTCCTTCACTCATAATGCCAATGATTGTGTTTTTTCCTTACAATGAGGACTCTGCTTGGATTAATGCTGCAAACTTTGAACTGAAAAATAATTTGAATATTTATTAATAATTTCTGTATGCATTTATGTGTATAAAAGTATGCTTAAAATAAAACCAATCATCAAAATATGCTGCTGTTATTTATTTCTTTTTTTCTTTTTACACAGACCCATAGTCTATGTTGCAATAGGTAATGAGCGGTTGCCTAGCAGCGCCTTAAACAATCTGGTGTCGAGAGAAGCTAACCAGCTAGCTCAGTGAAACAGTTTGGATCTTTACAAACTGCCCAGAAACATATGTCGCTTTGTTAATAATGGATCGAGAACTGAATGAAGAAGAACTACAGGACTTGTACGCATGGATAGATAAAATACCTCTGTCCCGGCCCAAAAGACACATCACAAGAGACTTCAGCGACGGAGGTACATGTCTTTGGTTAGGCCAGCAGTGCACAGAGGAGATAAAACATGCAGGCAGCAGCAGAAACCTAACCTAGTCTTAAACGCCGTGTTATAACTTTGTCACGTATCTCCAGTTACAATCTTCTTGTTTTGGGTTTTTTAAACGCAGTTTACCAGCTCAAATGTCTGTTTGTTTGCTTGTGGACTGACTCTCTGCTGAACTCTCTGCAGTGATGGCTGCTGAGGTTGTAAAATATTTCTTCCCAAAGCTTGTCGACCTGCACAATTACATCCCTGCAAACTCCACACAACAGAAGCTCAGTAACTGGCACCTTCTCAACAGGCAAGACACCTTACATTTTTATTGATTTGTTTAGATAAACTGCTTGTGCTGTGAATAGGATTAAAAGCAACAACAACAAAAAAAGGAACCCCATGGCTGGAAAAAGCACTACATTAAACCCAAACTGCCACCTCCAATTAATATCTCATAATCCAAATGACAAACATTACCAATTGTTTTAATTTTCAATGATATCTTACTCTAAATACTGAGACAGAGAGGGAATATAGGCTGAACTTTTGTTGAGCCCCATGATGGGCCTCTGCGTCTGGCGATGGGAACCACTTCAAACACACTCAAACAATCCTCTCCTTGGCACAAAGCCAGTCACAGATTTTACAAGTCTTAAGTCACAGTAAACATATTGGCCCCGCATGATGTTCATCATTACCATGCATCATCAGTGAAATCACTTTCAATCTTTGTGACTACTTTTGTAAATTTGAAACAGCTGCATGTGTTTGTTTTTATTTTATTTATTTATTTCTTGTGGACAGGAAGGTGTTTTCCAAGCTGAACTTTCACATGCCCGAGGAGACGGTGAAGAGGATTGTATTGAGCACTACAGGAGTGATAGAGCCTGTGCTGAGAGCCCTCAGGGAGAAGATAGAAAGGAAACTCGAGCACACCACAGACAATATACTGGTGTGTATATTTGTTTGGACTCTATACGTTACTCTCTTTCTTCCATGTGGACCACAAAGTTTTCCTCTGTATATGTATGCAAAGCATTGTTGCATGAAAGATTACCATTTTTCAAACATTTTCCCCCTTTTGGAATCAGGATTTGGAATACTATGACGCCAGGAACCAGGAGAAACATCCTACAGGTGGAGTAGCGTTTATGTTAGTACATTCACACACCCCTAACACACTTTTTTTTAATCCACACATGAGTAATAATCATCCTGAAAACATGATCCTCTGATGTCTGGCGTCATATTTGACCTGACAGGACAGAAACAAGAAGTTACAAGTTATATATTGAGAAATTAAACAACTGTGATTTAGTCCGGGATTGTGACATCAACGGGATTACAGTGCTGAATTAATAAAAATGTGATGACTGTATTTTGACTTATCATTTCTGTGCAGAATATCTTTCTATTTGTGTCATTGGTGGAACATATTTGCTGACACAGTCACTGACCCAGATCCAAACTGCATAGTCAAAATTTTAACTTTTTTTAGTGCAGGGAGGGAAGTGGGAGTAACTTCAGACATTTTTTAATGATGCTGTATCTACTGGTCAGCTGACAAACACAAAACCAGCATATTCAAGAGGCACTGAGGTGGTTCTTGTGGCTGAGTGACGGCCGTGAAGGCTGATTCTGCCTCTAAAATGATCTTCTCCCTCCTTTGTCAGCATTGGTGCCCTGCTAACAACTTAATGCTCATCTGTCACAGAGATAGTGGTTAGCACACACAGACACAAACATACCTACAGGACTGATTAGAGACTTTTAAGGAGTGAAAGGGTGACATGTCTCTCTTCCGTTTCCCACACCTCATTTTTCCCTGAAACTGTCCTTTAAAGCTGACCTCAGGCCAGCACCTTCTCCCACAGCTTTTTCCTCTCCCATCTACACCCCATCCGCTATCAGACACACAGCTCAGGTCCTCATATCAGCTCACAACATCACCAGATGGCCTTTATCGGTGTCCTGAGCTCAGCACTGCTACACCTCAAGGTCTCTCCATCTTCTAATCTAATCATACTTCTCGTTTCCTCCCTCTTTCTGCTTCTTCTCATCGCCTGCAAGATTTGTTTCCTTGAAGGTTTCCAACAACAGCAGATTTTTCAGTCACTGTGGTTCATATTTTTGTTGAGGAAATTTCATAGCTTTGTTTTGTTGTCTTCAGAAATTCATCAGACTGAAACGAAACATCTGGCTCAAATGGCAGGAGAAGAAATGAAAAAAGATGAAAAGAGTAGACTGAAAAATGGGTACGACCAAAAACAAAAAATCAAAAAAGTTTAAAAAAAGTTTAACTTGAATCAAATGAATCAGTTGCAGTGTTGACAATAATGTCTCTGTGGTTTTTACTGTACAGAAAACCGCTGCAAACTGTGCAGTTTTATTCAGACATGGACCCTACTTTACGACTAATTCTGCAAGAAAAGGAGCAGGCTGTGATGGCTTTGCAGGAGACAGTGGAGGTACACACTCACACACACACACACACACACACACACACACACACAGTTCAATCCAGGAAACACATGCCGCTGACTGGTAGAACATCTGCAAAAAAAAACTTCTCTTCTCGTTTTGATGCTCTGTAGGGGAACAGCTATGTCATACAGACACCAGCTGTAATTTTGTAGATGTGTGTGTATGTGAGGCAGAAATGTAGGTGTGTGTGTGATACATATGCGTCACAAGCTGTTTCAGCAATGGTCAGTGACTCAGTATCAGCTCAGCGGATATAACTCCTTTTTTCTCTTTTTCTTTCCCGTCTGTGGCAACATCTGCATGTTAAGAAAGAGACACAATAAGGACACACAGTGTGCACCATTTCCTTTTGACTTTTCAGGCTGTTTTCAGCACTGAAACCATCCTACCATATCCTCCATATCCTCCTTTTACCACATCCTTTTGCATCTCTTTCGTGTTTTTTTTGTGTGTGTGTGTGTGTGTGTGTGTGTGTGTGTGTGTGTGTGTGTGTGTGTGTGTGTGTCTGTGTCTGTGTCTGTGTCTGTGACTGTTTAGATCCTCCAGATGAAAGTCAACAGGTTAGAGCATCTGATTCACTTGAAGGATATGCGCATTGAAGACCTGACACGGCATCTGGAGATGTACAAAGCTAAAAGCCAAACACACTGATACCACCAATATGTAACACACAGACTCACACACAGAGAACCAGTCTTATCATCAACTGCAATAAACTATAATTTAGAAAACTTCAGTCCATCAAGGCACAGGATAAGTTCTTTATTGTCCTACCAGCTAAAACCATCATATCTGTTGAAATGCATTGTCAGCTTTACAGATGTTATGATTCAATACTGTCTGTTTTTAAGTAAGTAGTATTTTTGTGATGCAAAAGCAGAGTTTAGTAAATTCATTTTTATTAACATCAGTTACACTATTCTTCATCAAGAAATGTAGGTACTAGTGATATATTTTGTGGAAATTCCAAGGCATGGCACCTTCATAATAGATATGTGTGAGAACATGCAACAACTGCCTGTTATGTAATAGAAGATATTCTTGCATCCTTAAAGATATTGCATATTATGTCTTTGATTCTACTGTGAATGATTTATTATATTTAGTCTGTTTTGTCAGAAAGAAGAGTTGTTTGAATAATAATATAAATAGTTGCCTCGAATTTAAATGCGTTTTGCAGAGTGTTTAATGTATGTGTAGTCTTCTTTGACTTCTGTGCCTTTACACAGCCTCTTGACTTCTGACTGCCAAAGTGCTCAATAAATCAAGTAACCACTTTAATTTTCCAAATTGTCTTTTTGAAAATGAGCAGAGTGCAGCAAATAAACAGAGCACAGATGAGAAGCTTGCTGCTGCAAACTAAGTGAAGTGTTAGGCTTATACACTGCAACTGTCATTCATTTTCTTTGCAACTCTTTTTCCTGTTTAGAGTGTCATCATCAGTCAGTAGTTCACAGTAATAATGTAGTAATGAATTATTTGAATTTCCACAGAATAGATGCATGACAAAGTGTTGCTGACACAGCAGCCACAGACTGTGTTTGTTCTAATGTAAATATGTAAAGTTTACACAAAGTATCTGATTGTGCCAGTGACATCATCCTAGATAGCACCCAACACTTTCAGCACTTTCATCTGGCCCACATACTGCCTGGACTGATGGCAGTCCGCTGCTGTTTCCCAGACCTGGGCCACAAGCAAGCCATAGCAAAGCCATATGTCAACCAAGAAAAAACAGATAAACCAGAACTGGCCCACATCCAGAATACACATACCTAAGAACACAGCATCTTTTCCAAAACAGGCTCACATTTGATTGGTGATATTTGCACCATATTTGCTATTTTACATGTGGGCCATTTCAGGCTCATATCCATTTTGTCCAGTCAGGAAGAAGGCCAGTAGTGCTACACCATTGCCTGATATGCTATCTGGGATAGGCTTGGGTGGGTTGCTCCATGTCAAATTACATCAGATAAGACCCAGTGCTGCATCTCCGTCAGTCCGTGTTGTCTTTGATCTGTAGAATAACAGGAGAACAGTGACCTGCTGAGATGTTTAGGAGCAGCTGATCTTCTCCAGCTGCCTGCTGCTGCTTACCTTTTAGCTTGGTAAGCAGCACAGATGCTCACAGAACTCCGCTTTGGTTAAAAGCACACCGGTGCAGGTAATCTTGACCCATATCTTCTTCATCTAAGTGCTTCCTTAATCTGTTCACATTTAGCACATATTTTTAACTAAACCTTTTTAATGATTTCCAGCTTTGTGGAAAAGTACCTTAGTAGTACCCTTACACAAAAGTGGCGATGTCTCCGATTTCAACAATTACCATCCAATATCTAAATTTCCTTTCTTAGAAAAGATCCTTGAATCATTGGTCAACTTACATGACATGTCTTTTCTGATTCACTAAACTTACTTCACCCTCAGCAATATGGTTTTCTGCCAGGTCATAGCACAATAATAGCTACCGTTTCAATCATTGATTCTCCTGCCTGGATAAAAAAAAACAATCTTGTGCTGCTCTCTTCATTGTTAAGATGAAGCTTAATTGGTTCCCCTGTTACCTCACAGAGACAATTCAGACTGTTGTTGCTCATGGTGCTCACTCTTACCATCAGGAATGGGATGCCACAGGGGCCTATCCTTGGTCCACTGCTGTTTACATTATACACAAATAACACAATTCTTCCTAAATCAATACTTTAATGTCCTTTTTTTGCAGGTGATACAATTTTATGTGACCCGGGTTCCACCCCACCCCAGCCCTGACTCACCTTCAGTTTGCTTTTGATGCTTTCAAATTACCACTCCTTAATCACAGACTATTATTATTAATAATCACAGGTATTTTCCACCTCCACCAGTGACTATGACTATCCTGCCAGTAAAACTTTAAATGGCACCCATATTACTCTTGCTGAGTCATACAATTACCTTGTACTGGCTTGACAACAGACTATTATTCAAGATTCATATTCAACATTTATAAAACTGCCCTCAAACTTGAGTCTTTTATTCCTCTTTTCAAGCGTTAATAGCTTTCTGTTGGTTTTTTGCAATTCTTTCAACTTTTTATTAATTCATTGTTAATTGTGTAGTGTTGTTCTCAAGTCTCTCTTGGAAAAGAGATCTTAATCTCAATGAGACTGCTTGATTACATAAAGATTAAATAAAAGTAAAATAAAAAATACATTTAGTAATAAATAACACCAGTGCCAGTATTGTACAGTATACAGTGTAAATGTGGGTTTACTGTTCCACTGTGGGTGGACTGATTCACCAGTTTACTAAAATGCTGATATTGGCCAGGCAGCATTTATAGCTACAATCTGTGACACCTGTAGTTTGTTTCCACATTAAGTTAATTTCATCATACACTTCTGCTCTACATTAAATTGAATATAGCAATGTATTGCATACCACTGAGTGTGTGCTGTGAATCACTTGCCCACAGCTGCTGCTAAACCACCAGCTAACCTCACCTGGTGTGAGTTTCTTTCCATTTAAAAGACCTTTCTGAGGGAAACACCAAATCAACTTACTGTGAATATCTGCTTAATAATAGTCTTGTGTGATATGGCGATATATATGGTGTGACGTGAGAAGAATGTGTATCGTTTTATATAATGCTCTATCGTTTATAATGTTGTGAAGCAAATCACACTATTTACGGTACTATTTTTCATTTGGATTCTGTCAATCTTTTGCACAGATTCATTGATGCTCTTCTTGGCTTTTTACTATTGCACTTACAGTAACACAACAAGTTTAGTTGATGTCAACTCTCCACCACTGTCTGCCTCTACTATGCTGCGCTGCGACCATAAATGACCGCAAAATGCAGTAGAGACTGTCTTTATTGTGTTATCTACCAAATTTATGTGCACTCTTTTAATTTCAGCTCAGTGTGTGAGAGTCTCTGCCAGAGCTGCAGGGTTGAGTGGAGGTGTGTTGGGGTGTGGGTGTGTTTGTGCTTTATAACTTATCTGCTGTGAAACAATCAGAAAATAACGTTTTATTGATCTGATTCACTGGCTTTCTCACTACCAGCACTCCCTCTCCTCATTCACTCTGTAGCTCACTTGACCACAGCTGCTCTCTCTCTTTCTCTTTTCTTTTTTAAAATGAATCGGGAAGTCGACAGAAAAGTCTATCTTTTAATGTTATCAAACAAAGAAAATGTCCTCCTATAGTCCTAGTAATGTCTTTGTACTCCCTGATGGCAGAGAATCTGGAACACCTCTATGCTATGTAAAAGCACATATGGAGGCAGCTTTTATGCTGGCAGGGAAGATGGAGGGGACAGACCAGCTAACTATTTATACATTGAATTAAAATGTGCTATATCGGGATAGGTTTCATTATCGGGATATGAAATGACCTATATTGGGATATGAGATTTTGGTCATATCACGAAGGCCTACTTAATAATCTACTTTGTATAAAAATAATTCAATTCATTAATTACTTAATAATATATGAAACAACTCTCAGAGGCCTCCACTCTCTCTCTCTTTTCTTTCTCAGGACGCTTCAGGACAAAACAACACATATTTATATCTAACCACCCTTTAAACGTCCCTGATCTCCTGTAACAGCAACGTCCCAAATAGATTAAGGAAGGGCAAAGTCAAAGTCAAGCCTTATTATGCAATATTTGTATATTAAGCACAAAAGCATACAATACCATAGTGCAGCAAATATGTTGGTAGCTTACTATAATCTTTAATGATGAGGCCGATTTGCTCTATAAGTACTAAAATAGTTGGCAAAATATTCACCACAAGGTCCATTTAGTAGTTGCTCTGGAGCTTTTGATCATATTATATACTCTTCATCAGCAGATGGAGTTTTCTCAGGCGTCATACAATTGCAGATGTTGATTTTTAGACTTCTCATCCACAATGTGACAATATATTATATAAATACTACTATTAGCAGATTGTGTTGAGATTATTTTGTCAACTGTTGCTTTCAAGGTCCTGAATGAACTTTAAAGCCAACTTTGATGTTGATGTTGTGCAACGCAGAATGAGAGCTGGAATGATGCAGAATAATGGAAGAGCTGTACAGTAAGGACTAGAAACTCATTCCTGAGGATCAACACCTACAAAAGAGGATTATATATTCAATTGAATTTCAATTCAGTTTTATTTATATAGCGCCAAATCACAACACAAAGTCATCTCAGGGCACTTTTACATGGAGCAGGTCTAGACCATATAGAGGAGAAACAGCATGAAGTGCTGATAAATAGCAAAGATAATTCTCTTTATATGAGTGTGTGTGCTGCACCAACACACAGGAGAAGAATGTGAAGCAAAACTGCTAAACAGAGCAGCTATTGATGACTGCTGATGAATCATATTCAGTATCATACTGCTGTTTAGGGAACAGATTTACTCCGCTACACTCAGACATGAGTGACCACACCCTTCAGTCTCTAAAGAGGTACGCCGACCTAGGGAGTGCAGGATAGAGGGATCATGCAGGATCAGAGGATAGAAACTCAAAGGAAGGAAAGAGGAGTGCTGGCTCATCCAGGAAGCAGCAAACCCGACCTTCACCTCACTTCCTGAGAGGGAGGGCTTTAAACTTGCTGACTCTGCCCTCCTGACACCACATCAGACCACCCATTTAAATGAGAATGAAAAAATCCAGTTAAGGAAACATGATGTGGCTGAGTGAAGTTTATTTACACTCATAAACATGCTTTGTGATCATATTTCTCACAAATCCTGACATCAGGAAAAACCGGGGTCAGACTTAAACTAAACACCCCCTGCTCATTCAGTCAGTGGTCACACGCACACTCTGAATATTTCCTGGTAAGCCTTTGTGTGCGGCTGACTGGCATTGCTAAGGGCAGGACTAGGGCTTTAAGGAGTCACTTGGGAATACCATACAACATTCAAACTCCCCAGATGTCTGTTTTTGTAATGTTTACAACAAATAATGTGGGGGTCGAACAACAGGGACTGTGTGATAGAATGTGTATATGTTCACTGAGTCATCCTCACGTTGTCACAGCCACCCGCCTGTCGAAATGAGTGACTACCCAACATTTCCTCACATGCATATCATATGAATCAACACTTTTCAACAGTATTTTCATATTCATTCTTCCACTTTGTCTTCTTAAGCTGATCTTGGTCCATTGTTTGTCTTTTTAAGTTCTTACTGCCATTTATACTGAGTGATAAAGCCAGAGCATTTGTCTAACATGATGTTAGTTCTCCTCCTGTTGGTATCTATGTGTACTACACTAGTGTTTCCCAACTAGGGCCACTTGCACCCCAGTTGGTGCTTCTGCAGCTGCCAGTGGTGAAAGAAGTATTCAGAGTCTTTAGATAAGTGAAATTACCAATCCAACAATATTGCAATATTAAATTACAAGTAAAAGTGACGAATAAAGAAGTCAAAGTGCAAAAGTATTATCAGTACATTATTAGATTACTAATGCTGATATTACTAATGCTGACATCAACATATAAGTAGCATATTTTGGTTTATGCTGAGCTACTTTTAAATACTCAGGTAGTTTAGTCTTTGAAAATGAACTGAATTGTTTGAGATCATGTTTTGTATATATAAAACCTAAAATTCAAATTATAACTACAGCTGTCAGATATAGTGGGTAAATATTTTTAGTTATTTTGTACAACTGGCAGCTACCAAGGGGAAAGATTGTGGAGAAGCACGGCTAATTACTACAAAAAACCCCAAACATACAGTATATACAGCTCTGGAAAAAATTAAAAGACCACTGCAAAATTATCAGTTTCTCTGGTTTTACTATTTATAGCTATGTGTTTGAACAAAATAAACATTTTTATTCTATCTAGTCATTTGGGCATTAATTACATAAAATACCAACAGTCAAAATAAAAAAAAAAAAGCTGCAGCGTTTTCAGACCTCAATTAATGCAAAAAAAAAACAAGTTCACATTCACTTTTAAACAACACAGCTTTCATGTGTCTTGGCATGGTGGGTGAGTGTATGACACTCCTGGTGCAAAAATTCAAGCAGCTCTGCTTTGTTTTATGGCTTGTGATCATCCATTTTCCTCTTGAAAATACTCCAGAGATTTTTCAGTAGATTTCAGATCTGGAGATTGAGCTGGCTATGACAGGGTCTTGATCTGGTGGTCCTCCACACCTTGATTGACCTGGCTGCGTGGCATGGAGCATGAGTCAGAGTTAAAAGGAAGCAAGTTTTCCTCTACCGGTCTCTGTCTAACCATTAGCGGACCAGGTGTTATAAACTAGACTCATCAGAGAAGATGACCTCACTCCAGTCCTCTACAGTCCAGTCCTTATGGTCTCTAGCAAACCTCAGCTGGCTCTTTGCTTCTCATTGATGAAGGGCTTTTTTCTATCTTTATACAACTTCAGCTCTGCCACTAGGAGCCTGTTTCAAACTGTCCTTGCCACGCACTTCACCCCAGCTGCTGTTTGCCATTCTCTTTGTAGGGCACTTGATGTCATCCTACAGCTGTTGTGAGTGACAGTTGAATGAGTTGGCGGTCGTCCTGGTCAATGGTGAGTCATTTTCGCCCTCTGCCGGTCTGTAGCTTTGTTGTGTCTGCTGCTTGAAGTTTTAGGACGAAAGTAACCCAAAGCTCACTGCCTCCCTCTGTCAGTAAAGCCAGAATTGAACCCTTCTTTCCCTCACCCAACCTTTTTCTTTTTAACCTTTTCAGCATGGTCAATAGTTATTTTTTGATTCCGATTACTTTTGAGGTACTACTAGCACTGTTTTAGCTATCCAGCTGGTCCTATTTCAAGAAGATGATGACCACAGCAGTGATTTTTCCTTTTTCCTTTTCCTTGTTAAATCAGAATAATCAATTAAATAATCAGTGCCTCATCAAGTAGACTCATTGGTGTGCTTGTGTTGGATTTCCAAAGACACTGGCTACCATGCATGTAAAGATACTGATTTAAGAAAATGATGAAGTGGCCTCTTAATTTTTTCCAAACCTATACATTTATCCTTATAATTGTTCATGAATAAAATAAATACACAAACAACATTACAAGTTTAGTGTTATTCCCCTGTTACTAAACCATGAGCTGAGGTAAACTTGAACATCAGTCTTGTATTTAAAATAGTCATAACATACAGTTTAATTAAAGGTGTTATAAAAAACTACAGGAAACATGATAAACGTGGTTGAAGGCTGTGGGGGAATATCAGAAAGGAAGAGGAAGAGGAAGGAAAACTACTGAACCAAACAATGTTCACACAAAAATCAACGCAGAGAGAAGAGAGGTACCAAAATAGGTTTTATTTTACATAAGAACATTGTCAAAACTTGAAAACATTTTGCATATAAACCTTTTAAAACAAGGAGACAATGTTTAAATTTCACAGATTGTACAAAATAGACAAAAAAAGATCATTTTCATAAGTGATTCATACACCTCTTTTGCATCTTTATTTGAACCCATCACCAAAGTAAATGAAGAGTGCAGCCTTTAAACTGCCATTCAGAGGTCAAGTAAACATCAGGACGCCTTCTAAACATGAGTAGTGTCCGCTGCTAATTGTGTCTGTCTTACCTGGAGTCTATTGTGAGGCTGTGCAGTGTTTCTGTGGCACACTCTTCAGGCATAGCACATGCCAAGTTCACATGGAGCCGTGTAGATAATAAGAATCACTTTAAACCTCGGGTATCCCTTCGTTATTTAAGGCTTGAATCTGAATATTGGAAGTATTTCCTTGTTTTTGAAAAACAAAGCTAAACAAATCAAAAAAGCTTCACACACACACACACACACATACAATAAAACTAGCACCAACTTGCATCTTGTTTTAGCTCGAGCATTATCGGCATTCACCTTTAAAAAAAAAAAAAAAAGAGGAAAGCTTGTTTTTGTGCACTACTGGAACTCATGTTGTCACACAAAACTAACTGGAAGTTAAACAAACGCATGAAGTGTGAGATACTATTTTTATTAGGAGCTGTGTGTTGAAATCTAAATCCTTCGAGTGATCTTGTTTAGCAAAGACTGAAATACTTTGCCATCCTTCAATTCCTGAAGTGCAGAAAATGTAAACATTTACAGTAGAATAGAGCTTTTGTTTGTATTATTTCCTTTGTGAAAGCCTGTCCTCTTAATCTCCAATGTCAGTCATCTACTGTAAATAAAATGATGATGTAGCAATAAAAATGTCACCTTAGACTGTTTTTCAATCAGTAGACTCATTTTTTTTTTATTAACTTGGCATATCCTCTAATCAAATAGCTCTATCTTGTTTCACGACCTCACTTTTTCAACTTGGGTATCACCAGATTCAATTAGCAAACTTCAATATATGCCAAAGTTCAAACATTTGCTTGAACAATAAGCTCTGTCTCACAACAAGCAGCTGTCCTGGGGATCTCTTAATGGCCAGTGTGAATGTGGGGAATGATTACACCAACAAAAACAAAACAAAAAAATCAGTTTCCTGAGAATTAACATTTAACCACATCTCAATAAGTTCTAAAACAAAAGAGTTGGCAGATAGTTACAGGCACTACTATCATCTCAATCAAGCCACTATAAATGTCCTCATGCACGGCCCTGATAATCAAAACAAGATGGATGATTTTAAAGACGTATTGACTTCTTGATGTGGAGTACAACTCCCCACTGATATTAAGCTGATTTATGGTTACTCTTCTCATTTTAATAAGTCGACTTCAATTCGCTTCTAAAGTTAGAAAGGCAGATTTTCTTTCAGCAGCACCAGAACTTTTTTTTTCTTTCCTCTCAGGTGGTTTCAAAGTAAACACCACAGCAGGTGGTGGTGGAGTATCTCATGTCTGTCTGTAGTGGCTGCTCTTTCACCCACAACTAATTAACACCAAACTATCACCAGTCTAACAGAAAATAAACCACATTACTACCAATCTGACACCACTGTATATTAAATATAGAAACTAAGACAACCATTCAAACTCAAAAGACTTGAGTGCCTGTAGAAACATACTGTATCTCACTTTACACAGGTGGAAGTTTAACTAAATCAGGCCATTTGTTTCTAGAAAGCTGTGATTCTGACAAATATTTCACAGCTCACTTTTCATATCTGTATGATTTCATGTAGGTGGGCTCCATGTAGTGAATGACTCTCCTACAATCACCACATTTAATAATAATAAGTTCATCCAACAGCAACATTTGATTAAAGAACCTCTCATCGACTTGTGTTCAGAGAGAAGAGCTGACTAGTGATTCAGTGTGAGAGAAAAATGGCACTTGTACAAAATGGTCCTGTGTATAATTAGTGTCACCTGTCGGATTCCAGTTCGGCTAAACCAGAAATGAATGATCAGAGTCTAAATCATTTTCAGCACGAATCACTCCTCTTGCATACAACAAACAGAAATTAATGCAGATCCAAAAGCAAAGTTAAACACTGCACTGATTGCAAGCACATGTAGATTAGGGCGACTACTTGCTGTCGCCTTGCAGGCATAAGCATTTAATATGCTTTTGATTTTAAACTATGGCATCTTTCTCATTCCTAAAAAAATGTCTTTTTGGAAGGTGAAAAAAAAAAGTTCCCTTTTATCTTGTCCTTCCTACCTCTTGTTTCCACTTGTCCTTCGCCTTAAATTCTTACATTTGCTCTTTTTGCTGCTTAGATTTAAGACTGAAGTGTGTTGTTCACCAAACCAGCTGCAAAGCTATCCCACCCATCATCTGAAGCTCAGTGCTCTCTACCTCACAAACAAGACAAGTCCTCAACAGGCCGTCCTGTCCTGCACAGAGGCTGCGAGCTGGGGTCTCACTGCCCATCTTGCTTGCCTTTAAGCAAGTCTGGTTCGGCTTTGGACTTAAGAGGGGAGCGCTCAGACTTTGGAGGGCTGTTTGTTCCCTCCACGAACATGTTGGGGATGTCCTGGCCGAAGTAGATCTTGCTGTTAGCTGCTATGGCCTGGTACTTCATCAGCTGCAGGTACTGCGGGGTTAACTTCATCTATAACAAATAAGGAGAAAGACGAGAACACATGGGAATTAGATGTTGTAATTGGTCGTGTGTTTGTGCTTGAAACTGTTTAAACATCGTCTTTTACCTGGTTTGCTTCAGCAGATTTGGCAGCAGTGTAAAATTCTGCATCAGCCCTCGCCTTCTCCCTTGCCAGGAAGGCAGCATCTGAAACAAAGAGACAGCATCCAGTGAGAGAGACACACTCATACACAAACATAAACATCCATCTACTGATAGAGCAGAAAGGCTAACCCTCTATTTCAGAGATCTTCTTCTCTGTCTCTTTCTCCATCACTTTCTGTTGGAACTGGATCTCTGCTACCTGGGCCACTTTCTGAGCCTCTGCAGGAAACACAAACATGAGTTTCAACAGCTGAAGGAAGGAAGTTGGGAGTTGATCATAGATAGTAGTTACACATGAATTGAACTGTGACTGGCAAGCTGGCTGAATTACAGTAAAAAGCTGCCATATTTACCAATAATCGCCTTCTTCCTTTCAGTCTCTGCTTCCTTTTCCACCACTTTCTGAGTCTGAGCTGTTATTAACAGACGAGTCTTCTCTGCTTCCCTGCACACGCACACCCACCCACACACACACACGCACACACATGTACACACAAGAAAACAATAAAAGTTCTCACAAATAGTTTCTTTTCCGCTGTGATCTTACTTGAACTGAGTGGGTGGGTCACATGCAAGAATGTGAAATCATGACTAAGACTGTGCTGATAAGTGCAGATTTACAAACTCACATGAGTTCAAAGTTCCTCCTGATAGCCTCAGGGATCTTTGGCTTGGTAACACGGACTGCCTTAATCGGGATGTTTAAATAGAGAAGAGAGAAAACAGAGAAAGAGAAAATGACCCTTTGCTCACAATTAAACTGCCAACAGATTTCACAGACTGAATGATTGATTGATAGTGAGGATAGTTAGTTGTTTTAGGACTAGTTTACCGTTATCTGTTTAGAATTTGAAGAAAGAGTTTTGAGATCAATACAGATTTGTCAGTTATCGTGACCAAGATATGTGGGTCAGCGATGTTTCTGATTTGCCCCAAACATATCTTTAGCCTTCCCATAATTTGTTGAGTACTTATTGGCCAACGTATATGCCAATACATCTGTGATAACGTCATGTGACGGGGTGAGTTTTTTCACGTGTTCCTTTGTTTCGTGTTTCCATTTTTACCAAATGTACTGTATCTCATCACAGCAGTACATGAACATTCCTCCATCAGGAGTAGGAGTCATTTAACAAACAGTTTTTAAGTAGCAGTGAGTAAATTGGTTTGCAAACTAACCAAATTTTATTTTATATCCAGTATACTGTGGACAGATTCTTCGAGGAGTCACAGCTCGCAGCTTAGTCTACAGCTCAAGTTATATGTGTGTAAGTGTATATAAAGGTACCTGTATTGTGAGTCCCGGGGCCATAGCATTAAGGTCTTTCTGCAGGGCGGTCTTCAGGTTCTCATCTATGATGTCTGCAAAACATAAAATCACAAGTTGTTTGAATAAACATGTGTGGCACACTTTCAGTGTATTTCAGGACTGAACACACAGCATATGTTTAATGTTTAGTTTGAACTTTCCATTTCATTAAAGATGCGTACTAACCAAACAACTCGATGTAGACCTCCTGTAGTGTGTGCACACTGCAGAACTGGTTCAGTTCGTGGTGAATCTTGTTGAAAATTAGAGTTTTGTCATAATCAGCAGTGTAGTTCCTCACGATATCCACAACTGCAGACAAATAAACAAAAGGAACAGTTAGGCTATTGTAATGCCAAGCGGCTGGCAGAGCTGATGAGTCAATAAAATAAGGAACTTTTGCAATTATGACAGAACATTTACTACCTGCTGAGGGGACCAGCATGTTGACAACCTCTATTCTGTCAAAATAGATCATCACACCACCACTGCGAAGGCAAGAAAATTGTTGTATACATAATATTTTTTTTTAATGAATGGATAAATATCTCAGCAGCTACATAGCTGCATGTTTCTTTACCTTGTTCCACAAGGCACATTCTTGATCTCATCAGTTTGAAGAGTAGTCTGAAACACAGAAATTCAAAACATCATCTGAAAATGATCATGATAGTTCTCCTACTACATGGGTGCACTAATTAACATGTGTCTGGATTCAACATGTGACCATTATTTTCAGGAAAGTTGTTTTCCAACCTTCCTGGTTTATGAATATATGCAACATGACCCGAGACACAGCTTTGCATGTTTGTTTACAGCTAACCTCTCTCTGTAATACATACATGACATATTCTGTTCCTTCTTGACCTTGTAAATATTAGTTTGACAAAATAAATTTAATCTTAACGTTGGTCAAGTGATGAAAACGGAACTATCTTTTTGGCTGCTGACTCCTCTGATGCGTTCAAGAAAACCCTGAAAACTCTTCTTTGAACACCTTGACACTTGAATCTCTTTTACCTTTTAGTGCTTTGTTGATTGCTGCACTACTTTCTTGATTATGGTATTTCTTATGCATTTGTCTACTTCCAGGTGTGGATTTAATTATTTAAAAAAAAAAAAAAACTTTCTGTCTTTCTCACTGCACTTGTACCTGGTCAGCTACTTGAGAATTTGTACCACAGCTCTTTCTGAGTCACTATCCTCTGACACTTGACTGTCTTGCCTCAATTGTAAATGGCCAAATGGCAAAATATAAATATAGAAAAACTAAGCAAATCCCTTTTTCTGATGAAGACCATGAGATGCAGTTGGAAGTTCAAGACAAAGCTAGTAAGTGGATCTTGAATTAAAATTATTTTGTTATATTGTAATGTGAACAGTCAATTTCATATTCAGGTTGAAGCTATTACCAGTTTTTAAAAATGGTTTCATTTCAAACCTGAATATGATAAGCTCATGTTACATGGAAGGCTGATTACAAATCTTTAATGACAACCAGTACACTCTGATAACATTAAGAGATTTGCTTAGTTTTGCACATCTTACTTATCAGTTATTAGTGCCTTCCCAAAACCAGATAGAAATGTATACCTCTATCGTAACAAAGGAAACTGTATGTCTTTACTGCCAATGGAAAAGATTCTGTTTTGAACATATTTAGCAGCACAACAAACGGTGCATAACCTTTTTCACTGAAATGTAAAATAATAGTCACTAAAGCCACGGTTGAATGACAACTGTTTGCATACTGCAGCAGATTTATTTATAGGAAATGAAACACTTCATGTGCAGTGTCTTGCAGCTGACTCTTATATTGTTCATGCCTCCACTTTAAATCCAAGCTTCAAGGTTGAAAGGTGAGTTTACCTGCACTGATCTGTAGGTGGTAATGAAAGGCAGCATAATATGATATCCAGGGCCATTGGGAACTGTCAGCAAAGCCCCACCCCTGAAAACAGATACAAACAAATGATTTTGATTCTGTTTAAGGAGGATGGACAAAAGAAAAGGACAGAAATGTATTTATTCAGGTGTTTTTATGGTTTCATAGAATAAGATTACGTTACATTATATTAAAGGGTGTTATTTGTCCATCTTGTGAACATCATCAACAGTTCAAATCTCATATCTAGGTTATGTCCAGTACTAAACGAAAGTCTTACTTCCCCACATGACTCAGGTATGTACAGACATGGAAACTTAGAAGATCATATATCTCAGATAATATTTATTATTATAAAAAAAAAAAAGCAAGGTCAGTGTTACGATACCTGTAGTACACAGCAAGGTGTCCTTCCTCTATCTTGTGAATGGAGGAGTGTAACAGGATGGCCATCAGTCCTGCTATTGTTGCAAATACTGCCCCTACATGCGGCATCGTCATCCTCGCAAGCATTCACCTGTAGGCAGAGAAAGGAGCATACACATAAATATTTATGTATGTAATGTATGTATGTAAACGCCACAGAATAGGTTGAGCCTATGGTCAAACCTTCAGTGCAATTAGCAGCAAGTACATGCAACTTAGCCAAGTCTATTACAACAACAGCCCTGCAATAAATCTTACATTTGTGAAGGTTATAATGTTCAGTATGGTGCTAGCCTTACAATATGATAATTTTGGAAGCATACTGTTTGACTTGTATAGCGTAACACTCAGAGGTGTTGCTGATAGTCTTCCCTCACTGATGTAAATAAAGGGGGCAAGGTATTATAAGCACCTCTCAATAACCCAACAGGCTATAGTATCATTTACTGCACTGAGTAGTGTTTGTCAAACTACTTGCTGTCAAAACAGTATACAGAGTTCACTGTCCTTCAGCCTGTTGCCTTAGGAGGTCATAACTGCCAACTGCCATCAGTCTGTACAATGACTCTCCTCTGTGTCAGGGGAAGAGACTCCTCCATTTTTATCATATTATTTATTACATTGTCCATCACATCTGTTGTATTTCTGCTTCATACTGTGATAATCTTTGGGCACTGCCTGTATATGCTACTGTTATATGCATACACTCAGTGCAGATTATTCAGGTATCAATGTTTAGAACAGTCAATTCTGACATCCATGGACAATAATGCACCTTACTACCACAGCAATATCCAACTCACTGTGCTATTCTTTCTGGTCTAATTATTTATATATTTAATATAGTTATTGTATATAATTTAGCTTTTTATTGCATTTGTTTCTTTGTATTGTTTACCTCATTGTTGGGTGCTGTAACATTCTAATTTCCCTTTGGAATCAATAAAGTATCTATCTATCTATCTATCTATCTATCTATCTATCTATCTATCGGTTCTTTGCTTTTTCTTACGGAAACAGCAAAAGTTAAGGCTGAAGTATATACAAAACAACTTTAGGTGTCAGTCACTTTCACCACAGACTGTCAGCTTGCATCCCAACCATGATCACGTTATTCCCAGCTTGAACACAAATGCACTCAAGTCGAACGAAACACACGGTCATTCAAAGTAGTTTACTGAACATTTACAGCGAGTTTCATGTCTCGACAGGTAAGATTATTTTGACCCTTTATGACTGCTGTAACTGGTGAAAATGGCATTAATCACTGCGTAACAGTTTACTGTTAAGATAAGAAATTCCTCCAAAAGTAGTCCAAACTAAGCAGCTAACGCTAACAAGCGTTAGCCCACTGAATGACTTGTAGAGACACAACTTAACGAGTAACGTTACATTCCTGTCAACACATTTTGGACCACAGATACGTCTCCTTCAATATTAACTAACATCACGCTGAATGTCTGAACTTACTCAAATCAACTAAAGCAAAATGCCAACAGACCCTTTGATTGCGTTTGCTTGGTAACGCATCTAGCCGGGGTTAGCTTATAGCAAGCCAGCTCCCATTATATCGGGTAGGCTCGGAAGTCAGTTTGTTTTAGTTCAATGCTAATATTAGCCGCCGTCAAGCAAACGACGTTGACTCACCTGTAAATGTGATAATCAATATTCAAGCGTTAGAATAAAAGGCTGGTAAAAGATAGAGAAAATTACCACTATATCGAGCAGTCTCCCCTCCTGTTCTTCACGCTCAACGACCCCTCCCCCTCACCTCACCCCGCCTCCCACAGATTCAGGCAGCTCACACAAGTGTGCTGCTTTCAAGGGCAGCACA
>CM055852.1:9396362-9626362 GCA_029490765.1 Euthynnus affinis | reverse complement strand
TAATTTTGTGCCTTGATGGTGAGTGAACAAATTTACAACTCTTGACAGACCGGTGACCTCGGATTTACTGTAAAAACGGGGGGAGGAAGGCAACTTCGCGGCACAATCAGGCAGCTGTCCCACACACCCACGTAGACAGATGAAGGCTGTAAGTGTGAATGAAGGAAGGGGAATTAACAGGCCAACAAGTCAGCTCTACAGCCAGGAAGAAAGGCTCTATGTGCTGCGTGAGTCCAACAGGGACAGTTCACCACAAGACCACGCTTTACTTAATAAACATGGCTGCCTTTAAGGCACACGGGAAAAGCAAGGAAAACACAAACCCTTTTAACAACTCACTATTATCTGTACACAGTGAATATTTGATAAGTACTGCTATAAACGTCTTCGTGGTGCTTCTGAATATTTCTACAGTCTGTCAAACCTATGACTTAGGATGGGGGTTTTCTTTGTGGTCTACACCACAGTTACATGACGAAGAATGTGAGCAGCCGTGAAGCTTTAGTTTCTATGCAAACATAGCTTTTAACATTTGCAACCCCCTAAAATGCCTGGGTCAATATTACTGACAAAACAAGTGCATATATTCTTTGTGAGGAAGCGTGTTTTTTTTTTTTTTTTGTGCTTTCCCACTCTGAGGCGCACACTGAGAAAGCAAGCAAAAATAACTGCAGCTTGGGGGTGGACGAAGTATCGACTGAGGAATGACGGTGACACCCATTTCTGAATTTCAGAATGCCACGGTATGTGCATGTGTACAGTGTGTTTGTGCATGGCTCGGTCCTCCTTATTCCTGCACTATTGAACTTAATATGCTCGGGGCGTTTGCTATTAGTAAAAGTAAACATGAGATCACAGTTATAAATCAGCTAACTGAGGGCAGGCTAATTCTAGGCTGCTCCACGTCGTTTCCGATGAGCCACATAATAGTATTGCTCGTGTTAAAAAGGTTTTTCCTTTAGAAATAAGAGGGTTTCTATCTGGTGAGCTGGCCCACTTTTCAGTGTGCAGCCAAAGGGAGCCACCTTACACCCTGTGTCACCTTCAACCTTCTCCTGGTGTCAAATTATGGCCTCTGACAGATATCTCTGGCAAGGAGATACCCCGTGGAGCAGGGATTTCCCCATAACTGGAGAGCTGATGAAGCACACTGAAGCACTGCCTGGTCCATATATGGTGTAACTCGAGTCAACCTCGGCCATGTGGCCTGGAGACGACCAGTGTGGCTGGGTGATATCATTTAAATCAATACCACAATATTAATCAGAATATTCGGTCTTATACATTTCAATATGGCAAGGGTATGCAAAAATGATCACGAGTCCAATGAACCGCACTCCACTGTTATGTATTACATCAGAAATCTCTGCAGAGGTGTTTTTTTTTTTTTTTTTTAATTATAATTTGCTTGAAATCTTTTGGACAACAGAATATTTTAATTAACAACTTATCAACATAATGCAATTCCAGTAAGAACTGCTACACAATAATAATAAATTATCACCCAGCACTACAAAACAATGCTTTAAAGTCAACAGTAGCATGCTGGGTATACACCGCTAATCAAAAATAAATACACTTGACTGGTGTTTGCCACTAATCTGACTTGAAACCAATACAACAAATCCACCTAATTCAGTTCCACTGAGTGCCGAAACAATTAGTCTATTAATTGTTCAGGCATCTGACAGGAAAATAAATCAACAACCATTTTCATAATCAAATTCATGTTTGAGTCATTTATTAAGAGAAAATGCACAACATTCGGCAGTTGTAGCCTCTGAAATGTGGAGAAGTCTCTTTTTGTTTTATATCATTGTAAATGAACATCTTTTGAGTTTTGATCAGACAAAACAAGCAATGTCAAGATGTCACCGTGGGCTCCTAAAAACATGTGATGGGCATTTCTGCTATTCCTTGACAATTTAAATGGACTAGATTTACAATGTGTTCTCATTTACCCGTTCACAAGCATACTCACACACCGATATGAGCTGCCACACAAGATGCTGACCTAACCATCAAGAGCAATTTGGTGATCAGCGTCTTTCCCAAGGACACTTCGAACTGTCAAACCTGTGATTAGTGGATGAATTACTCTAAACCACAGCTGCCCTAGAATAATCTAATTCAAAATAAAAATTTAATGGATTCATTGAAAAAATGTTCAATAAATGAACAGATCATGGAAATAACTATAAAATAACAGGCTGACTAGAGCTGTAACCTTTCACCAACACAAGTAAGCAAATCAGATTGATCGAGTCAATCAATTGATTATCAATGACCACTCAGCTGGAGCCTGATCATGAATGACAGCGGCCTATGCATTACACAGAATGGCCACAGCAACAGCAACAGCAACAGCAACAGCAGCAGCAGCGGCGGCAGGAGAACATGGGCATGTACAGTACAGTTTCTGTGCTGCTCCACTAGAGAGGAGTGGCTCTGAGCATGACCTAACAGGCTGGCTGGACGACATTCCTACAAGCCCTGGGGTTTGCCTTCCTCCCAAAAACAGCGACATAACACACAGCTTCAATTGTCTTCCTTGTGATGTCTATACAACTGACAAGAAAAAAAAAATCCTGCTATTCACTGGGTTGTGAAATCGCTTTAAGTGCGTTCTTAATGGGCTTTTATCTGTAACCATGACTGTAACCTCCCTTAAACATGCAAGATGAAATACCAGCTTGATTCTGTGATTAAAACAAAAGTGTGTGACTGTGATGATGATGATGAAGGCTATGAACCGTATGTTGCAGAAAGGATTTAAAAAAAGCACGCTGCAGATGCTGCATGGTGTCGTCCATAAAGGCTCTTAGCTCCACTGGAACTTTTCATTATTCATACATGCCTTTTTACATTCATTTAAATGACTTTCTAACTTACCTTCCTCACTGTGGTCCCTTCACTGGAAGCCACTCCATCTATATCTTCTATAGGTAACAGTACTGTATACGTTTGCAATAAGTAGACATCCCCTGAGGATATCCATGTGGATTATTTAAGCTTTTCAGTACTCATCATTATTGCTCCAGTATGGTGCAGGACTAGCACAGGAAGATATTCAAAAACAGCTTGCAAAACAAAGCATTAATTCTTGAAAATTCTATCCAAATAGGTCCCAGTTCCACAGTGATTAGTGTACTTCTTACGAGTGAACCAGAAGTTTGAAACATCAACCAGCCTTATGTCTTGGGCAAGAAGAAAAACAACAACTCAAATTGAGCGCGCACCATTTTGCCGCCACAAACAAACCAGCCAATAAGCCATTTAGTAACCTAACTGTGCTTTGCCGCAGTTGCTGCTGCTTCGCTGATAAGCTTGCTTCATGACAGCAGACAGGAAGCTTAATACATGGGCCAGACGGAGAGAGCTGCAAGAGCTGATGAGTCAAAACCCTACTACAATGATCGGTGTATACGTCACCAATGTAGAAACAATGCAGTGTCTCCCTCTCCTCTCTTTGTTAGCTGAGGTCAGTGTGTGGATGGAGCTGCCTGTTGTCAAAAGTCAATGTTGGGGTTCTTCTCAAGCCTTCTAAAAAAAAACTGGCCCCCAAAAAACATTTTCAACTTAACATTAGACATAAAGACTCAAGCTAAATAGTAATGACAATGCCAACTCAAATCCTGGCCAAATGAATGGTCTGGCATAAGGTTTGAGAAGTCATTTTCCCTGTGCGCAGATTATTAAGAGTCCATCATGTAGAGTGCTGCAGACAGTTTCTACTCAGCTAAAGCCACACACATACCAGTTATAGAGCCATAACTATTAAAAATGACTTGAATCAACTGGAAAAAGAAAATAGCCAACAGGGGTTGGCACCTTCACCTGAAAATATTGTGAGCTTCCATAGAGTGAAATCAAACATGGCAAAAGGATAGAGAGTTATACCAAAAAAAAATTGATAGAGAAGGGAGTTGAGATTCTGGATTCAGGAAATCCCAACAAAAAAAGGTTTACAGAGTGAACTTGGGTCTTTCACATCTAGTTTAGCTGGTCTCCTCCATGGAAAATCGTCGTTCACGGCAGGAAAACCTTCCGCCTTATAATTTATCAATAGCTGGATGTTTTAATTGCTTGACAGTTGAAAAAAGACCCATTAAAGCACTGTGACCTTTACCAAAGACAGCATTTTTAAAAAAAAAAAAAAAATTCCCGTCATGACTGGCAGTGACATGGCAGCTAATATATTATGATAGCATTCATAAACAAGACATACTGACTCTACAGTCTCTTATGTGGTATATGCTGCCTATAAAAAGTGACAGCTATAAAGAGATACACGCAATGAATAACAGTACTACCTTTCCTCCAGCTCGTTGTTATTTTTTCTGGAGTAGAGATAAAATGCAATGAATTTGCAAAGCTAAATGTTACACATACAATGTGGCTAGCGCTACACTAGCAGCTCTATTGATTTTGATAGTAAATATAGCTCTTAGTAAGTCATTTAATTAAGCATACAGTCTTAACACATTACCACACTCTCAAGCCTTCTCAAAGCCAGCAAGCAAGTTTAGTGGTTTCAGTCGGAGTGAAGAGGTCGCTAACAGCCGTCGTGCAGCGCCTTTAGCTCATATGCTAAAGCTAACAAGCTAGCATGGTAACGAGAACAATCAAACACAGAAACTGAAAGCGAGTTGCTAGAAAGGAGCAGTGCTGTGCCCCGGTAGTGTCACTAATGTGCGGTCGTGTGGCGTTTTTCACCTGTAATTCGGCCCTCTCCACCTCCCATTGTGCCCTCTCTACTTCGAAACGGGCCCATTCGTGCTGCAGGAAGTGCAAGATCCCCGGGATACTGTATTGCGCCCTGGCCGCCTCCCCAGCGTCGCCATCGGGCAACGGTCCTTTACCAGCGCCGGGTAAAACTGAGTTGTTATTGTTGTTAAAGAACACGCCGGGCCCCGCCTGTTCGTCCATGGCCGGGCTCGGTGGAAAGCTTTGTCCGTTGTCTCGCTGATTCTGGGTTCTGGATACAAACGGAAAAAGCAAAAGGCTGTCGACGGCGGTCCGTCTGCTCGGCTCGGAGGAATGAACTCACTTTCTGACAGCTAGCTGTCATTGAATGACGTCACTCTCGGCCACGCCCCCACTGCATGTCGAAAAACTATGTTGGTTTTTTGTTTTTTTTATTGGGAAAATTCTTTATTCACTAACAGAAGTTTTTAAATTCACAACCCTTCTTTCCTCTGTTTTTTTTTTAATTGAATTTAACTCAAGGCTTGACACTCTAGCGTTTACAAACATTAATAAAAAGCAACAGGTTCTGAGAATATTACAGAAACATATTTGGTGCATTAATTATTCATAATAATTATTTTAATTTTCAACTTTTTTTAGAATATTTGTGTGTCATTGCATTGATTTATTTTCGTTCCTTATTTCTTAATATTTATACACTTGTTTATTACACTAGTTTTTGTTATCAGCACTCCTGTGTTGTGTTGTGTACTTGTTTGTGCCTGATGCAATATGTACTTTTTTTTTTTTGCTGAATAAAGATTTGTATTTTTTAAGAAAATGTTGACTGGGGGCGCTCATTCACTTCCCCTGAAGTCTAGACTCACCTTGCCTATTCTACCCATTACACCCATTCAGTATTTAATCCCCAAACTAGGTTAAACCATCATCTTAAAATGTGTAACCAATTGCAGGCAACAGCACAGTCAAGTCAAAGCAACTTTATTCAAATCTCTTAATACCCCCATAACAGATATGCCAATTTAGCATGGCAGCTGATACTCGCCTGTTCATGTATCAATTGCACAAAGACAGATGGATCAAAACTAAATTAAAGGCAGAACAAAATCAGTATGATATGCAGCACTTACATTAAATAATGCAGTATTCCCACGCTTACAGCAGACTAGACTGTCTCTGAGATTATTCAAATTTTTGCCACAAATTTGAAAGCTTAATGCATTTCATTTTCAACAGGTTATAAAATATCAATCTGAGCTCAAAATAATAATCAAAAGTAATTTCTAAGTTATGTTTTACAGCATGTAACAGGAATGTTTAAAACATAATTTAAAAGCAAAACATATTTTCAATAAAAAGAAAAAGAAAGATCAGTAATAATCAGCAGACCCTAAGGTCATATACTAAATCAACTTCATTAAACAGACACGCATGATTGTAATCTAAAAGGAAAAAATAATTGCCACGGTCATGGTGATGCAAATGCAAAAATGGCACAGTGGACATCAACTTTTGGATAGTGAGGGATGATGACCAGGCAAAAAGGAAATGATCAGGAAAAAAAAAAGAAACTACTGGAAATAAAGTAAATTGTGTCCCTTTACAAATGTGCATCAAGTCTGAAAATGATACATTCACACAATCAAAATTTACTACATATTTTAAAGTGAGACTCTTTTAAAGTGAACATTCAAAGGCTTTTTAATGATATTTACATAATTGCCTTCTTGACTTCATTCTTGAGTTCTCATCCGTCAAAAACAAAGATGAGATGTAGAATAAATAAATACATTTAAGAAACTGTTGATACAGACATGACATGTGGTACTCTGTTGACAGACAACAAACCAAACCAAAAAAAGACAACATGATGTTAGGCTGCGCGAGTGTGCAGTACATTTCTGGAGTGTTCAGAAAAAGCTTGTCTTGAGTTTGATGGTTGGTGCAGCTTGCACAGTTGGCTGAGCTTGCCTGGCTGCAGCTTTGGCTTTGCTGCTGGCCTGGTTGGCCCGTATAGCAGATTCCAGGCGGGTTTTAAGCTCAGGTGCTGCACCAATTACTATCTTAAAGGCAGCTGGATAGAGGGGACCAATCCGCATTAAGTTCTGAAGAGCGAAATCATGCAGGTTTTTGGAGACTTGCGGTGCAGACGAGATAGCATTTTCATCCAGAAGGTAGGAGATGAGAGTTGGAACAAGAAGAGCCAGCAACTGTACCCCTGTTGAACACATAAGAACAATAAGGCATTGAAAAAAAAAATACAGAAAAAAAAGTAATTAGAACAGCTCAGCAAATCTGAAAAGGGCTGGGAGCGTTTCAAGCCACAAACCCAAACCAATACTCTCAGCCCAGATATACAAGGCACCACTGAAAATGATGCAGTGGTTACCAAAAGGGCTCTGGCAGATCAATTCACCACAGTGGTAAGAAAAAAAAAGCTGAAAAGAACTCATTAGATCCTAATCATTAGTCCAATAACAAAGATTATGCATACACCTGAAAATAAATGAATACCATCAATATGTGATGCATAACGAATTACGTACAAATACAGTATAAAATCACTTTTTTTGTGCAGCTATGCAATTTAGCTTGCTTTGCGGAGGACATAAAAAAACAAGAGCAAGCAGAAACAAAATAAGAGGAAAAATGAAATACAAAATTTATAATTTAGAGTACACATCATAGAATTATATTGAAACCAATACTAAAATTGACAGTAAAAAAAGTGCAGGGATTCTAAATTTAGCATTTAATGCTCTCTTCTGCTGATCTTTGACAGCACACGTCCAAAAGCACTGAGCTAGATACTTTAATAGATCTACTTTAATGGAGCTAAACGCTTTAATGGAAAAAACATGGTACTTTAGTGGTCCATTAAGCAAAGGGATACTAACGGTTCTGCTCTTCACCCATGCCGACCAGATTTTCCAGGACCCTGATGCCCTCCTGCACAGCCTGCAGCTCAGCAGCAGTCCCTGGCCTACTGCGCTCCACTGCCTTCAGCTTCTCCACCATGAGTGGAGCCAGAGCATGAATGTACGGGGTAGACAGGGCACGGCTGGAGTGCTGAAACACTGACAACAACAGCTGGTAACACCGAGCCTGAACCTATGGGAAAAGGAATGAAATCACTCACTTAAATGTCTAATACACCTTTTTTTTGGGTTATTAAGATCTGTCCAGCTGTGCGTCAGCTGTGTCTGTTGATACACTTACCCAGGGATCACTAGAGTTGAGGGCATTTCGGAAGCGGTCCATGCAACCCTTCTGCAGGACCGTCACTCCTACAAGTTCATTGCCGGCAGACAGCAGGAAGAGTGTAATTGCTGTCAGCATACTGACCTCATCCATGTCAGGCCTGGACTCATCTACAAAAAAAAAAAAAACACAAACAAGACCCTCCAAATGAATGATGTCAAACTTTTTGGTTGTCTTCTTCATAGAAAGCTCAGGGTTCATGGTTAAATATGTATTTGCGTACCTGGCTGTGAGTACTCGAGCACAGAGGCCAGGCTGCTCCGCACAAGGCCGGTCCACTGTGTCTGCAGGCTCTCCACTCGAGCCAGTGGAGAAGTGATGATGGTCTTGATGCCCTGCAGGGCAGCAGACACAGGAACGGGCACCGAGTTGTCAGCTGTCTTAACTGCAGTTTCCCTCAGCACCCCGGTGATTAGGAAGAGCACAGTAGGTAGGATGGTCATGCTTCCTGCAAAAGAAAAAAGGAAAAATCAAGAAATAGGGCATCATTTGATAGTGAATACCACATTGCTATGCTAATAATATTCATACATACTCTTAATCTCACACAAAAGCAAACAGCAGTTTATAATACCATCTGAAAGGCCTGAAGAAACCAGAGCAGAGCCAGCTTTGTCAGTGAGTTTATGAGTATGATTTCTCATTAGCATACACAAATCTGAGCGGTGCAGAACAGGCCGACTTGTTCAGAATTGTTCTAAAAATGTTCCACATTGGGAAAGAGATTTTGGTATCTACAGAAAAGATGACAAGACACCGCTTGTGTATGTGTGCCTCCGGCCTCACCGGCAGGGGAGCAGAGCGAGGGCAGTTCTGCCAGGATGGAAACTGTGTTTGCCACCAGGCGCGCGCTCTCTTCAGGCAGTCGCTGAGGCCTGAGCGGCACATGGCTGGGTGACTCCTTCACACGTGTATTAAGCTGTGGTAAGTGGCGAACCAGGATGAACACGAGCAGCTCCATGGCTGCAAAGACCAGAGATTTGCCGGGGACGAGCTCCCCTGTGTCTCCTCCTTCCCCTAGGCTGGGCTGGGAGTCTTTCTCGCCGTCTTCCTCTTTGCCTAAGCAAAATAGCATAGTGACCTAGATTACTCAAACAGCAACATCATTGCAACCACTTTGCTGTGACTGTAAAACTTGCTCAGTCACCCTCCAGGAAACAGCTGGGTGAGTCTGTGTTTTCAGAGTATAAACAGTGTTAGAGTGTAGAAAGTGTTAGTTCCTGACCCTTGCTGGTCTTCTGTCGCTGAAGATGGTCCTGTGCAGCCCTGATGGTCTCTTGTACGACAGCAGTGACCTGGAGCTGGACGGCGGGAGGGTCCCGGGTCAACAGCAGCCTGTGGAGCACGTTCAGGAGCTCCACTGCCAACAGCTAGGACAGAAATAACAATTCCAATGACGCCACTGTGAGACACCAAAAATCCTGCCTTGAAATTCAGAGAGATGCATTTTCAGAGTGAAGATCTATTAAGCTTCTGTATTATCTGTTGTGGCCTGCTGCCAACAGGTCCACAAGCAACAGTTTTATAAGAGCAGCGGGAAAGTTCATACAGAGAGATGTCAGACAGCATGATCTTGAGGTAGTTGTAGTTTAGATATTTAGATTTCTATTGGAATATAGGAAGATTGTACTTCAGAAATTAACCAATGCCAATAAAAATGGCTTCAAAACAACGTTCAGACTGTATGTTAACAGTAAAAAAGTACATTTTTTTTTGCTTTTCAAAGAAAACAAAAGCTGGTGACAACAATCATGCGGATTATGTTCACACAACTGCAACATGTTGATATATAAATAAAACTAAAGCCAAAAGAACCACAAGAAAAAAAATCACCTCCTTCCCTCCATCCCACACATACACACACACACACACACACAGAGTCAATTTGTGGTTCCAGTCTGTGACAGGAGACTGTACTGACAGCGTGGCAGCAGCAGAGAGACACATGCTGTGGCCCAATTTAAAAGCTGGATCCTCTGAAGTCCACATTTCTAGACTGAACACGTCATAAAGGGGTAACCTTTTCAAAGGCTCCTACAAATGCAAGTGTCCCATTATCCACTGTGTGTGGATCCATTGTTTAATGGGGCACATGAGTGATCCTTGCCACCTCGTAAAGTCGGTAAATATCACGTGACCATGTTGTATTTACCAGATATTCACACTCAGGTGATCCTCAGTCACTGGTAAACATATCACTTGAACTAGACCCATGAAACAGCCACTGCAATGTGTAAACAACCATGCTCCACTGTTTGTGACTTGATGTTTTCTTTGAAGTAATCTATAACCTCAGGTAGTAGAATTTGAAATTTCAAAACATTTTTTTTTTTCAAACTGAAACAGTTTTGAAAAACAGCCACAAAGTTCCAAATGAGCATTTTCTTCCTACAATGCAGACACTAATTATGCCATATGGTTTCAATATTGCATATACCTTCATACCGTCATTTCTGCACTCTGACTTGTGCCCTTACCTGGTCCTCTGCAATGTGGGTCTTAGCACATGGAGATTCTAGCATGGTCCACAAAGCCCTCAGGCAGGACATCACATGTTCAATGGGTTCCTCGGGCCGGGGGAAACAAAGGAACTCTATACTGACACCTGAGAGACGGAACACAAAAATGCACTTAGGGGGTGTTTGTGCTATTCTCTTTTTCCCCTGTCAGCCACCACCCCTTTCACTGTCAGTAGATGCATGGTAGATCTGTGGCTGTAAAATGAACAAAATACAGTTCCACCTTCCTCTTTTTTAAAAAAAAAAAATCTCAACTTTGTATAGTAATAAGTTTCCCTTCTGAGTACCAAATAACCAAAACCAATAAAACAAGAGAGAAATCAGAAAAAACTGCAGATGATGCCTGTGTGCCTCTTTACCCAACATTAGATGCATCCTGTCTTTCAGCGACTCCTCAAATGTCTTAGTGGTGGAGGAGGCTCCTGGAGGGATGCCAGGAGTCTTGGAGGGAGCTGAGGGAACCTCGTCTTTCTCTTCACCAACTCCGAACCCGGTGCTGCTCAGCCACAGAGCCACAGCGTGCAGGACGGGGGCCCAGGAGCCGCGGTAATGGAGTCGTGCTGTGTCTATAGTCTCTGGTGTATAAAAGGCTCCACCTGACCACAGACACAAGAGTGAGAAAGAACTTGTTTTGACATACTGCTTTGAATTTTGTACAGATGCATCATATTAAAAGTAGACTCATAGATTTCCAAATATATGCTTATGTTTAGGCCACCTGAAATGTTCATTTCACCCATTGGTAAACAAATGACAAATTCTGTTTGAAACATCTAATCCTATCTAAACTTATTTTTCAGTACTGTAGGAGATGGTTTTGTTGACATTGTATCAAAAACAGTGACATAAATTAGGTTATTTTTTTATATAATGCCAAGAGCTCTCTGGAGAATAGAATTACAGCTTTTAGAGGACCAAAAGTAGAACAAAGAGCTAAAAAAGTAGAGCTTAAAGTGGGCTAAATCTGCATGTTCCATTACAAACACTGCAGGTCTAAATTAAGTTATGAACCTGTGTATGCAAATGAAGAGGGAAAAGTAGAAGAAAACCAAACATTTCTTGATTATATTCATTAGTCCGTAGGCAAGACTCTGTGTTATACCATCAGGGGGCAGCTGACTGGAGAACTCAGCAGGCAGAGTGAGCAGAGCGTAGTCTCGGAGCATGGCCAACCACAGGCGGCTGAGCGAGGGCAGCTCTGGCTGCACCAAGGTGATGAGGCTATCAGGTGGAAGCACATCTGCACCCAGATCATCCTCATCCTCATCCTCATCATCATCTCCACTTCGGACTGGCTTGGCAGGCTTAGACTCGGCCTCTTTCTTGATCTTCATCGCCACCACATACACCTGAGCAAGAAAGCCCACGTGCAGTCAGATTTATCCTGTCCATCATTTGCAACATAACAAGCATGTGACAGTACTATGATCAGAGCAGCAGCGTCTTCAGTCTCACCTCAGCCCATGCCTTGAGTACAGCCAGTTTCTCCATTGTGGTCGCGCTCTCACTGTACAACTGACTGGATGAACCCTTCCCAGCCTGCACCTTGTCCAGCGATGACACGAGCAGGTTGTGGACTCGCCGCAGGTCATTGAGGTCACTGACTACGCCACTGCCAATCCATGTACTACACACCTGTAGTCAGATACAGGGGTATAAGTGATAAATTGCTACATAAACTGACCATTTACAGCACCCACAGTTTAGCTGTTTCTGGTCTTACATCTGTTGAGAAAAATTAATAACCTACACACACAGTGTTCAAGGTTGATAAGTCATCATAAATGTCATTAAAGGGGAGCGGGGCTGTGAAATAACATTTATTATGAAATAATGTTAGGGCTGTATAAGTGGAGCAGACACTTATTAAGATTATTTTCTTCTGAGGAGAATTATTATTAGAGTGTCAGACACCCCATGGCAGGGATCTAACGTGGTTTTCTTTTGCCATCTGTTTGCTTATTCAAAACATTTCTCTCTTGGTCATATCGCAGTTCTAAAGATATGCATTAAATGCTCTCTTAGATATGTATGTTTGTTTCTACAGCCTTGTGGATACAAAGCGTCATGGATATTTGTTATTGTTTTCTATGCGATTACAAGTGAATCATTCTCTTTAGGAAAGAGAAACCTTGTGACCAAGCTTTTGGCCTTCCAAAAGAACAGAAACAAAACGCTCAGCCAAAGACACAGAGGGGGAATGTCAAAGAGAGAGAGAAATAATACTGCTGACAGTCATGTTTGTTATTTTCCACTGTCACTCATTATTCACATCAGACAAATAAGTCAAAGTGCATTAAGCAAGAAAATCTGACACCGCTAGGTTTAAGGGGATGATGACTCACTATGCAGTGGTAATTAACTGCTATTGCAGTGGCAACACTATAAAAGGCTCTAACATCATCAAAATATATTAATATATGAAGGGGCCGGTCAGTAGGATGAATGATAAGAGTACAAACAGAGCCGGTTGCTTGGTGCTAATCTCTCCATTTCTGAAGTGTACACCTCAAGTAGGACTAATAAAAGCCCTTTGACTGAATATTACTTGTAGAGGATCATGAATACAGCGGGGAGTCTTACCTGGCATGCTTTAGCTGTTATGTCAGATGGCGTATCGGGTGAAAATGCAGGTCTGAGGGCAGCTCCAACCTAAATGCATTCATGATTGGCACAAAGTTTACTTCAACAATTTGTTTTACATTTGCTGTGTCACTGTTCATTTTTCAACTTTCAACTTTTTCAACTGCACAGCATAATTCAATTCCACTAAGTTCTTGACTCACATTGGCCTGGTATTGCTCCAATATTACATGGCCTGGGAACTCAGGCTCTGGTACAGAGGCAAACTTTTTAATGATGTCCTCCAGGGCTTGCAGGCCAGCCATCCTCAGCTGGTTACTGTGGTCTGTGGCCGCCATGAAGGCCATGCGGATGAGGTCAGATAAATGGAGCACCAACAGATCCCCTGGACAGAGAGAGAGAGATGGGATGGAAATCAAGAGGGATTGTGTGAGGAATGCCTACATGCATTTATAATCATTGGAAGCTATGTGTCCCACAGTGATCAGTCAAGAAATACACAGAATTTGTGACCAATTGCTGTCTATCTAAACATTTTGCCATTCATTGTTTAATATTTGCTTTAGTAAGGCTTTGATGATGGGTTGTACGCCAGCAGGGAGGTACAATTATTGCCTCCATCAAGGTCTCTGTGTTAGTGGTCTAAACACCTTCCTTACACACACACACACACACACACACACACACACACACACACACACACACACACACACACACACACACACAGCACATCAGTTTCAGTGTGTAGTTGCAGCGACTGAAAAGGAACTGGATATTGACCTTGAGGCTGAGATTTAAATGAGTTTTAGTTGAAGTGCACCTTTCAAGGGATTAGTTTGACACACCAGCGTTGCAGACCGACCATCCACTCAATCCAAGTCACTAAATTTGGCTTAGCGGCTTTCAGAGCTGCAGAATCACTACACTGTGATCTTACTGTCTAGTCTGTAGAATGGTCCCTTCTTTAAGAGGAGCTTATACAAATACTGGCTCCTCTATCTGTCATAGTGAAAAAAAAAAAAATAGCCCTCCCACTTTTGCTTACTCATCTCTGGCTTTGTTCCATCTTTACATAAAAGCAAATGAATGAGTAGAGCTGCCTGGAGGTTGTGAAAAAAAAAAAAAAAACACTCACACAAAATTTCAAGCAAATGCTACAGTCAGTGCCAATCGAACAGCTGCACTGTAGGTTAGAAGGAAATGTCTAATGCTCCATGTAATCAATAGTTTTAATATTGGTACGTGGCTTTAAAAAAAAGAAATATATTAGAAGTGCAGGCTTTTTGATAACCTCAG
The DNA here is from genome assembly GCA_029490765.1 of Euthynnus affinis. Taxonomy (NCBI): domain Eukaryota; kingdom Metazoa; phylum Chordata; class Actinopteri; order Scombriformes; family Scombridae; genus Euthynnus; species Euthynnus affinis. The sequence continues at coordinate 9,611,993 of CM055852.1, read as the reverse complement.
CCCTCGGTCCTCGTTCCTTGTGATTGGACAAGAGATCTTGGGCGGTGTAAATCAATCACAGATCCTAAACTATGAACAACTCTGTTTGGCAGTGTGTTGTACCTTTGGGGTTCTTGGCTTGTGCAGAGCGGGCAGCTGCCAGGTCAAAATGCGTTTTGTCTGCGTTTTCACACAGCAGGATGATGCGGCACAAGCAGTCCGCAGCAAACACCCGTGTCACCCAGCGTGGTGCCACGGAGGGCTTGGACTTATCGTCTTCGCCCAGACCTGTAAACATGGTGTCATCGTCCATCTCGTCTTTTTTCTCAGAGTCCTCTTCGTCCTTTTCCACCTCAAATGTCACGGCTCCTCCTACATCTAAAAGAGGAGATGGACACACAAGAGCGGAGTTATCCCACCGTGTCAAGAAGGATTTGGCCTTACTAGACAGGATTGACTGATAGTGTGAATGCTGTCAGCATGCATTATCCTGCAGATGCCTCTAAAGTTCACTAAAAAGTGAAAGCAATACTGGGCTACTATCTCGACTTGACTTATCTTACCAGCTGCTGTGTGATACCTTAATTTCCTTATAGAATAAATAGTAACATGTCATATTTTGTTGCTTTGTAGAGCTACCTGTAGTTGCTGCTAGGACATCCTTGCAGAGTTTCAACCAATGAGAAAGTTTTTCCACAGCAAGAGACGACAGCATGTGACCCAATGTGTCGTGAATATCGGAACACAGCTTACGGTCTGTCTCGCGATCCAACATGCCGAACAGAACCCCCTCCAGACCCGTCTCTGTGATGTTCAGCTCTGAAACGGGGGACAAAGTCGACACTGAGAAATCCTGACTGCACAAAACGTTCTTGTTAGCTTCATGTTTTGTACTCACTTATTGTGTTGTTGTCTCCCGCCCTCTTTGCCAGGCTCATGGCGTACTCACAGACCTCTGCCGCCTCTCTCTGAGCGAGCTGTCTCAGGCAGGCCACGGCAGCACGACGCAGCAACAGGTGAGAGCTGCATAGGTGCACCTGCAGGGTTTCCGATCAGACAGTGGGAAATTATGATTGTGAAAAATATTTGTAGTCTGAAACTCTGTTGCATATATCAGCCACACAAAAATATATAATAATAAATATATGAGGAGTGATAAATAAATTTTAGATTCCCGTACACAGAGACAGGGCACCAAGCTGGACAGGTTGACATGGCGGGGAGCAAACATGTGCAGCTGCTGCAGACATGAGATAGCAGCTGCCTGAACCAGCGAGTCGGAGTGGTCCTGCATTATGGCACAACCAACCAGGCAGGACGAGCGGATAGTGGAGATAGTGGCACCATTTCCTAGCAAACCCAATGTCATAGATTAAGAAGCAAGACAAAAAGAAATTGCATTTTAACAGTTGGTGAATACACAGTATGTCTCTGGGTCTGTGTTAGAGGCCTGTAGTGGATTAAAATTGATGACACTGCCACCTGCTGGCATGAGGTGAGTATGTTACGGTTAAAAAGGCTTTTAAAGATGAGAGAGTCAAATGAGGTTTTTGATTTTGTTTCCGCCACAGTTACCCTGTAATTCTGGTCCGACGGTGGTGATGAGGGCTCCCAGGCAGCGGCCCAAACACTGGTGCACCTCTGTGTGAGAAGGGGGCACAGTGAGGAGCAGTGTGAGCACCAGAGAGAGGGTGGGCTCCACGTAGCCTCTGTACATGGGACCGCTGGAGTCCACGATCAGAGCCAGAGAGTGCAGAGCCCATGTCTGAAAAAAATGGATAGAATATAAATACATATGCAAGCTGTGAAGCAGGTAGAACAGAAACAAAGCTTGATGTTTTAGGATTTACACAGAAAAGGAAAAAACATCATATATGAGAATTAAACCAAAATATGGTCCAGTATAGAGGAAAGAAGCTACAGGAAATTAAACCACTCTCAACCCTCTGGGTGAATTTCGAAATCCATTCCTCCCGAGTAATTCATCATACCTGGACCTCATGAGAGGATCCATCCTGAGCCAGAGCCAATAGGATGCTGACACTGGTCTTTAAGTGCTGGCCTGAGCCAATTCCTCCAACATATCGATGCAGACAGCCAAGAGCCAGTGAATGACCCGTCCTTGACACTACATCACGGGCCGACTTTAGCCTGGAGATGGAGGAGGAAAAAGATATGGATCACTTGATTAAAGTCAAGGATAGGAAGGTAAGATAGATTCAGTTCAAAATTGATTTAGGACAATCAAAGACTGAAACTATTGTCATATAAACTCTCCCGAAAACATCTGTGACGTATTATAAAATGTAAAAAATTATTATACTGCTTATGTGTTGACTAAGTCTCCCTCAATATCAGAATCAATCACAGCAGTTTCAAGGTGGGCACCCAAAATTAGTTTCACCAATTCAGTATCTCAATAAATGTTCCTGAGTTATGGCTGTTAAATAATATAGCTGTTATGTCACAGGGAAGTTGATCTTTGACCTTTTCTGGATATAAAATGTCATCACTTCATCATTTTATCCTACTGGACATTTGTATGAAACTTTGTCATAATTAGTGTGTGAATTCTTGAGTTATGGACAAAAAATGTGTTTTGTGAGGTCACAGTGACCTTTGGCCACCAAATTCTAATCAGTTCATCCTTGAGTCCATGGGGACGTTTGTGCCAAATTTGAAGAAACTCCCTCCAGGCATTCCTGAGATATCGCATTCACGAAATTAGGACAGATGGATGTCTGTACGAATGGACAGACAACCCAAAAACATAATGCCTCCAGCCATGGCTCTCTCTTGCTCTGAGGCATAAAAAAACACAAATACAGCAAAGATTACACAGATATAGAAAGCTTACTTGTCGAAGCTGGTCTGCGCCATTCTGGCGATGAATGTAGCCTCTCCCACCACCTGAGCCATCCTGCCGAGGGCCTCTCCAGCAGCACAGCGCAAGATGGGATTGGGATTGTCCAGTGCTCCCATCACCAGGGCCAGGGCCGATTTACGCACCTCCTCAGGGCCCAGAGTACTCTTGTTTTCGGCCAAACCCTTCATTCGGGCAGGAAGGATGAGATATTATTTTTCGCTGCATATTAGCTGAATAATGAAACGTGATACTCTTGTGAGGGTATGAAGCAAGTTTTCTCACCTTGAGGGCACTAAGCACTGCAGTAAAGATGTTCAGTTGGACTGCCTGCTGTCGAACTCCTTTAGCTTGCTTTATACACTCTGCAAAGTGGTCTAGCATCTGCAGCCTGAATCACATACAACATCAGGTTGAATTCATTCTTTAACAGCTTTTGACAAACACTTTTGCAGAACGACAGTCGACACAAGTGCGGATTAAACCAACAACAGATGTTGACGTTTTCCCAAGTATTAATATTATATTTTCAGTATTTCCACAGCGACCCACTTAATTGCTCACCTGTGTTTGAAGGAGACATGTGGAAAAACCACACCGAACAGAGCCACTGAAGCGTCGATGACTGACACACCCAAAGGCAGAGGCCCTGGGATGGCCTCGCCTACGGGGACACGCAGGTATATGGAGGAAGGATCGTGCTCCAGAGCTCCACTGCCAGACGCGCTGTTGGGCTGCAGCTGTTTAGAAATAATCATACAGTAGTTTCAACAGCCATAAACATTGTATCATGACCCAGAGATCAGAAAAAAATCACATACATAATCTACAGTTATTAAGAGTATATATAGTATTATTGTATGTTGGATTATTCAAATGACAGGTGATTTTACCTGATCCTCTATGGACTTGTGGTCAGTCTCCTGTAGCCATGAGCCCATGAGCACACTGTCGTCATAGTGACAGAGAGAGCGCAGCAAGGAAGTGGTGGTGTTGGCTGAGTTGTCGGTCAAAGTGAATTCCGCCACCAGCTCTCTGAGGAGGGCGTTGAAGCTGCCTACACGAGCAGATTACAGGGTTTTTAAAAAAACACCTTTCCTTGTTTTTGCCACCGTCTTAATAAAGAAATGACCTGTCTTACCTTCATATGTCTTGGGAGGCAATAGAGCCAGGATGTCGTACAACCTGAGTCTCACCATCGCTGCACTTGCTTTCAGATGAGCGCCGTGCACTTTAATGATGGCAGGGACACTGATAACAGGAGGAAAACATAAAAATCACTCGATAAATAATCAGAAAAGTCCAACAACAAAGACAAAACACATTCCCTCCTTTACTATATATCTCTAATAAACACACAGTCTTACTTAAAACATGATACTCACTGAGACATCATAGTCATGGCACATTCAATTGGAGTCATCAGCCTACGGATTACGTCCTCTGTAAGCAGGTCAGGACAGTGAGCCACAAAACTTCTCATGGCTGTAGAAGGAAGGAGCAGGAGTATGATCAGAATCGAGCGTGTTGACATGACAGACCACGTATAGCTAAACAGGAAGGTGTTTCTTTACCACACAGTGCTCCAGCTCGGCCCTCCAGGGTGACCTGCCAGGTGAAGGAGTCTCCTCTGGCCTTTTCCGCCTCCAGCTCCTTCTGGGAGCGAGGAAACACGTTCCTCCACAGCAGCAGCATCTTGGGAAGGTGGTAGCGCACGAGGGAGGGACCTGGACATGCACACGAACACGATGTTATGGCGATGTTGTCAGGGAGAGGGGATTTCTGATATATCACAGCTAAGAGATAGGCAGCATCTGATGGACTCACCTAAAGTCATGAGGGCTCCCAGCAGCAGCCATCCAGCCTGTGTGCGTTGCAGGGAGAGTCGACTGTTCTGAGCAGCTGTCCGCAGGAGGTCTTCAGCTATACTCACCACCAACTGCAGGGAAGGAACACTGAAATTTCAATCTTTTCATCTAAAATAGGTGGATCAATTAGGCAGGGACAGAAGGAACCAATAAGATTGAATGAGTCGTCATATTCTGGGCCTACACACCTTGCCCTTGGAGTGGGGGATACCCAGCGGGCACTGGTGTACGCCTCCCAGTAGAGCAGCCATCGCAAAGCTGTAGCCGCTCACAGCCTCGGGTGAACTCTTCAGGTTGTTGATTCTCTCTGCGCAGCGGTCCAGCAGTGGGGTCAACTGATAGGGCAGCGCCACGGCAACGCAGCGCAGGCACCATGCAGCGGCCAAACGAGCTGCCATGCTTGGGTGCAGCAGCACTGAGGTCACAGTTTCAAGGAGTCCTGGGAAAGAGGACAAGGAATGCGGTTTAATTTGTGAAAGAATTCAATCTAAAATTTATTTCTTCTGACTGTAGATTCCAATGTATATTGAATTTGAATTGAACATGCGATAAGTACATGTACAGTGATCAAACTAAAACTCCTGAAAGTAGAAGAGCTTGTTCAATAATATATTATAACATGATATATTCTAGTCAATAGAAGAGGTAGCTGAAAGCTGTTAGGAGCTTGTATTCTGTCAATGCCATGTAAAAGTGCTCAGTCGGTTGATGGTAGTGTTATGTGCGTAAAAGCCAGTTGTGTTTACTGGAAATTAAGTGGACTAAAACACACATATGTTTGTTTTTATATATGCCGTGTGTGTCTCACCTATGGAGGGCTCCTGGATGAGCGGTGAAGCTGTGGCACTCAAGCTCTGAACTAGACTGCCCAGCTCTTTTAGAGCGCAAACCATAACATGCTGACTGGCGGAGACATCGGATGCCCCCGCCTTGTTCTCTCCACTGATGTCATTCACAACTGCCTCTGGAAAAACGTGGCAGGAAAAGAGAAAAGGGAAAGAGGGATTTATTGTTGTAAAATTCAAAAATGTATTACTTGAGCAGAATAAAAACTTCTGGCAACAAATGAAGTCATTACGAAACTTCACATAGTAAAAATACAATAATATATTACTAATTTTAATGTGTGCAGCATTGATGGATAAGATGCCCTTCAATAAATTGCAACTTAGATTAAGGATTTTCTTTAAAAAAAAAAAAAAACAGGGCACTTTGTAGTTATTTGTACATAAAGACAGGTTATAGTAACCTGACTGGCCACATTAGTCCATGTTTTGCTGTTACACATTATAAAATCGACTCAGTTCTGCAAATACAGCACTAAAATCCTTCAAAATACTGAAGAGCACACTGCTATATACCAAACTCAGAGCTCTGAGGATTTTATTCAGACAAATATGTTGTGTTGAAAACTTCAGAAAACAACGGTTACTGTTGTATTTATGTATAAATGTGACAAAACAACACAAACAGTAATATTTTATGTATCAGTATCAGAGTTTATATCCTCAGAGCTCTGAATAGGCAACTGTTATAAGAAAGCAAAGACAGATCACACTTATGGAAAACATCAATAACAGATAGAATAGATTTAAAGCTGCTTCTTGAACTGTTGCAGTCATGTTTTTTTTGATAAAACTTGGGATACAGGGAACAGACTATAGAATATGTGGCTTTTTCCATTTACTTTTAGGATAAATCTATTTCACAAAAGTCTCATTTCAAGAAGTCTCACAACAAGCAGCGAGTACAGTGATGAGCCCAGGAGCGCAGAGTCTTGAGAGACATCAACATCTTTTTCAAAGTCTATTTTAACATCAATAAGAACAAAGTAAGTTTGACATAGTTTACAGAAGTTTGAAGGTTGCAAAGCAAATCAGAGTAAGAATCATCCTTTTGGAATGAGATAAAGGTGATTATAAAAATGATCAATGTGTTGTTGTGAAGCAGAAAACAAAAATAAAATGAAAATTTGGAGGAAAATGAAATCGATAAGACTAAATGATGGGAAAAAAAACGTGCAAATATTATGTCTTGTTGCTGTGGTGGGAAATGGCTTGTTCCTAGTTTGTGAATTTAGTGGCACATGCTGCTTTTCTGCTTGTGTAAGCCAGGTGTCAGCAGTCAGAGAGAGTAATGTTATCTGCTCCTCAGGGATTGTAATGCAATAACAGAATGTGAATTCACAGGCGAACAGTCATGAAGGGTATGCAACAATGCAAGCGTGAGTGAATTTAGTGCTGAGTTGGCGATGGATAAAGTTAGATTTAAAAAGGGAGAGGAAAGTAATCAAAAGGAAGCAAAAGTAGAGAGTGGAGAGGAGGAGAAGCAGAAATAGGGAAAGCCATCTCCGCACACAACACAAGACAGAAAAGAAAAACCATCTCCGTACGTAACACATGCTCAAACCCATGCAAAACTTTTAGAAACTTTAAGAATGAATGGTGAATTAAAAAAAAATGATAATAATGGATGAGTACTTACTCTGTAATGCTCTGAACCGTGATATTTCCCCCCCATCCTCCTTACCCACAGCCCTCATTTGCTTGCTGATGGCTTGGCAGATTTCTTTGCCGGCTGCAATTTGTGCTTTCTCGCCAAGTAAACCCCCCAGGGTAGCGCGTAGCATGAAGGAGACGCAGCGGCGTGAGTACACAGCCTCGACGTGAGTCTGCGTGGCCCGCGGGTGAGACACTAGGTCCAAAACGTGGGACAGGAACGTAGCAAAGTTGCGCTCCAGCCACTGACCGCCGAGCGTGGTCACAAACACAACATAGGCCTGAGGAAGATGGAGGAGGATTATACGTGAGGTGGTTGAATAAGACAACAAAGCTGCGATTCTTGACACGTTTTAAGGATTCAGCTTACCTGTGTGACTCCCACCCGCACCTCCCTGCTGACAGAGCCGCCCCCCTTCAACATCTCCCCTCCGCTCTTCAGGAAGCCAGATCCACCACGCAGAAAGCCCGTGGCCATGAGCTCCAGCACCTCCTCCAGAGTGGCCCGCTTCACATTCTGACGCATCACTGAGGAAAAGAGATTTCAGCTCTATTGAAAATTTCCAAGTCCCAAAACATAAACTATACAAATCAACTCTTTAACTTACCTGCTGCTTGTTTGGGCATCAGGGCAGTAGCCATGACTGTTCCCAACAGTTTGGCCACCGCTACTCGAACGCCATAGTTAGATCCTTCCAGGGCCTTGAAACACAACGTGGCCATGTTCTCCAGTTCTGTGGTCCACATGAATACCGCCTCATTCTGCAGCTCCAACAGGCACTGATCAGAACATAGAGGAACAAAGATGGAGTCATTTTAGTAACATTTAAATCTGAACAGGAAACATCTCTTGTGTTTTGTTTAAATAAAGTGACTGATATAAATTATTACATATATTATACGCATTTTGATGATGCATCCAAACAACATGGATGCTCAGTTTATACATATCATGGCAAAATATACAGGCCACGCAACTTGTACCACATATAGTACAGCTGACTGCCTTTTTGGTTTTTTTTTTAAAACAGGAAATCATCTTTCACAATAAGGAAGGCATTTGCATAACACATCAGATCAGAGTTTGGTTAACACAGTGACATAGCAAAAAGGTCAGGCTTTCATTGGACATACCTTCGCTACTGCACAGCGCACAGCCATGGACCTGTCTGTGAGTAAAGAGCGGGCGTTCTTGTAGATATCTCTGTGACATGAAGCTGCAGCTCCACCCAGTCCACTGAGCACCTTCTGCAGGCTGAGGAGGATCTCTCCTCTGCCTTGGGACTAGACAAATAGAGTAAAGGTGGAAATAGAATAAATGTCACAGACATTTCTGTTATGTGCTGTTCCTATAGTCCCAATACATTCCTGCAATAAGACAATGGCAAATTGTCCGTGCTGTTTTCCAGTGTCGTACTTTAAAAGTCATACCTCTGCACTCTTTAATGCCTTCAAAAGATTATTAATGGTGTCTGGAAAGGAGCTTCCGAGCATCCTGCCCATCTTCTCATAAAAAGCGCCGACACATGCCACTGCAGCGCTGCAAAAACAAAAGTTACTGTGTGTGTTAAAATGAAACTATACAATTTAAATGATTTGCAATATAATCATCAGATGAGGCTTCAGAATCATATAAAATGTATCATCTCATTTAATAAAACTGTTTTGTGCCATTATCACATTCATTACATGCGTGTCCACTTGAGGATTGATGATAATAACAAGATAGTAAGCAGCATCATGAGATAGGTTTAACCTCAAAGCTTCAAACATATCATTATGTAAACTAAAACACTGTGGGGGCGTGATTAGCAGGGGGATCCAGACCCCTATGTATGCCCGCACCCCCTCTCAGCCCACCTCGCCCTGTACAGAAGCAAGTGGGCATGCCAAATGATATGCAACCACAGTTAGATTCCATTAATGCCTGCAAGAAATACAGCATAATATCTGCTCATGTACTCTTAATCCCTCATTTAAAAAGATGAAACATCATTCTGCAGATTAACATTTGGCTTAACTGCTAATACCCTTGAATATGGACACACTGTGTATCACTGCAAGTCTGGAAGCAGTGCTGAGCAGCTTCTATCTTAATGCAAATATATACAGTACCAGTCAAACAGTCAGACACATTTCCTCATTCACGTAAATGGGAAAGTGTGTGCAAACTTTTGACTGGTCCTGCATATAATCGCGAATATAGTGCAAACTGGACATAAAGAAACAAATATGCAGGATCTGTTCTTAAAAATAAAAATACAAACTGCTGTGATGAAATGGGGTCTTACAGTTTAGTTGGTAAGTATGCAGGTGTGTCATCCTTGCTTTTGATGATGTCATTGCATTTATCCAACGTCTGGAAAACAGTGAAGGTGTCGCCAATGCTGTAGAGGGTAGCGAGGTTTTTAGCCAGCAGTTTTCTTGTCGGCGGACCAGGAGCGCTGCTGATCAGTCCCGTCAGCTGTTCCACAAGCTTCTTTTGCTTCTCCTTCACATCCACCTGCCAATCAAGCACAAAATAAAAGTCACAAACTGCATAGCACCTGATGAAAACTACAGCTTGATCAACGCCAAAATGTGAACGGTCACCTTATTCGCTGCCACGAGCACTTTATCCAAGAAGCGGAGCCACTCGAAGATGAAGACAGGCCTCTTTGCTTCAGTGATCTGAGCCAAAGCATCTTCATTGAGCAGCAGACTGTGAGCCAGCTCCATGGCGAGGACCTTTATATCACAGTGGTGCCCTCGCCTCTGCAATCAATCAATCAAACAAACTTCATTTGTATCATTTCATACAGCTTAGTGCAATACAAAGTGCTTCACCGATGAGAGTGAAAGAGATTAAAAAGTAGATGAAATAAAAAAAGGAAGACAAATAAAATCTATGTGGGAAAAAATAATTATGAATGAATGAAACAAATTTTTACAAGAAAAAGTGCTAAGATTAAGTAAATAATGTCATTTTTGGTTAAAAGTCAGGCTAAAGAGGTAGGTTTAAGACTTCCAGCTGCTGTCACAATCTTATATTAGGAGATGTACTTTGTCAGTAGATGTTACCTCTCATATTTCTGCCGTTTCATCCAATCACAATATTCGGTAGAAAACATGATAATAACTATTCGAGTTACCAAAGATTTATGGACATTTTACAGTATTACAATGACTTTATTATGTTTATGCCAGAGACAGCAGTAATTATTAAGTTCAATCAGCTGTCAGCGCTATAGAAGCTTTTAAATCCGCTCGTACCTATCGTATAAAATGTCTCAATCTAAACTCTTAAAGCTGTGTAGCGTTAACACTTTACTGTTTCGTGTTGACAGCTACATCCAGCTGTTGACAGGCGAGCAGGTTAACTTAGCAACCTAAGCTAGCTACGAGGAACAAGCCAAACTCCGACTACACACCCAAACTGAACCTCACCTATATACCGTCGTATTCTTTTCTTAAATTTCAGCTGTTCACATACATCTCAGCGACAACATATTACTGAAACGTGTGCTATATGTAAGCAAATTGCTCATCCTACCTGTGTTTCGATAACCGAGGATGAATGACGACGAGGACCGACGGTGTCGCATTAAAGATTGTCCGAAGTGAAACTACGGGAAGTAATGTACAGAAAATACAGCTTTAAAATAATCGACAGAAAAGTGTCATAGTATGTGTATCATTTCTTCCAGTTGTCTCTATGCACAAAAAATAAGCATCTTCCTCTGAATTATTTATCAAAAGCGCCGGAACTTGACACTTGTTGTGTACCTTGTAGCTAGTCGGAACATATCGTTGAACGAACCAAACATTAGCAAAGCAAATACAAACGCACGACGGGAATAGTTTTTAAGGCGCTGTAACTGTTCTTTTCTACATTTTTGCCCTTTTGCGTGGTCAAAATGTCTGATGAGGAAGATGACTATATGTCTGACGCATTTCTCAGCAAAATGTAAGTATTATTTATGGCTAGTGTTTGCATTAAAAGCTCGAAGCATCGAGGTTGCTACATTGGGAACCATTTTGGTACTTTTGTATGTTGTATGAAGTTAAAAACTAACCCAGACCAATTGAAAAGAGCCCTTTGATGCTGTTATGTGCGCTTTTTAATGTGTAATATCACTCTATCCATGGCATGCAGTTAAAATGAGTAATTTGGCTAAATCACATCACGTTTATCTTATCACTGATAACAAATAAAGTAAGATGTGTCAGCTATGAAGATATAGATGTGGGAGTTAACATTCATTGCTCTCGCATTAACTGAATATCATTGTTTTCTTATCCCAAAATAACACTTTCTATATTGTTCCGTCTGCCAGACAAGATGTGAAACCAGGTGTCAGCATGGTGAGGCGAGTAAAAGAAGCAATGAAGAAGGAGGCAGAGCAAAAGGAGAAGAACATCAGGAATCGTCAGAAGACTTACAAGGAGCGAGAGAAAGACAGCCGAGAAGCAGCTTTACAGAGCTCCATCAGCAATGAGAACAAGGGCTTTGCACTTCTGCAGAAAATGGGTTACAAAGCTGGTCAAGGCCTCGGAAAGCAGGGCAAGTTTTTGTCTTTCACTCTTGGATTTACTGATTTTTCAACTGTTGTTGTATTCATTGCATGTATTCATGATCCTCTCTGTTACGTCTGCAGGAGCCGGAAGAGTTGATCCAATTCCATTAAATATCAAAACAGGTAAGGAATACATTTTAAAATTTATTTCTTGTACTTGGAAACAACCTGTGTAATTTGACTGATTGCTTGTCTTTTCTTTGTGTAATGATTCAGACAGAGGTGGCATTGGAATGGAGGAGGTGAAGAAAAGAAAAGCGGAGGAGGAACTTGAACATTATCGGCAGAAAGTACGAGCCAAACAACAGAATGAGACCAAATGTCTGGAAGATTTTAGGTGAAGTTTGCAGCTTTCTAAGAGATGCCCTATACCCCTAAGCATTGTTCCATATATAAAGCCTAGACTCATAAAAAAAAAAGGCGTAAAAACGTTTCTATTAATTTAATTAATTTCTTTATGTTGTGTGTTCTATGTTATAAATACTGTAGCACCTTGTTTGTGTGTGTGCGTGTGTGTGTGTGTGTGTGTGTGTGTGTGTGTGTGTGTGTGTGTGTGTGTGTGTGTGTGCGCGCACTCTCATGTTTTCTTCATTCCAGGTCAAGAGTAAGGACGGAAAGAGAAGAGCGTAAGATTGAAGGAGATCTCAGAAGGAGTCAGCGAGCCTGTGAGCAGCTTGACAGTCAGAAGGTTGGAGAAATCATACAAAAACATACTTTGATATTTCACTGCTGGTCAGTATAGAGTGTGAATCCTTTAGCTGAGTTGTTTTTTTGTTTTGTTTTGTTTTTTTACAGGGTATCACAGTGCCCAGGGAAGACTGGTACTGGCCTAAAGCAGAAGCTGATGATGAGGAAGAAGAAGTTAAAGAGGAGGAGGAGGAGGAGGAGGAAGAGGAGATTGTGGAATTAACCGTCAGTATCAAGTTGAGCTTGTTTTTTCAGTGATGTCATGTGTAATCCTAATATATTAACCAATCAGTTTTGTTATAAGGTGCAATAAATGTAACTTGTATGATCTTGTGGTGATTCATTCAGAGTAATCTTACAATGTATTTGTTATATTATTTTCTCTTACAGTCTTTTGACAAACTGCAAATTCTGACATCCTATTTACGTGGAGTCCATTTTTACTGCATATGGTGTGGGACCACCTATAATGGTAAGAGTGATTACAACATGGCTAGTTATTGTTGTTTTTATTTCCTTTGCTGACATACCGTTTTCTTATTTGACAGATGAAGAGGACTTGTGCTCTAACTGTCCCGGGGATACAGCAGCAGACCACGATTGAACTTGATAAAAAAAATATATGTGTGTATTCTGAGTGAAAAAGTAGTAACAAGTGTTTGACGGTGGAAACATGAGTGCAGACAGCATATTACACACGTGAAACAGGCTCATCACACTATCATCATCATCACACTCAACAGGCTGTAATAAGCAGTTGAGGCAGTACAGTGATCAGTTTTGGAGTATAATCTCATTTGAATCTGAAAGGATGTTGCTGTTTATGCTGTTTGCTGGAGGATGGCCTTTTTTTTTTATTTGGAAACGCTGTGGAAAATTTAGGATGCTTTGTATTATTTATATTTTGAAGAGATGTACAATTATTTGTTACATTTTTCAAGAGCAATTGCATACCTGTGTTTTCAATGTTTTTAGAAGTCTATGTTAACTATTGTTTTTTAAGCAACTTATATTACATTAAATGATGCTGGGTTTGATTTACCTAACAAATGTAAATAATGTAATGTAAATATGATACTGCCATTTTACCTTTGTGTGTATGTGGTGCTCAATTGGGACTTCCTAGGTCTTAAAATTATTAGATTATAGACTCGACAGGATTTTGATATAAATTACCAAAAATGGTATCAAGAACCCATTTAGATACGGTCACATTTGAAACCATGTGAAGGGAAATGTCTTTTTGGTAGAACTGCAAACAACTAATTACACAATTACAGACTGATTTTTTGGGGGGTTTTTTTGTAAGAGGTCACAAGCCCAAACTTTTGGAAACCACTGGTTTAATCTTTAATAATGCAGCTTAATTTATAAGCTTAACACTACGTTTCTTTTAATGTAAAATTTTAATCTGAAAAAGAAGTAACTAAAGCTGTCAAATAAATGCAGTGCAATATGCAGTACAATATTTTTCCTCTGAAATGCAGTGGAAGTATAAAGTATAAAGTTGCATAAAATTAAATACTCAAGTAAAGTAAATGTACTAAGTTACTACTGCTAATAGCCAACATGGATACCTACTACTTTACAATAACATTTTGAACATCTTCTTAATGATTATATTAGCACTGAACAACTACAGCTCCCATAAGTCATAGCTATAGGTGCGGTACTTAAACTTTATGGGAACTGTAGTTATTTAACAAGCTAATAAAATAACTGTTAGTCAAGGTGAAGAACAGGCATGCATGTTTGGAAGTTAACCGCAGCTGCTTTTAATGAAATTCAAGCAAACATTAATTAAAACCTATGAAACCATCAAAATGATTATTGACCCTTACCATAACCCTAACCCTTTTCCACACTTTCCCAAGTGCTTCACATTTTTGCTTCCACTTGTCAGCTGGTTCATGTTTGCTCAGCCACTCTTGATATTTCGGACAGCATTTGAAGGCACCACTACGCTGGAGCATGACGATTTACCGAGAAAACGAAACTGACGGAGGGGCACGTCTGAAGTCCTCATACATGGGAGCCAAGTAAAGATGACAACGGAAAATATGCACTTTATTGAGATTTGTATTTTATTTTCTAGTTTTTATGTGTTTTGAGCCGGCATTCCGGCCGCTGCGTAGTTTACGATGGAAACGGGAAACTACGTAGCTAAACTAAACGAGTATGCACAGAGGACGCGGTCGCAGCTGAAATATGAAGACGTCGGATCTGTTGGCCCCGATCACATTAAAACGTGAGTTAAAAACATTCTCTGGTGGGTGTGAAGCGCTGCAAAGTCATGCTTCATTAAAGGATTTGAACACATTCGGAGGATTTAACATCACAGCCTTGTTGAATGGGACGATGGGATATTTCCATGGATGTCAATCCGGAATCTCCAGTTTAGATGCAAAGATGAGACACTTTGAACCTTAACGCTTCCATGTGTACATTTGCAAAATTGCAACCGTTTTGTGTGTTGAAGGATAAGAAAACGTGTGTATTCTGCATGTTCCTTCAGTTCATTCAACGTCTCCAGGAATGTTTACATTCCCAGTGTGATGTTTGCACACTGCAATGCACTTTGTCACCACTTTTAAACTACACATGCATTTCCTTGAATATTAAGCTAACATTGTAGACCTGAAGTAATTTGTTGAGACATTCAGTTTGCGATCCCCCCCTCCCCCGATCTATATGTCCCTGCCTCTGCTGAATTATTTGTATCCCTGATGGGGACAGTATCCCCCTCATAGCGATTCATGCTGCTTCACGCATAGACCTTATAACATATATAAAATAAAATAGGATATTTAATAAAATCTAAGTAAAGTGCTGCAGCGTGAGAACTTCAGTGCAAACAATAATAAAATCAGGAATGGACGTTCACTGTCAGCTCTCGCGTGACAACGTGTCTGGGCTACGTGATGACGTAGTAAATGGACCGGGGGGGCTCTTATAATACATCCATGGGGGTTGCCTCCTTCCCGGCTTCCTTATTTGCAGAGATGTGAGTAAATCATTATACATCCATGGGGTAAATAATGGGCTACCCACTGTGGATGACCCCTCCACAGTAAAGCAGAAGTCCGTAATCAAAATAGTTTTTTTTTTGGTCTGGCAAGTAGGCATTTGTTGTAGCCCAGTGGTTCTCAAGTAGAATCCAGGGACCCTCAGGGGTCCCCAGCAAAAAGGTGAATAATTTATTTTCAATTTAAATCAATCCATGTAATTAAAACATCTAAAAGCAAAACTCTGATCAGATGGGGGACCCTTTTGAGAACCACCGTTGTAGCCTATTTATTTTTATGATGACAGCATGTTGTGCTATTGCACACTGTGATTATTTTCTACACAATATTGAAGTTTGCAGCACACTGTGCATAAAGCTGAATTAAACAGTGACTTGCAAGACTGACATAAAGTGTATTGGCACGTCACAGTTCCCACAGTACTTGAAAGGAGCATGGGGAGATTTAATTCTTTAGATTTCTTCACAAACCGTAACCTGGAGATATTACTGTTTCCTGCATACAGTGTGGGGAAAAACAGAAGAAAAATACTGAGGAATATGGCATAAATTCCCATCAATGAAAAAAGTAGGAACACCTGCACACTGACTCCAGTCTGATTAAAATTAAATTAGATAGGACAATGTTTTGATCCTACTTTAATAACCTTTCACCTACATGGTGTACATACACCTACATATTTACTCTGCTTCAGCTCAAACTTGGAATTCAACTATAGCTCAGTCACAGTGTAGGAATGGTGATCGCATTCAGTATTAGTATCTGTTGATATTTGTAAGCACAAAGAGGTAGGTGTATACCCTCCGTTGCAATTATTAAAGGACAGTTCACAAATTTCCAGGTGTGTCTTAAAATAACAGTGAGGTGCCCAAATGAAAATTGAAACAGGTTTTTCTTGCCATGATCGTTACTCCTATAAAAGTGTTTCTTTTATAGTAGTACAGCGCTGTTCCAAAACATGAGTCAACATCTGTGTTGTTTCCTGGGAAACTCTGGGTAGCGTGAAGGGGGTTAGCTCCAAAGTTAGCAACAATGGGCTAGCCTAACCTGATGACTATAAACAAAGTAACAGGGAACAGAGAAATGTATGGCTGCTGAGTCTCCCAAGTTTTCCTCAGTGCATCCACCTGCCCCACCACCCCCCGCCACAAAGCCAAAGCAGTTGACCTAGGGGAAACACTGCTGGCCGGCAGAAGATCCCTTCATACTTCCCTCTGTGTAAATATGTATTTAAAAGTGTAATTAAAGCTAATATGAAGTAAATTAAATAGATATCTTTCCATGTTACATTCTTTTTAGTGCCTCTTCTTGTTACTGTACTTCCACCACAGCTCAACAGGGAAACACTGCCGGAAGAAACACAAAGAGGAGAATTTGATGCTAAAAAGACTGTAAATGTGGCAGATATCTACTTGACATGACCTTCAAAAAAGATTTTGAGTATTGACTGTCCTGTTTTTCTTTATAATTTCTTCTAGATTTACCCTAAGAGCAATCCTGAATGGTAAGGTGTATCCTGATGGTGTGGGGAAGAACAAGAAGGAAGCCAAACAGAATGCAGCAAAAAATGCTTTAAAAGGCTTGTCAGAAGAACCGGTTGACTCTGTAAGATTATTTGACCACTTTCTTGACTTACTGCTGGTGTGAATTTTTGTATCACTGTAATATGTAAAATCCCAATTTACAACATGCTGCATGTCTTCTTGATGTATATTTGTTGTTATCCTGACAGACAGAAACTGCAGCAGAAGTATCCGCAGCACCAGTGCATCAGACAAATGTCACTAACATCAACTATATATGTTGGCTCAATGAATACGGCCAGAGGAAAAGGGCACTGATAAAGGCTGTGGAGTCAACAAGACCAGAGCCTCATGATGCCACACAGTAAGTCTTAACAGTGTATCCAAATGTACGTCTAGCTGTCTAGTCACCATTGGAAAATATATTAAATAAAAGTTTTTATGGTTTCAGGTGTTGTAGGTTCATGGTTGACGATAAGGAGTATCCAGTTGCCTATGGGAAAACAAAGAAGGAAGCTAAGGAGGAAGCAGCCAAGCTTGCATATCATGAGATATGTGGGAGTAAAACTACAGAAGTGAGTAGTAATACACACTCGTTTGTTTCTGATTAAATGCCAACAAACTAACAGAAATTCATGGAAAGAATTGAAATTCTTCTCCTTGATTGTAATAACACTGTCATAAATGTGCAAGTAGTTTTTCCAAATGTCCCACAGGCCACACTCCAATCATTTCATTGTTATAAAATCATACTTTTTTTGTTTTCAAGACTGGAGATGAGAAATCAAGCAGCACATCTATTAATCAAAAGGAGGATCTGAATCAGAGTGTGTCTGAGATCTGGTGAGCACATTGGCAACATGCTGTTTCATTTGTGTTTCATTCTTCACCTCTGTGAAACATTGAATGAAGTAATATTTTGTTTTTTCTTGATTGTTTGATTATTAAAGGATTTAATTAGCATCAGTTTCGTCTTTGGTATTACAGTGATAGAACAAAGAACTTGAGTGTGAAGACAGAGGACAAAAGCTTTATAGAGACAAATTTCATCGGAATGGTCAACCACTATTGTCAGAAAACAGCTCGGTCCCATACATTCATTGAGGACAGGAGATGTGGCCCCCCTCATAGCCCTCAGTGAGTATGAACAAACCTCTGTGACCTGAATAGACACTTCATGATAAATGCAAGAGGGAAATCTTAAAATATTTCTTGCTGCATACACAGATTTTTCTACAAGTTGGTGATCAACGACAAGGACTACCCTGTGGGTGAGGGAAAGACTATCAAGGACGCCAAACAAAATGCAGCTCAGCTGGCCTGGTCTGCTCTTCAAGAACAGTCAGACTGGGACAGCAAGGTATTCAATATTTTCTGTTTTAATATAATAAAATATGGTTTTAATTAGTAAGTCTCTCTCTCTCTCTCTCTCTCTCTCTCTAGCAACAGGTTACCAAGTGAGGTTCTTTTGAACATCTAATGTTTCAGAAAGCATGAAAATGGTTCCCTTTAAGGAAAAAAAAAAATAGATTGATGTTGCACCCCATGCTACTATGTAACAGCAAAAAATTGTGCTTTGTGTTTTCAGGTATCTTTCTTGTCAGCGGTATCTAATGACAGTGCACTAGTGAAGCTTCCCACAACACCAAGCACTCAGTAAGGCACTGACCGAGGAGCATAACAGATGGTAAAGTTTGATGTTGAGAACATTCTGCTAATGTGTCTCATTATATTTTCTAAGGAAGTCCCGTGTTGCAAAATCAGAAAACTTGCCAACGCCTTCAAGGGACCCAGTTATTCTCGCCAATTCATCAAACTCTCCCAGAGTTCAGGTCTGTTGTTCTCTATGTAATCCTTTTATACTGTTTCCCCGTTTTTGATGCTTTGTCTATTGCAGCTAGTTATATCAAGTTACTTTAATTTAAGGTAAAACCAGAATTATTCAACTGGTCTTGATTACTGAAATATGACTTACAGACTATGAAAGTGACTTAATATATTACTAGAATGTTTTTTAGTAATCCATGTGCAACACATGTTTTTGGGGAGAGAAAACAAGTTAGCAATAGCATTACAAGAGCAAGAGTTTGTCATTAATTCCAGAGTGATTGCTGAGAAGTCAAGAGGGACTTTGTATGTGTGTATGTATGTTTAAATCTGTTTTCCTACTTTCTATTACAAAGGATCAAAGTCCTGATGTGAAGCCCAAAAGAAAGTAAGCCATCTTTTGAGACTCACTGTAAAGCCACAGTACATAATTTTTCACTTGTGTTTGCTGATTATATTTTTTCTTATCTTGTTAGAATTGCAGCAATTTTCCCAAATGCCCACAGAAACAGCAAAGAGGTGAGGAAAGCCTGTGGAGGATAATAAATAATCATGTAACTTTACATGATTGTTCATTCACTTATGTTAAACTTTTTAATCTCTATATCATGACTTTGTTTTATTCATGAAGGATATAATGGCCAATTTCAATGAGAAGAATATAGAAAATAGTCCAAGTGTGAAAACGTCAACCCCATCTGTAATTTCAAGGTATGGAAAATTATAACATTTAATAACATTAGTTGCATGTTTTAAGTACTTCTGCAGGCTTTTAGTTTGTGTGTTGTCTATTTATATACAACCACAGATGCATTTTTATATTTTCAACTATTTGCCTCAACAATACTTTCAACAGGTTTACAACAGAATTTGAGTCCATAGACTGTCTGGGGAAAGGAGCCTTTGGTCGTGTTTTCAAGGCAAAACAGAAACTAATAGACAAGTATTTTGCAATAAAGATCGTCCGCTGCAAAGAGTAAGTCAAGCATTAAATTCTGTTTTATTTTTTAAATGAGGACTGCATAGTGTTTTCATTTATTCATTTTCTTATGCTCCTTTTGATCAGAAAAGCTTTACGAGAGGTGGGGGCATTATCAGACCTCCAACATTGTAACATTGTTCGATACTTCACATGTTGGATGGAAGATTCAGGATACCAGTGGGACACTGCAGCTGACAATTGCAGCACTTCCCAGTAAGTCCCATCCACTTAATGAAATCCCAACTTAACTATACATATTTACTAAAAGTCATTTCACCATTTTATTTTCTTACTTTCCTAGGTCTACTGGTAATTCACCTCCAAAGTTCCTCTATATTCAGATGGAGTTATGTGACACCAAAACACTCAGAGTGTGGATAGATGAGAAGAATATACAGAATAAGAAGAAATCTCTGCGAGACCCCAAGAGAAAAGAAGACAGTCTAGCTCTTGCACTACAGATAGCTAATGGAGTTGAGTACATTCACTCCAAAATGTTCATCCACAGAGACCTGAAGGTGAGACGAAGTAGACAAGATTGTCATTTATTACTACACAACTGTCATGGAGTTACATGTGTGTGTTTCTTTCCTCTGGTTAGCCTGCCAACATCATGTTTGGGCGGGATAGAGAGGTGAAGATTGGGGACTTTGGTCTGGTCACTGCTGAGAATGATGACGATGCTGAAAACCTGCTGGAGAGAACGGTGTACAAAGGAACCCCATCCTACATGGCTCCTGAGCAGGTTAGACCCTCCATTGTTTACATTTACTTCAGATGCTTCTTTATTATTGAATATTGGTTATCAAAGAAAGCCATTAAAAAGGTACCTGGAGATTTTAACCACTAATGATGCTGTAGGGCTGCAGTGCCTTTTTGTTAATATAAAGTTCTTTTTTTATAATAGAAGACCAAGAACACTTACGACCGGAAAGTGGACATATTTGCTCTGGGTTTGATATATTTTGAACTACTCTGGAACCTCCCTGCTGGCCAAGAAAGAAAAGCAGTGAGTTCAGACACACATCATATTATATCAATAATTGTTTACTAATAAATTGCTTCAAGTTTGTTTCAAAAATAGGTAAAGTAACAGCCAGTTTATCAGATATTACTTGCAGATTTCAACAGAACATTTAGACTTTTCATAGCAGGAAAAACGCAGGTGTTTGTAATAACATTAATGTCTAATGTCTTCCATGCTGAAGGACAGCTTGCTCATTGCATCGTGCTAATTACATGTTCTTCCACTCTTTTATCACTGCTTGAATTCCAGATTTGGGAGGGTGTCAGAAACCAGGACTTCCCTCAAGGGTTTTCACACAATTTTCCCTACGAGGTACATCAGCATCTTCACAAGGCACTTGATACATGAAACAGTATTTTGCACAGGGCGGCAGTCACTTGTGATGGTCACCAACAGGGCAGTAGTGATGATGAGGTACAGACGTTTGCCCCAAAGGATGAGTGGCAAAAACAGGACTGGTGATGTTTGCTGGTCAATGATAAGAGAAATATCTATTTCAAACAGTTACAACAGATGGCAGGTGAAAATATTTAGTCTGTTAGGTAATGTAGATAAGGGTTTCAGAAACACTGACTTGACTTATTTATATTACAGAGATCTCAATGGCTGTTCTTTTTGTTTTTATGTTGCAGAGACAAATTATAAAGTCGGCGCTGTGTGTGAAGCCAGAAGATCGACCAGAAGCAAGTAAATTAAAGACTGATTTGGAGGAGTACTATGAAACAGTTATGAAGCTAAAAAACAGGAGTCAGGACAGTATGACTGTTTGAATATCACAAGGAAACATTCAAACAAAAGGAAAAAAAATGTCAGTCATCACAAGCATGACTGTTTATTCAGCATCATATTTCATTTTACATGGACTTGGAAGTTATTGAATGCTGCGGAGAGTGTCTTTTTTTTTTAAACAACTCTTTTTTTTTAAGAACTGATGTGACATAATTTATCATGATGAACAAGAAACCTCACTTATTTTATATCACTGAAAGCAACATTAAATTAAAATTGTGTCATTCACTTTTAATAAATAATTATGTCATGGGAAATTACTTTGTCAACTGGTATTGAAATTATGATGGAAATTGTTTAATGAATTCAAAGTGATGTCCCATTATAGCCTTTGCTTTGTAATGAAGAGGCTTATTTGGAAATAAAACAATTGTCAACGAGGATGTAATGATCATTCAACTGCTGTGCAGTTCATTTATGTACCGTGGTTGTATTCTGTATGATTTGTTAATTTTAGTGGGTGCTGCTGAATACTTTGGAGTGCTCTACTGGTGAGCTGCTTCATTTTTACATTCAAATTAGTCTGTATGGGAATTTTATCAGATCAGAGTTGGGATGTGCCATTGTACTGTTTTGTTTTGTTATTAATTCCCAACATGCAAGACAACTGTGTTCATATACAATATGAAGATTTTGTATTTGAAAGGAATCACACTTTTCTTTCAAGGTCAAGTATTTTATGTCAAAAGTGAAATGTAATGTTTACTTGTAGGTTTGGCTTCAAACTGGTCTCTATGAACGCAATACATCCATTTGTAATTGCCTGAAAGTGTGGTTTATGGCTCAGATTCAAACACTTTGTTGGAAAACCTCAGTAAGATTCAAGTTTAAGCTCTTAGACAGCAAGATACACAGTAAAGTCTAACCCCAGTTCTCTGTAATCTAGCCTGATTGCAGTCTTGCAATTGAAAGGGCTGCCTTACAAATTCAGTTTTACATCAATGTCAGGAGCTAGAAAGATGGCAAAATCAGCTCTTGTGTGGGAGAAGTAATAGGTGTCAAGAACGAAAGAATACTGACGTTTTGTTTGATTTTCAGGTCAAGGTTCAGGTAAGAGGATATCACCATCAACCTAAATCACTAAAAACTATCGGAAGGTGTCCAGCTGGTTTGTCATGTTGTTCATGACATGCTTTGTGGTAGAGATGAGCAGAAGGTAACTTAAAATGTCTACCCAGGATATGTCTGTGTTTTGTGCTTCAGTTTTGTCAGCTCTCCTGTGGCTACTTCAAGAGCCACTTTGGTGTGACCTTGGAGCAAAAATGAATCCTAATCTTCCATGTAGGAGGTGCAAATGTTTCCCCTACCCTGAGAAATTCTGTCGCCATTCGACAGAATCGTTACATTTAAAGTCCCCCTCCATTCAAAAATGTGTTTAGCTTATTGTACAGTTGGTTGTTTTAGCTTTACTGTGTAGAATGATTTATGTGCAGTCAGAGTTAAACATTAAAGAGCTGTCATGTTTCCTGACATGAAAATACTGAGTAAAGATTATAAAGAAAGAACACAGTCAGTATTAGTCATTCCTCCAGTCCTCTGTCCTCCTCCCTCTGCTGCTGGTTGAGAGGAGGGGCTGCTTTGAGCCAGTAGCTATGTTTACAAGAATTTGCCAACTATTAATATACGTTACAAACTAAGCTAAACACAAACACCAACAAATAGAGCAGAAGAGAGGCAAAGAAGCAAGCGCGGTAGAAACTCAGCATAATTTCCACGTGTCTACACAGAAATAAGAGCACGTTTAACAGTGCTCCATATGTGCAATATTTTTCCTAGGATGGTGTAGTCATGACCCGCCCTACTGTGTTTCTGATTGACTTAGCCTGATATCCTTACCCTAACCCTAACCAATCTCAACTCTCATGCATAAAACCTAGCCAATTCAACCAATGAAGGTAACGAGTACTACCCAATCAAAGGTAGAGTAGGGCGGGTCATGACTTCGCCGTCCTGGAAAAAAATGTCTTGGCGTATGTGCACAGGATGTGTTCAGGCACAGTGTTGAGCGTAGGTCATCCGTGTTTTGAAAGCGCTCAGAGCCCAATACACAGGTCTGACTGTAGGCTTTCCCTGTAAACTTGACAACGCTGAGAAAAAAACATAGTAAGTCTAATGATAAAATTGTGAAAACGTGTAATCACATGAAGGAACAAGCTGGCATTAATAACAGACACATACAAACGCCCCCCGACGTTCTATGAACGCCGACTGGGAAACGTGAAGAGATTGAAGTAAACAAGGCCAGAAACATGTCGTTTATGAGGGTCTCTAGCTGGACCGTGGACGTATATCTGGACCCGAACCAGGTTATTTTGTAGTTCTATGACATGCGCAGTAGCCACCCGGCTACCAGTGTGTTGGAGTTATTTTCAGTTTCGATAGTGCGGACGTGAATGACTTGCGGAGAAATCGAGACTTACCGATATTATTCAGCTGACTGGGAAGAGAGTACAGCAGAGTGAAGTTGGAGAAGAAGAGAGATCCACTGCGAACTTTTTGCCCTCACAGTTTTATATAATTTGAGCTTAAACTCCGATTAATGGGATATTTTGATGGCGTCTGGAAACTACGTAGCTAAATTAAACGAATATGCACAGAAGACACGCTTGCTGCTGAAATATGAGGACCTTGGCTCTGTCGGCGCTGACCATGAGAAAATGTGAGTTATATTCATTCATAATAATCTTGAGGTTTACATTTCCACCTTACTGTGTTGTATTCGTGGTCGACTTAAATGGAGTAACATTATTGCTGGTGGTGGTTCACGCAAAGAAAAAGAGCAAGTCATCATAGCCTGACTTTATATCAGAAAACGCCTAGAATGCAATATAATTACTTGTAGGTGAGAGACAACCAACTCACTATTATGACAGTCTATGTGCAACCACAAACACGGTTGATTACTAGAGGTTATCTATGCCTCTTTAATTTGACGATGGTTCAACTGATCAGGCGTTCATTAGACTGCTGATCGCTCTGAAAATGTGTGATTTCTGTATCAGCATGATTAGTCTATCATTATTAACACCAGCATATCCAAAATGTTTGGGACTATAAAAGCAATTTGTTAATACAACGGATTTTCTAAACCAGTCAAATCCCTCTGTCACCAAATTAACATGTCAAATATGTCAAATGTTAACAATAAGGAAGCGTTCAAGTTAAACACAGCTACTGATACAATCTCAAGTATGGAGACAACAGCAAAATGAATTGATTGATAAAATAAGTATGTCATGTGGTAAACTGAAATTATCATTGAAGGAAAAACTACATATCCTTCAAATTCATATACAATACAAAGAAGAAGCTAACAGAGCTTAATATAATCAAGAGCCTGGCGACAGACAGGTCGAACTGGGGAAATAATTCTTACTTTTTCAGATTAAGAAAAAAGACAAAGTAGGAAAAGAAATATTAAAGAGAGAGAGAGAGAAGCTTGTTAACTAAATCAACTAAATGGAGGGCTGTTTTTTTTTAAGATGCTATTTTTACATTTCAAAACTTCCCATTAAGTTTTCAGAATTTCATAAACAAGTACTACACTGCTGGAAGATATATTATTAGCTGTAACTATACTCCACATAGCTCCACCTTGTGGAAAAACAATCACAATCAAACAAACTTTGATTTAAAAAAAAAATATCCAGGAAGTTGCACAGAATGACAAGTACCTCAAATACAAGTACTTCAAAACTGTACTGAAGTACAGGGTTTGAATAAATGTATTCTTTAACAGTTTCAATGAATTTCATCACTATAAATGGTTCATATATTACTAGAGTCTGAATATGGTAGTGTGCAGATTCATATTCATTTAATGCACCCCACTACCAACATAATCTCAAATCAGCTTTCCTATATAACACTGTTTTGACTATTCCTCTACAGATTTACCCAGAGGGCAGTCCTTGATGGTACAGTATATCCTGATGGTGTAGGGAAGACCAAGAAGGAAGCCAAACAAAATGCAGCTGAAAATGCCCTGAAATCCTTGAATAAACAACAGGATCCAGTTGACTCAGTAAGATGATGGTTCCTTTTTGTTTAACTAGAGCATGGTGGTTCATATGTATTTAAAAATAAAAGACCAATTTATAGTACACGCGTCCTTGATGTATATTTGCCGTTATCTTGACAGACAGAAGCTTCTGCAGCATCAGTTCATCAGACAAGTCTGAACTATATATGTTGGCTCAATGAATATGGCCAGAAGCAACGGGTGTCGATAAAGGCTGTGGAGTCAACAAGACTGGGACCAAATAATGCCACTCAGTAAGCCTCCTAACTGCATCTAAATTCATACTTAGCTGTTTTAACACTAATTTGCCAGTTAAAAATGTATCTTTTTTAAAAAGAAAAATCATATTAGATGTTGTAGGTTTGTGGTTGGCGATAAGGAGTACCCAGTTGCCTATGGAAAAACAGCAAGGGAAGCTAAGGAAGAAGCAGCCAAGCTCGTACATAATGACGTATGTGGCAGTAAAACTGTAGAGGTAAGTAGTAATACACACCAGTTTCTGTTGGCCAATCGTTGGTCTACAGAGGTATTGTGTTGTAAGTTGTAATTTACTCAGCCAACTGAAAATTGTACTTTTTTCTATTTTCCAGACTGCAGATGCAAATTACAACAGTGCATCAGGTCAACAGAAGGAGGAACTAAATCAACATGTTTCAGATATGTGGTGAGTAAATCACACTGGGAATGCATTGTTTAATTTTGATGTTTTCATCAATATGTAACATTACTTGTTTATTCCAGTAATAAGACAGGAGGCCTGAGTGTGAACTCCAAAGATAAAAGCTTTACAGAGACAAATTTCATTGGAATTATCAACCACTACTGTCAGAAAACAAAGCGATCCCATACATTCATTGAGGAGAGGACATGTGGCCCACCTCATAATCGTCGGTGAGTATGACCAAACTTCTGTGACCTGAATGTACAGATATTCTATACTAACTGTCAGTTGATATTCAGTTGTAAACCGTACTAAAATCTTAACACAATGATCTAAACTATTTCCTCCTTTTCAAAACATCACTCAGATTTTTCTACAAATTGATGATTGACAAAAAAGACTACCCTGTGGGTGAGGGTAAGACTGCCAAGGAGGCCAAACAAAAGGCAGCTCAGCTGGCCTGGACTGCTCTTCAAGAACAGTCAGACTATGACAGCAAGGTATTTCATATTTTCTAATCCTGTTATGTCATCAAATATAGTTGAGTAGAATAGCTTAACTGCAGATTTTTCCTGATGCCTCTGCCTCAAAATTTACTGCTCACGGGGACCATATTCACCACTGCTTACCTGCTTTAGCCCTTACCATAAAACAATCACACAAGGTATTTTCTTCTTTTCTTTTGTCTTTTTGTTCCAGGCAATGCTATTTTGTTTGTTTGTATTGTGTTTGTTGTTTTGGGGGGAACGGAGCCACCATGTTGAGAAAAGACATTATGTTAAACATTTTTGTTCTGTACATTTTAGGTGTCTGTGTCCGAAGATGACTTTTCATCAACATCTTCAAGAATGTAAGGCACTTTTTGTCATTAGTAGGAGAGCAAATCATAGAATTAAATACTAAGACAGCTATACTCATGTCTGTCATTGTATCCCCCAGGGATTCCCAGGAACCATCATCACAAAGCACGCCAATGAGTACAAGTGACTCAATAGTATTCTGCAATTCATCAAGCCCTTCCAATGCTAAGGTCTGTTCTCTCATAATTATAAAAAAATCTGCAGTAGTCAAAGCAAAGATCTGTACTCATCAGGAATAATATTTAAAGAGTTCAACACACTAGCAGTAGAATTGTTAGAGGGGAACTGGCAGGAGGATTTTTTGAGCAGAAATGATAGAAGAGCCAATGTGTTTCTTTCATTATTGGTGATGTTCTTCAATAAAAACTATACAACAACATATGGACATACTGTATCCAGCACTATTTTGCCAGTGAATGAGTTTTGAATATTGCAAGTAGGAAACAGCCAACAACATAATTTTCTTTAGAACATGCCACATTTTAACAATCAAATTATTATATAATATTTTTTTTGCATTTTAGATGTCCTCCAGGTCAGCTGCATCTGAAAGTGATGCATCAAGCAAGTGGTCAACACCAACTTCATCGTAAGGCACTTAATGATACTAGTGTTAAAGCAGATTGTAGAGCTTATTTCTGAAAAAGCTGGACTCATGTCTCTTATTATATTCTCCTAGGGACTCTCTTAGATCATCACAAAGAATGTCAACGGGCACAAGTGACTCCGATTCATTCAATGATTCATGCAGTCTTTCCAAGGATCAGGTCTGTTACTTTTCTCACAATCTTAAAAAAAATTATAGTTAAAAAGAAAAATTCATCTCTTTTATTCTGCCAGCTCTGTAGGTGGGTAGTGGCAGAATGGTAGTAGTATTATAAGATCAAGAAAGTTCAGTTTGTTTTGTCAACGAAAATAGAGAGCTGCACATTTCTGTAAATGCAATACCTGTGATGTGTTAATTTTACCCCACCTATGGAGGTAGTCAATACTAACAATATATACAACATAACTGTTTTGACATGGTGTACTACGTGCATGTCAATTTAATAATCAGCAGGGTTCAGCACTTTAAATCTGTATTCTGTTTTATACTTTAAGGTCAAAGACAAGAACAGTGGGGGAAGTCTGAATGAGACATCAATCCAGCCAAGGTATGGCTGCTATGGTCTTACATCTGTATCCCAATAAATTATGTGCAATCAAGAAGACTTTTTTATTGTTCTGTTTGTTTTTTTAATATTTTGCCTAAACAATTGCATTGCTCTCAACAGGTTTAAACCAGATTTTGATATCAAAAGATGTCTTGGTCATGGGGCCTTTGGTTGTGTGTTCAGAGCAACACATAAACTAACTAAAAAGGATTATGCTGTAAAGGTTGTCCAATGGGAAGAGTAAGTATGCAGTGACAAAGTTACAGTCTACATTGCAACAGTGTTTGTGCAAGTATTTTGTTTACTGATGAATGTTGTTGTTATTCTTTGGATCAGAAAATGTCTTCGAGAGGTGGCAGCATTATCAGACCTCCACCACCCAAATATTGTTCGATACCACACAGTTTGGGTAGAGAGGTCTGGATACAAATGGGATGATGAAACTGATCATTACAGATCTGTTGAGTAAGTTGCATGAACTTACCTTATATCTTAACTTTTTATTCAAGTTGAAGATAAGTAATTAAGACACTTTCTCTCTTCTTACTTTTCTAGAAAAAATAATTCAGGCTTCCTCTATATTCAAATGGAGATATGTGATGACAAAACACTTAAGGGCTGGATTGATGACAAGAACGATCAGTCCCTGCAAGACTCCAAGAGAAGAGAAGAAAGTCTAAACATTGCTCAGCAAATAGTCAGTGGTGTTGGATACATTCACTCCAAGATGCTCATCCACAGGGACCTCAAGGTGAGACGAAACAGGAGCTGTCTGGACGTAACTTAGGGTCTAAAGCAATATATACTAGACATTTGTCCTACACCACCATTTACCAATGAACACATGTAGAGATTATTTTAAGTATCAGGATAGATCCATCTCCAACAAGAACCCAAGAGGAGGTGGCAATGTGCTGCTGCTCTCATAGTTCATTTCAACTTTAACTTTTTGCTTTTTGCTGTTGTGACCAAAATTCTCTGTTAGTTAGTTGTCTGCCATTACAGCACAGTACTAATGTGGAGACAGCAGACAGTCAGGCAGGTGGTTTTAAACCCACAAGAATTTCCTTAAGTCATATTTTCAAACTGTCAACCTGTGAATATTTGTGACAAATCCATAGCCTGAAATTGACTTTTTCTGGACTTATTATCCTCAAGTCTGGTCATTTTTAAGGTCAGTATTTAATAATAATAAAATATTATTCCAGATAGGATGGAGGAAGCTTCCAACAAATTTAGACCATGAAATTTTGAAACTCTAGGAGATAGTATTACCTGTAAGGGGGTGAGATTTACATCATATTTAGAGTAGATTAAGTAAAAGTAAGTAAAAATAAAATGAACAAATTACACACTGACATACCATTTTACACATTGCTCGTTTGGTCTGCAGTACAAAAGAGATGTAGGAATATCTAAAAACAGAAAATTCCATAAGACGTTAAAAAGTGGCATTGAAAGAGGATTATGTGACATCAATGATGTATTTTTAAGTGATCAACTAGATCAACAAAAGCCAGTTGTCTGATCATTATCTAATCAAATTGAACAAAACAGCCCTTCTCCCAAAAAGCCATATGCAGATTTGATGCTGGTTTCAACCTCAGGCACATTTTAAAAATCCATTTGAAGCTCAAAGTTTACCATTTCATCTGTTACTGCCCATCACACAATGAGCTAGATGTTAATTTGTTTTCATTTCTGCTTTTCTTTTACAATGGTTAGCCTTCAAACATCATGTTTGGACCCGATGGAGAATTGAAGATTGGGGACTTTGGTCTGGTCACCAAAGATAATGATGACGATGATATGATAGAGAGAACAGAGTACAGAGGAACTCCACCTTACATGGCTCCTGAACAAGTGAGATGGCCAATAATGACAATAAATTTTCATTCTTTGTTCAATTGTTTTAACTAACGACGGTAGACCACCTGTACACCTGGCACACTTAACAATTCCCGCAAATATCCTGAAGCTTAGCCTCACACAGTGTGAAACAGTATAGACAGTATAGAATCAAAATTTCAGATATTCTGGTGGGAAGAACATTTTGTAAGCAACAGAATTACCATGTAAAATATGCTGGGTGGTGATACAACTCATTTGAAACAGTAGTGACATATTTTTCATCTTTATCTTTGTAATTATTTTAGTGTTGCTTGCAGCCAACAGGTTACAACCTGTATCCTGCCAGAACATTATTTTAAAATTTTATTGCAAATTTAAGCAGTAAAAACAGAAGCTTCATTTACCTTAGAAGCATATCTACTTAAACTATTGTGAAGATTGAGGGGAAACATTGGGCTTCTGAAGTGTCTTTCATCAATACTGTGTTTTTATTCTATTCTACAGAAGAAGGAGACAACCTATGACCGAAAAGTGGACATATTTGCTTTGGGGTTGATTTACTTTGAACTCCTTTGGAAATTCTCTACTGGCACTGAAAGAGCAAGGGTGAGTATTGTTCATATTTTAATGTGACTTGTTTAATCTTTCTTGTCTTTATTTGTTTGCATAATACAAATTATTAGTGTATTTCAAGATAACTAACATGTTCTTTCATCCTTTCATCACTGCATGAATACCAGAATTGGCCCCAAATCAGAGGTCAGAAGTTCCCCACAGAGTTTTCACGGGCTTTTCGCCAGGAGGTAGATTGCCATATTTTTATGTTATATTCATATTCTTACAGGATGCTAACTGTTTTACTTACTATACAAAACAGTACTGTTTTATATTCCATCTGTGAAGCCTCACAGAATGAGGAGTCAAAATCAGGGCTGCATCTCTTTTCATGTGAATAATGTCAAATATCAAGCAGTAAAGATGAGATTGTGAGAAGATATCAGTGTCACTTTCAAAAGACTTTCATTGGTCAGTTGCCTGAATAAAGTTCAGGTGTAGAAACTGCAGAGTGGAGCTTTTGAAATGTTGCTGTATGTCAGCATGTATTATTATTAGTGAAGAGATTTCTGTAACAGTTATTTTTGTTGTTTCTTTGCAGAATAAAATAATTATGTCAATGCTCTGTGAGAAGCCAGAGGACCGACCTGAAGCGAGTAAGCTGAAGGCAGAGCTGGAGAAGTGGGCTCAGATATTGAACACACAAAATAATGTGCATCTGGAAACCAAAACCATCTGATTATCACAAGGACTCGTGATAAGTCATAGAAGCATGTGGGAATCTGTCTCTTCAGATTTATGGAATTCAATGAAATTCTTTGATATACTGTTACTATTATGATTATGTAGGAAAACAGTAATGAACTGCACTTATAAAGCGCTTTCAATTGAGTTCCTTACAAAACACTTCACAAGGCCTCACATTCATGCACAATAGGGGTCAAAAGGTCATCAACAGGGCAGCCCTTTTGTATATGGTGCATAATGCAAAAAGGAACCTAACATCATGTGTTTAATAATAAGGAAATGAAACAAAAACATTAATTATATCATGAATTTAAAAATTGTTGTGTGTATTCACATCTGTTGAACTTTTGTCACAAATGATCATGAACCACTTAATTTCTGTAGTACAGTATATGACATTTTACTCTGTGATGGAAATTTTTAAATGGATTTAAAGTCATGTCACATTACATCTTTTGCCTTGTATGAAATATGATGGGTCAGAAAATAAATCAGTGGTTATCTGGGGTAAAATTATCGTATTGTCTTTTTTCAGTCTATACTGTATATGTAGACAACCCTGTAGCCCTCTCATACAGCTGCAATTAGTACAAGCATTACTTGAGTTCCTGCTGCAGGTTTTCAATGCCCAGAGAGGATGTCATCTGTCATGGCCGCCCTCTGGGTGAAGAGGAACTAAGTAAGAGTCGCAGATGCTAAGCATAATGGCAGGATGTGTGAAAGTGGTGCCTAAGTGTTAATTCACCCTAAGTATATGGCTATATAAGATCAGAGTACTTCTTCCACCACTGTTCATTATCGACTCATAGATGTACTTTCCTGTCACCCACAGGTGGCAGTAATGCACCCGCTCGTTTTGAAACCGTTGCGAAAAGGAAGCCAACGTGGTGAGCGTGCAGCGTCTGCAGGGAGGGAAATTTAAATCCTAAATGCAGCGCTTTAACTAGCGCATGTGACTGTTAAAAGCACGCATAGCGTTATGATTCAGGATGGGAAAGAAAAATTATGTTTCTAAATTAAACGAGTATGCAAAGAGAACACAGTCGGAGGTTAAATATGAGGACTTTTCCCCTGAGGGACCTGACGGCACTGGAAGGTGCGTTGAAACTACTGTATGATAGCTAGCTTCGCGCTTAAAATGATATAAAGAAGTTTGTGCTGTCACAGACCGAAATAAGTTTATGTACCTTGGCCTAACGTTACATAGTATGGCGTTTGAGTGACATCGTCAGTCCCCTCTAAATGTGTTGTGCATTACAGAATAGAGCTTGTCTGATGCTGCACAGGCGATATTATTTTCCCTTTTTCGATTAAAAACATAAAACGCGTCTCGGATAAAAAATGTGGAAAGTAGTGAGCAAAAACAGACAAGCTTATCACTGCATGATAAGACGCATTTCCGCTACATGGTGCCAGTCATGGATGTATAAAGAGACGATTATTGCCACATGTGAAAAATGTATTTGAGTTCTGAGATTAAAGTCAGAATTCTAACTTAAATCTAACATGTGGCCCTACTCCTCTTCCATAGGTTCGACTTTGCTGGCTTTACTTATCTGAATTTCGTTTTCCATTAACGTTCCAGTTAATAACCCATTTGTGGGGGTTGGGCTTGAAGGGATTCTGATCGATTTGTCAATCACACAACACGGAAATACACTTTCTCGTTTGAAAATTTGAAATATCGCCAAGAAGAAGCTTGTCACCACATCTGGTGGGCGTGCACTTTCTGCACGAACGGCAATTTAAATCTTAGATGTAGTGCTGAAACTACTTACTGTACTACTACGACTTTTCTTGGTCAATGTGATGCTCATAAATTCATTGTTTACATATGTTTCCCCATCCAAGATTGTTCCAGAGGGCTGTGGTCGCTGGTGAAGGCTTTCCCACTGGTGTGGGGAGGAACAGAAAGGAAGCCAGGCAGAATGCGGCTAAAAATGCCCTGAGAAGTTTGAACAATAAGGAAAATCAGGGACCACTGGTAAGATTATTAACTGTCTTTGTTAAAATCATGCATGTTGGATTGTGTGTTCAAATTTGAAAGACTATAAACAAAGCATGTCGCATTTATTTGCACTTTTAGAGGTAAATATTAGTGATGGCCAAAAAATGTTTTCCTAATGATTCTTTCAGGAAGGAAATCCTACTGGACAAGTTCATCCAAAATGTGGCACCAAACTCAACTTCGCAAGCAATGATTATGATCAGCAGAAGAGGGTCCCTTTACAGCCTGTGGGGTCAACAAGACTGAGACTAAACAATGCTGCTCCGTAAGTTTCCACACCGCATCCCAATTCATCTGCAATTGCTTAGCCACCATGTAAAATGCATTAATAAAATATTTAATGATATTCAATATTGTAGGTTTGGTGATAAAGAGCACTCAGCTACCTCTGGGAAAACAAAGAGGGAAGCTAAAGAGGGAGTAGCTAAGCTTGTATATCAGGAGGTATGTAGCACTAAAACTACAGAGGTGAGTAGTAATACACGCCAGTTTCTTCTGGTTTAATGGATGGTCTAGAAAACTGCAGCTCATTTGCCCTGGTCTGCTCTCCAAGAACAGTCAGATTAGGACAGCAAGGTATTGGATATTTTTCTGTTGTTTTTAATATGTTAGTGTTTTTAATGTCACCATTTAAAGCTTTAAGAGAGTCATCAGTTTTTTTTGCTGTAGAGACCTTTACTCATAACCGCTGAAACTGAACTTCCTTCTATAAAATATGAGAACTAAGGTATTATTATTCTTTCTTTTAATGAAAACTCTGGATCAATTAAGAATTACCAACCATGAAAAGACAATAAACCATAGCAGTTAAAGACATTGTACTTTCAGGAACCTTTCTGGTCAGCTGTGCCTGATGATGGTGCGCCAACCAAGATGTCCATATCACCAAACACACTGTAAGTCACTGACTGATGGTACAGTTTGATATGTGACTGTTTTATTAATGTCACTCATTGTGTTCTCCAAGTGATTCCACTGATGCAGAATTAAAAAGCCTGCCATCATCTACAAGTGACTCAGTTGTTTTCGCCGATTCATCAGAGGATCAGGTCTGTTAATGTCTTTCTAATTTTCTACCTATTGAATACTGAAAGTAAGCAGCCACCTCCAATACTCAATATCAAGTCAAATCCAAGTCAAGAACTAGTACAGGTCAGGGTTCAATAACAATTCATATCAATGTCTACATGGGTTCATATCTGAGTCAAGACCTATTCTGACAAGATTAAGTCTCCCAAGAACTGTAACTGAGTTTTTGAGATTTTTTTCATGCTATAGGGCTGATTGTTTAGAACAAAAGACATTTTCATTTTTCTATCAATGGTTAAACATTTTGATTTTTCTTCAACGTGTCAAAGAATGTTTGTTAGTTCCCAAAAAATGTTACCTAAATTTAAACCCTATCATAATGTATTTGGTTCAATAAGGATGTAATGATTTCTGAAGAGAAGAATACGAGAAACAGTTCCAGTGACGGAACATCAACCCAGTCACAGATCATCAGGTATGGAAAAGTAAAATATTAAAGTGCAATATTGGCATGTATTTTCTGTGGTGTTTAGTTTGTCTGTTGCTTATTTCAAAATAATTGATATGCAATAAAAAAAAGACTCATCTTTTACCTCAACAGTATGTTTAAAGCAGAATTTGACTCAATAGAGTACCTTGGCAAAGGAGCCTTTGGTTGCGTTTTTAAGGCAAAAAAAAAAAAATGGCCTAAGAGGTATTATGCTATAAAGAGAATCCGCTACACAGAAGAAAACAAAAAGTAAGTGAAGATCATCTTTCAAATTTTAATATGTATTCCACAGAATAATGAATCAGTTATAGATGCAATAAAAGACAAAATGTATTTAAAAAGTCCTTTTCTTATCAGAGAAGCTGAAAAAGAGGTGGAGGTATTATCAGACCTCCATCACGACAACATAATCAGATACTACACATGTTGGGTGGAGTACTCAGAAGAACAGTGGGACAGTAAAGATGACAGTTCTAGCAATTCCCAGTAAGTCTCATCCTTTTACTCTTACACCCAGTCTTTACTTAATTGGAGGTGTTTTTAATTTCACCATTTGTCTTTTCCTACCTTCCTAGGTCTACTGATAATTCATCAGAAAAGTACCTCTATATTCAGATGGAGCTGTGTGACAAAACACTTAGAGTGTGGATTGATGAGAGGAATATACAGAAAGTGCGAGGCTCCACGAGAAGAGAAGATGGTCTAACTGTTGCACTACAGATAGTCAGTGGAGTTGAGTTCATTCACTCCAGAAAGAAAATCCACAGAGATCTGAAGGTGAGACGAAGTAGACAAGATTATCATTTACTACTACACAACTGTCATGGAGTTACATGTGTATTTCTTTCCTCTGGTTAGCCTGCCAACATCATGTTTGGGCAGGATAAAAAAGTGAAGATTGGAGACTTTGGTCTGGTCACTGATGAGAATGACGACGATGCTGAAAACCCGATTGACAGAACAGTGTATAGAGGAACTCCATCGTACATGGCTCCTGAGCAGGTTAGACTGTCTAAACTGACAAGCTTTGGATTCTAATGCAGTTATCTTTTTAAGAGTTGTTTCAAGTTAACACAGGGACTTTTTTGAGAATAACTGAGAATAAATATGTTTAATATATTAAAGTTATGCCTCATAATATTTGTTAATACTGTCTTCTTGTATTATGACAGAAAAGTCAAAAGACTTATAACCGAAAGGTCGATATATTTCCACTTGGACTGATAATGTTCGAACTGCTTTGGAGAATCGGCACTGTTCATGAAAGAGACGCGGTGAGGTGTTCAGTTCAAAATCATGCTTAGTGTGTCATTATTAATAGTTAATAACCTGCTGTGTATTTTTATTGTTTGAAGTTCATGTCAAAAGTACCAGACATTTGTATCAGATATCTTAAAATTAAGTTCAACAGAACATTATTGTGTAACTTATTAGGTGTTTCAGGCCAATTACATGTTACTTTCTGCTTTTTATTATTGTATTATTTCCAGGTTTGGGGCGACCTCAGAAGACAGAAACTTCCTCAAGAGTTTTTGTGCAGTTTTCTCGAAGAGGTACATCAACATCTTATTATTTATTTTATACTGTTCTTGCAATATGAATTAGCATTTCTTACAGAGTGCCAGTTTACTTATGATGTTCCCCGAGAGGGCAGGTAGGAGGTTGACAACCTGGTGTTTGCATTGATTAAGAGCCAAGACAGGACTGTTGATTTGTGCATATGAGTAATGAAAAATATCCAACAGGACAGATGAGAATCTGAGGCTTTAAATGATTTACCTTTTGTTATTAGTACGAAAATGTTCTGTAGCATTTTAGTGAAATATAGATCTTAGTAGCTGTTCTTTTTGTTATGTTGCAGTGCACCTTAATCAAGTCAATGCTGTGTGAGAATCCAGAGGGCCGACCCGAAGCGAGTAAAGTGAAGGCAGACCTGGAAGCGATCACTCGCAGACTCAAAAAAAACGAAATTATGCGTCGTGGCAGTAGGACTGTCTGATGATAAAAATCCTCAAATCATGTTCATCAATTTCATATCCTATCTCAAATACAAATATTCAGGTTTCACTCTCAGTGATCATCTTTCCTTTTAAAACAGGAAGAAAGATTGTGACCAAGTCTTGCTTGTGGGTCTCTCAATACTTGAATCCATTTTTTAAAATTGTGATTTTTTTAAATCAAAAAGCAATAAATTGCACACATTAACATGCCTGCCAATGTTTTTACTGAACAAATCTTTTACTGGGATTGTTCAAATAACTACTGTATGTATGGACAAGTTGGCCTGTTTGAAATGGATGAAATGTTTTGTGTATTCTACTGTCCATTTTATCTTAATCCCTTGATTTTTAAGATTTTCCTGATTATTGCAGACTGACATCCCAGTCTGTTTGACATGACGGATGATTGTACAATGCCACAGCCTTTGCTTGCTTGCTTGTTTGTTTGTTTGTTTTTTGCATCTATCTAAGTGGTGTCCTGTAAGTCCATATCCTTATATTTTTTTAAATGAATGTTCACTTCCTCATGTTGAAATGAAATGTTCATAAGGTAAACCCCCCCCCCCTATCTGCATTTTTGGGTCCACATAGTCTTCAGAATCAGTTACAAAAAGAATAGATTACAAAAAACCATGTTATTGTCACATTAGAAAAATGTTTCTTTAGCAGAACTCCTTCCATTGTCTCTAGTGCAAATGATTATGTTCCTTTGAAAAATAATAAAAGTGGCAATTGTTTATTCTGATATTGAATTCTGTTTCTCATTTATCTCAAAGTGGCACAACAGTAGAGATAAACACAGTGTGGTTTGTTTCTGTGCTCCTTGTCATCATGTCAACTTGGGTCCAAGTGTGGGTGATTTCTCCTCTTTATTTGGAGTGCTGGGGATGAACAAATACTGCAAGTTGTAACATGCCATGTAAATGTTGGAGTATCAAATAGGACCCCAGCCAGGTCATGTATTTTATAGGAAGATGATGAAGATGCATTTTCTGGAGAAAAAAAAAAAAAAAAAAGTGTTATTTTATTAAAATGTTCCATGATTTTAAAATGAGCTGATTGTTAGTTGACCTGTATTCATACAGGGAGGGTTGAATGAGCATACGTGATAAATTATGGTAGGTATTAGATTTCTTATGTATGATTGGTTAAGAGCATTTCAGTGAAACTTACTCTCCATCAGTGACACTATGGGGAGTTGCAGGGCATTCACTCAGTCCCCCCTGCTTGATTTCACTAACATCATCTTTTAAGAGACTGAAGATTATTTAGTTGGATTTGGGTGGATGAAGGTTTACGCAACACTGGCAGAGTAGAAAAAAGAGAAACTGAAGTTTGAAGACGCTGTGGAACATTTAGGATACTGGATAACTGGTCTGAGCCTAAGTGTAATTCTTACAGGGGTGGTAGCCTGTCACTCTTAAATATCCAGTACAATGTGGAGTGAGTGTAACAGTGAGAGTTAAATGCACATGTCACAGAAGATGACGTGCATTTAACAGTGAACAGTGAATCAGTGAATCCTTTGTAAGGTCAAGGTTATTGGGTACCAGGCATGCACAGCACAGATGTCCAGGTGAAAATGTACATATTTTGAAGTACTATGAAATGTAAAGGTGGGCTTGTTTGAGACAATATTACTGGCAGTTTTCCCATGAGCAAGATGTCCATGTGATTTCCTTCTTATTTTTTTATGTTTTCTGAATATCATACTATGAGAAAATAGTGAAACAACAACTCAATTACCATTGCATCTTCTGTGTATAATAACTCCGTTTGGGGATGATGTAAAACAACTGGGCGTGCCCACTGACCTGATTGTTGTTGTCTTTTGTATAGTGACCTGCAGGGGGAGCTGTGGCTCTGTAGCTCAGGCTGTTCAGAGTGTGGCTGCCTTAATACATCCATGGTGGCTGCAGACTGCTCCTCAGCCTATGGGTGAGGAAGGTTTATTCACAGTGAGAGGGCCAAAACTGAGGGAGCTGTGTGACATTTAATCATGCCTCCGGCGCATGCTGGATGATTAGCATCTCTGTGGAAAACAACAGTAACAAGTGCCAAATGCAGGATCCCACACAATCACCTAGCCGTGGAGGACATAGTCACATAGACCTGGGTAATCAGCACAAATCAGCTCTTGTGGTTCAGTATGTTAACTCAACAATCACCAGACTGCAAAAGCGCCCTAACATTTGCTCAGTGCCCGTGTACAGGTTCCATCGAGTCATGTAGATTAAATAACTAAGTTCATTTCTGTTTGCTATCAGCCATGGCCCTCCCTCATAGACTGTACAAATCTAGTGGTGACAAAAGCTATAAGGGGGGGAAAAAAGTAAATCCAGGATCCTCCCTGTTCAGAAGCAAAGTAGAGAACTCAGGATGTTATATGTGGACAGTTTTATTAGGGGCACAGCCCTTCTACATTAAAACATTTATTTGTAGCCTTCCTCGACTCAAAATATTCAATAATATTTTAAATAAAATACCTGCATTAAGAAATTTTAACACCTTGGTGGCAGCACAACCAGTTGTAATTATCACCTGAGGAAGTCAATATGGCAGTCTGGCACGTTAGCAAACAGTTGCTTATTTACACATCGAATAGATATGGAGAGACATTAGCTTTTTCTCTCTTTTTTGAGTCATGTATTTTATTTTTTATCAATATCTAGTTTTGCAGATAGCACCAAACAGCCACTTACAGTTAGGTTATTGCAGCTTTTAGATGAAAAAAGTTTCCTGCAGCAGCTGGACGCTGGCGAGAGCAGTGAGAGTGAATCAAAACAATAAAAATGGAGTTCCGTAAAATCAAAGAAATGTGTTCAAAGACGCTAAAATGCTCCATAGAGCTGAAAACTGCAATATCTGTGGGTTTGTTCACTTTGAACGACACCTTTCACACTACACATAGTAGTGTCTCCATTGTTAATATAAAATATTGATTAGAGCTTCTATTCCATCTGATGCCCAAGACAGATAAAGTGCACCCAGTGCAAATAAAAGACTAAATAAAGTTGATGTTTATGCATCAAGAAGTCAAAACTCAGCTTATTGTGATGAAATAAATTTTCACTTCCACAATAATTA
Organism: Euthynnus affinis; assembly: GCA_029490765.1. Taxonomy (NCBI): domain Eukaryota; kingdom Metazoa; phylum Chordata; class Actinopteri; order Scombriformes; family Scombridae; genus Euthynnus; species Euthynnus affinis. Next base: position 9,571,905 of record CM055852.1, on the reverse strand, counting down.
CCAATAGAGTTACCAGCTTTTTCGCATTTGCAGATGTCATTTAGATATCAGCTGCATGAGAAAACTTGGAATCATTCCTTGACATTTACACCACCAAATCAATGTACTCTCTCATTTTAGCAGTATCTAAGATAAGAAACCTGGTATGTTTCCAATCTTCCACAGCTGTCGCGCTTGTGTGAGCAGGGTTATTGGATGTATTGAGGTCACTTCCTCTGAGAGTGGTGTGGGCACTGAAGCAGCGCTCTAGTCAGTGGCCTGGACCATGTAGCCTGGGGTAAAATGGACTCACCAGTCGGGAACACAGCAACTGAGTGTCTCCCCAAAGTCCCAGAGGTCGGAGCAAACGATTACTCTATGCGTAGCCTCATTGCAGAAGCAGCAACCAGAGTTTGCTCTGCTCTGTGTGTTTTAGGAATCAGCCTTGCTGCAAAGACAAAACTATCACCCACCAGCAGACATCAAAATCAACATGACAGTTGAGGACACACATGAGTTGTCAGATAGTGTTGTCATCTTCCCTGCCTGTACATGCAGTATGTTCCAGAAGTTTTTGTTGTAAAGTTATAGCCCACTTAACCTCTTGTGAACTCAGTTAACTGGAGCATGACCACATGTTGTGCCTCACCGGAGGCCCCACTTGGCTTTTACTCTTGACTTTCCACCTCTCCAGAACTGCATCCTGCCGCTGTCCACTCCACTTCAGGAGCACTGCCAGTGTTGTTTAAAGGGTCACACCAGTGATTTGGCATGTTTTAACTTACTTGCTAAAACTCATGAAAATTGACCATTTTCCAAATCTGTAGTTTCAGCTTTTAAAAACCTCTTTCACCTACTTTCCAAGCGTGGTATCCACTAACAATTAAAAGCTTCATTATCATTGTGTGGTAATGCAGTTGAAGTCTGCGCTGTGCTACATCATGGACATAAGATGAGTTTGATAGAACTTAATGCTGACATGTCAAGTTAAGTCAAATGTATTCATATAGCCTAAATCTCAAGTTTGTGTCGGGAAGCTTTACAATCAAGAAATGACACCTTGTCTCTGAGAGGTTACATTTATATATTGCTAAATTGTCGCTGGCAAAACATATTTGTAGAATATAAATGTAATTTCTATGAGACTAGACAAGACTATCGGAGCAGACATGTCAATTCAAGTCAGTTCTACTTAAAAGCCCCGCTGTGGTCCATTTAAGCCATTTAACTATATGTCAAAAGGGACATAGCTGAGCTTTGAGGTCATGTCTTCCATATTTTTTTCTAGGAATTTAGGGGTTGGAAAGGGTTTGGGAGTTTACATTCAGAAAAAAGATATATTTTGAGATGATTCAAATATTTTTAGACTCAGTGTATTTAGTATATTATGCTGGGTTAAACTGGAGAATCTTTCACCTGTTTCAGTTTGCACTTTCTTCCCCCAGAGATGATGTCGAATGCAGCTCAAAAAGATCTGCTCTCACTTTTCCTTTCAAGCCATGACAATCAAGTTCGACCTGTGTGCCTCAGCTCCCATTTTTGTGAAAAACACCTTGTGTTCACTCTGAGCCACCTGCTTTAGTTCTAGTCAGCAGAGGAGATCAGAGCCTCTCCAGAACACCTACAGTACATCCTCCCCCAAGCTCTTGTACTCTAGTTACATAAAGCTCATTTCATATGAGAACTCCCAACTGTTCTACATTAAATGAACTGTAAATCAGAGACAACAGACTTGGCGAACACTGAGCCACCAAATATTCAGTACAGATATCATTCATTCATTCTCACTTCTTATATTTACTCCTCAAAAAATACCACCCCGCCGCCCCCTGAGAGGAGGCCTGTCAGATAGAAGAATATTTTCACATCACAGTATTTCTTTGGTTATCTGTTGTTGTTTAGCACTGCTGGATAGACATTGGCAGTGGCTGCTTCTCTGCTTCTCCTTCTTCTTGCATTCCCATCTTGGTTTTGTTTTGTTGATTCCATTCATCTGCAAATCTGTCACTCTCTATACAATTCTAAAAAAGAGATTTACTTGTGTATAATGGATGTAAACAAATTTGCCACTATCACCAAGTATGTAATATTACTCTGATGTATCTTAAATTCTAATGTAATTTTCATGAAACCAGGGAAGATGCTCCAGCTGCTGCACAGCTGATTCAAGACATGAAACATTCCCGCCCTAAAAGGTTTTCACTTTATTAGACACAATGTTACAAGACAGCATATGCTAATGTTAAATGTTGCCAAATGTTAGTCTAAATTCAGTTGCCCAGCTATTATTACAGAAGGAAATATTCTGTCAAATTGAACCTGAAGTGCCACTTTTCTCCTGAACAAATAGTATTTTAATTATGTAGGCTTTCTTGTATTAAGGGACATCTGTTGGAGTTCATGTAAAATTCATCTGACCATGTTGCTGCATGTGTTTTGTTTTGTTATGGTTGCATTGGCATATGTGGGTAAAAGCATGGTACATGTGTGAGTGTGTGTGCAGTTTTTTGGGGGGGAGGTGTGTTCTCTATATGACAGCTGAAGGAGCTGTCAGAACAACTTGACTTACGGAGCCTTGTGTCACTTTATGCAGGCTGGTAATTTACTACAAATGATATTGCATTCTCTCCGCTGACAGCCTGCCAACGGTGTTGACTGGCAAAGCCAGCAAAGTCGTTTGTCAACTTCCTGCCCCCTCAAATCCCCACACACTCCCTGTCTTCATGCAGTCACAGCCCCACCTCGCAGCTCTGAAGGTCAAGGGCACGCCAGCAGACTCACCTGGTAAATCTTTAATAAGTCAAAGAGCCAGCCCCATCTGGAGTTCAGTAGTTCATAGCAGAGCAGCAGGGGAGGCAGCAGTGTGTCAGGAGGATCTTCTGAAAGCTCCTGCAGCCAGTTACCTCCCTGTTTTCTTTTGCAAAAATGACACCTTCTGACAGCCCAGCTGTTGTGCCAATTTCATGCCCAGAGGAAAGACATGTGAGGTGATGCAATCATGATGTTAGGGTGGATTTCTCAGGAGGCATATGGAAAGGAAAAAGAAGAAAGAGACAAAAAATAGTTTCTCTGTAAAGAAATATAAACTGCACACTTGGTGTCAAAGTTTGTGTCTTTATCTGTGACAGGTGTTGGAGCTAAAGGTTACAATATACGTACCCACTGCATCCACCAACGCTAATGTTGTTTACTTCTAGACAGATCCTTCCAAATCAAAGACAGAGACAGCTGAACATCCTCCTCATTGCTGTCATAGATATATTATAACCGTGGTAAATACCAGCCAACACTCGACAGTCTCTGCAAAGAGACTGTGAAGTAGCAATTTTATTTACTCTTAAATGATTCAGGAGGTGTGTCCCACCTGCACCTGCAGACTGAAGCTATGAGATATGATTCACACACCATGTGCTATTGAAAGCCACATGTTGACATGTTTAAAGTCTAGAAATTAGAATATTACGCACTGGCAGAATCAAGCAAGATGGCTACAGAGTGTAATTTAAATGGTAAGTGGTGATTAATGGAGCCCAAAACACTCTGGTTGCAGAGAAATAATACAGAAACAGTCCAGCTCACCAAACTGGCAGATGAATTGAAAGATAGAGTGAATCAACAGGAATTTAATTACTTTTGTAATGTTTGCAGATTCATGGTTGCCTCTTCCTCTTTGTGTCAGTAGTAATTACGCAGGCACCTAGGGGAGAGGCAGGGAGGGAGATGAAAGCGCTGTGAAACCAGGACATAAGCAAAGCCAGATACAGAAAGAGGGGGCCAATGCTTGAACACCATGCCATGACAGACAGCCTTTGGGGCTGTTTTATTGAGCTGCCAGGAGCTTTTTAGGATTCGTTTTATCTGCTCTGCCTTCCCACCCACCCACACGCCCACCCCTCTGGATGGTGCTCCAGATGATTTGTGTCCAGTTTGGCTTCACTCGAGCCAACACAGCCTCTAAAAGCAGACACACTCTGCCTCCTTCTCCGCAATCAGCCCGCCTGTCTTGTGTTTGAGAGCTGTTAAACCTCTTTTCTGCCTGAGTGGGTTTGTTCGCATTAAGTGAAAGGTCAATCCATGCAGGTTGTTCTTTTCAAAGAGAAATTTAATATATATTTTAATTCTTACATTTTGATCTTTTTATCTGGATTTTCCTTTTTCATGGAAAGGGGGTCTCATATCAAATAATTCTGTGACTGTCAAGGGCAGAAATCGTGCCTTGCTTCAACATACTATGCATTCATGAATGAAAGAGCCAGATTAGGTGGAGGATGGAGAATGCAAAACCATCATACGGGCACATACTCCTCTTTTTGTCATAAAGATCTCTTTTTCATCCATAGCAATGAAGTTGATTTTCCATTTTGTGGATCTTTCTTATAAATTCAAGCAAAATGTCTTGTGAATTGGTCTGAGGTTGGGGACTGATCATAGCTCATTTACAGAAGATGCTGTCCCAGACACCTGTATTGATCCTTATTGGAAAGAAGCCTATTTTATCTGGTGCCTCCAAAAAAAAATCAATACCGGTCAAAATCAGTGAATCCTTTGTAAGGTCAACAGATGAGAAACTGTATTTCACATTTTCATTCTTAATATACTGTCAGTGATTCATTTAGACATTATATATAGTCCATGTAATGAATATTTAGCTGTCTGCAAAGCTTGTATTCATGCTGCTGGTGCACTGAGGCTGTACAATCACTGCAAACATCTAGGTTTATAAAGCTCTATATACTGTATATAACCTGATAAGACAGCCTTTTAAAAGCCCCTGTAGGGCTAAACAGAGTTGAATCAAATTCAATGCACGGCACATCTGGACTCTCAAAAATCCTTTTAGGGATGGTTGAAAGTCCCCATTGCTGGCACTCGGCTTCTGTGTTCTTCATCAGACCCAAATTAGTGGCATTACACTCAGAGAGCCATCTCATAAATGGATTTCTTGTTGTGTGTGAAGCCTCATAGGGGAATCAGTGCACCATGTGGCCCTCTGTCTTTGAACTTCCAGCCTTCTGAGCCACTTTCCCAGAAATCAACACCCTGTGGTCTGAATCACACTCGCCATGCTGTCGTCTGCATTCTCTCTTTTTTTTCCAATCGAGGTCTGTAAGCACTATCAACTGTTTTTCCCCTCTGAGCGCATGCTGTGCTTTGTCATTACAAGCATGTCATTCTGCAGAGAACATTACAGATAATGCTACCCCTAAGAGTGCTGTACATTATTTCCAGTGAATGACATATAGTAGTACAAGGGGGACATGCATGCACCATCTTTCAAGGCTGGGAGATGCTGTAACCAATGGTGGCCCTATTGGTTATCACATCCATTTCTTTGTAACATTTTAAGGACCAGTATATCTTTTAGCATGTCAACTCAGCATCCTCTCCTCTTGTGCTTTTATGACAGCACTGTGCATTATAAAATCTCAAGGCTCTTAAGGTGTGGGTGGTAGATGTACATTAGGTGGCTGAAGCTGTGGAAAACCTATGTTTTGCTCCTTTTGTGTTGTTTTATTTCACTTCAGATGACTGATACTAGATTTTTAAAGTTTATATGAATGTCAGCTTTTAAGAGTTTAAAGATATCCTGATAATGTTATCGGACACATATTTTTAACATAAACACATAACATAAGCAAACATAGTGTTGGCTTTTGTTCCATTAATTTTGGTTATTAAAGTACATAAGTAGCATAAAGTGATCAAGATATAATATGTTCAAAAATAAACTTGCCAGTGATCAAATATATCTTTGAATATCATTTATGTACCACAAATTCTTATTAATGCCGGATAATATCCGACATACCATATTAGACTGTGGAATATTTAGAAGGAAACTGTGGTATAATGTCTTCTGTAACTCTGGAGGAGCTTTCTCAAGTCTGAGAAAATCATCCTGATGATGTCATCAGTGTTTGGAGCAAAGTAAAGCAAAGCCTAAGCTACTGTATGCTGATACAGTTTGATAGACATAGGTGTTAACCAGACATGGAGGGTGAAAGACTAGTGAATGATGTTATTGGAAGTGTAGGATCCAATATTTTGTGCCTGCAGATGGGGTTAAAAGTGAGGAGATCTTACCCTCAGCAGCATCATTTTTGATTATGCATCTTTATTCTACTGTTTGTTTGTCTCCCCAACTTTTTGGAAGTGTAGAAATACACTGCTGTAGTACCCCTTTAGAATTTTAACTGCCAAATTACTGTATCTAACTTATGGAGAATCTGTTGAAGAACAGAGGGGAAAAAATAGCCCAAAGACTGTCTATCAAACAGCAACAAAGGTGCATTCCTAAACTGTACCATATTAAATGAACTCTTTATCAGAATACTGCAGTTGTCACTGTTTTTTTTAATATATATAATGCAACTGGACCCTCAATTGCAAAACTGTAAAAATAGGATGAAACATACCATCACAAAGACATGGCACATTCTGTAACACAACATAAGCTGGCATGGTCCACTGCACAGCAATAACACTGCAGCTGGATTTCATCAGATGTTGTAATTTACAATCATGAATAAATAGTAATACTGATATTATGATATTAGCACTCCATCAGTGACTGTCCTTCTCAGCACCTGGCTGCATTTCTCTCCCATCTGCCGGCTGCCTGGGAAGACAATGACTGGCCTCGCACACCAGTGAAGTTGCTGGCCAATTTGGCCAACTCCATTTGGAGCCACAGGCCAAGTTGGCCTCCCTATAGAGTGGCACTTGGATATTTGGTGTACCCACTGTTCTGCTACTAATTGCATGGCAGCAAAGGCCGCACTGGCAAATGAGTGCCTCCATCACTCTATTGTGTTTTCCTATTTAGCCATTGACAGCGCCAGCCTGATGGGACATGGCCGGGGCATGCAAAAGCATATTTTGATTTCATGGCTTTTCCAACTCTTTTGTGCTCCTTTTCTTTTTTGGCTTGGTTATATGTTACTTTAACACATTTAGCATTCAGTAAAGTAGACAAATGTTCAAGTAAGTGTACCATGCCAATTACAGTAAAAAAAACATGTTATGAATAATAGTCTGTAAAAATACCTGGATTAGCCCCTGGTTGTTTTATATTTATAGATACTTTGACTAATCACAATGTGTCCTCCAGGGGGCACTGTTGTATCAGGCTATATCACTCTGTAAGAGCTGAGGAAGGAGGGAAGTAGCATGGTTGTCTACCAACCTATCTGTGTTTGTGTCCTCACTTTGTAAGACAATGGCACTATATTCTTATCCAATCTAACCTCTACCTGGAGAAAGAGACGGATTGCACGGCACTTTCCCTTTTGCAGCAAATTAAATCAGAATCCCATTATAGAAAAACAGATAACACTCCCACAGTTCAATACCACCACTGTTTGACCAAAACAGGAAATATGGTACATGTTGACTGTAGGATATATATCATTTCAGAGTGGAGTAATTGAACGGGTCTCAATGAGGAGAGTCCATTAATCGATACCATGCATGGTTCTGAATGATAGTCGCTCTGCTAATAGAACTGACAAGCTCATTTGAATTATAGCTGAATTATCGGAGGAATGTTGATCCTTAGCGAGAACAATAGGTCTGATCCCGGTCCAGGGAACATACCAGTTTTATAAGCAAGTATAATTAGTTATAGATCACATTTTCTATGTTTTAAAAGCAGAGCTAGAAGCATTTAGATAATGCATAATGTGCTGTATAATTTCTGTGACCTTGCCCTGACTATTTTATTGCATCGTTCTCCTCAAAATCTTTGATTGGCCTGCCCCTCACATCTCACCTCGCTCTTTTCACTACCAGTTAAACCCACTCGCTCCTCAGGTATTTGAATATGGATACCATCTTTCATAGTGTTATTGGCCTCCTTCTCCCCCCGTCCTTTGTTACAAATGATCTCTCAGCACTAATGAGTACATGTCTAAAAATACCCTCCTTGTCCAGAGAGCTGGATGTGTCGTGGTGCATACTGGGCTTTAACAGATGTTAATGGTTATGGAACATCAGAGTGGTGTAATGAATAGAGGCACGACTACTCCGACTTCATTTAGAGAGAATATTTTAATATTCAACGTGCATCCGCACCCACCCACTGAATTCCACAGCCATGGATTCAGTTGCGACCCCCCCTACCAACCCCCACACCCCTCCTGGCTACCTTTTTAACATACCGGTGGTGTTCCCTGTTGCCATGGTAACACCACATGACCTTTCCTGGGAGGTCGAGCTCATGTCAGTGTGTTGCTCGAAAGATTTCATTCCCCTTAAAAGGCTCAGCTCTACACTCATCGGTGGTCTTTGCAGTTGGAAATGTTCCCCGGGTTTGACAGATGAGGGAAAGACTCCAACTGGACTTGGTCTCAGGGTGAAAGAAAACGTAAGGTGATGGATGGAGCCGTCACCACCCTCGACTAATTAACTGACAGGGTCCTCTCATAGGCTGCATGAAGTTCCATTGACCCAGTCCATGGAGAAATGTGTGGGCACTGCCATATTTGCTTATGCCAACCTTCTCTACAAGGGAAAAAAAGCACACTTGAATCAAGTTTTGAGATAGATTGGCAATTAATATTGGAGAGGGGATGGCCAGACAAATATTGAAAGCAAATCATTACTGTTGTGTTTATTTAGGAGCTTTTTAGCTGTGATTGCTGCCATGAATTTGCATATAATGAATGTTAGAGGCTTGACAGTAAATTCTTATTCATTAAAGAGACTAAAAATATTATTATACCAAGGTTTATTGTCCCTTCGAATAGTGTTACCTGTTGTGCTGCCCACAGTATTCCAATTTAATTTAGGTTAGTGGTAGGTTATGGTTAGATGTGAAGACCAGGGTTAGGGCTATGGTTTGGTTCAATTTGAGATAAAGGGAAACACAAATCATTGCGGACACAGACTTTGACACAACAACACTTATTCACTTTCTTTCAGAGAGATAGATAAGAAGATTGAGACAATGCAGATCTGTTTGTAAAGTACAGAGCTGGAGCCAGAAGGTGATTAACTTAGCTTCGTAGCATGAAGAATGAAAATGGGGGGAAACAGCTACATTTCTCTTTGTGTATGGATTAAACATACATTGTGTTAATTAGCAAGCTTTAGAGGTGCCCATAGGCATATTTTTCAAGTTTGGATAGAGCCAGGCTAGCTATGCTTCTAGTCTGTGCTGAGCTAAGTTAATTGCCTGCTGGCTCTAGCTTCATAAGAACAAACAAATTAGAGTGGTATTGATTTCATTTGCAGAGAATACAGCTAGCCTAGCTCTGTCCAAAGTTTAAAAAATAACTGCCAGCACCTCTAAAGTGCACTAATAAAGATGTTCATCTTGATCATTTTATCCATACTCACACAGAAATGTAAAAATGTCTATTTGGCAATGCACTTGACTAACAACAGCCAGGCACAATAACGTCCTAGAGTCTTGTTGTCAGCCAGCTAGCAGAGACACTGCACAGAGATACTAGCTGGATTGATAAATTGTTAAAATAGTTAGAGCATCCAACTATAAATTGGCATTTTTACATTTCTGTTTGGTGGGCAAAATAAATGAGATACGTGTTAATTGGGCTGTAGAGTTGCTGACAGGGTTTTTGTTTAGCTAGGCAGGCCATTTCCTTTTGTTATCAGTTATGCTAAGGTAGGCTAAGACATAAAAATGGTATCGGTCTTCTCATTTACCTTGCAGCAATAAATGATTCAATATTTCTCACAATTTGTATTCTCCTTCAGTTTATATTAACATGTTTTTTTTTTCTACAGGTTCCAAAGTCATTATTTGGAGGATCCACGAAACACCTGTGTCTGTGTCATGTTTCTCTGAATCAGGCTTATTTGATGAGTCTGTAGACTTTCCACAGGCAGAGAGCAATAATACCACTTAAGAAACCTGAACATTATGCAGTGATACATGATGACTGTGTAGCCACGTGGTGAGAAAGACTCTGGGTGATTTCATCAGGCCCATGAGTTCATTATGACCATATTAGAAGTGCCGACCCAGCAAAATGTTTGCAGAATGAGAGTCAGCTGAAAGCAGGACCCCACACCCTTTCCTCCCTCCGTGAGAAACCGAGGGGAGACATGGAGAGCAGGCCTCCCCCCGTTCCTGCCCAAGGGTTCGAGTCTAATTCAGACAAGATGTTGGATGTTCAACAGCCTCCTTTTCTCATTTGTGGTGCAGATCTAGATGAAAAGGTGGCGAGCGGCAGGAGCAGACCTCTCTGGAGGGGTTTCATTAGATATTACAATCTAAGCTTCCTCCAAGGCCAGGGTCAAAGATGGCTCCTATTTGCACCTTATTTCATGGCCAGGAAGATAATCGACCCACACAGAGTCCATCTGGTTCACATGGAGGTCTTGTTTAGGAATGGCCTTTGTAGCACGCAATGCAGCACAGCTCCCTAAATGAGAGGCAAATAAGGACTGAGAATGGAAACAAAGAAAGATTTGTTTTCCTTTATAAAAAAAATGACTTCAGCTTCAGCATTATAACCAGATGAAATCAGAACTTTATTCCTCTCAGCATAGTGGGTTCAGGTTGGCAAACTGCAACATGTGACAATCTCATGAGTTTCCCGGTCCTGGCTATCAGTGAGTCTGTTGTCTTTGTACAGTCAGTCTTGCTGAGCGTGATAATGCCAGTGTAACCTCCCCGTCTGTCCTCATGGTCTGCTTTGTGTCCTTCACAGGCGGTAATCAGATACAGTGGACTGATTGTGGAACAAACGACCCGGGGCAGTCTGCACAGGAGTACAGTTTCACCCTTAAAAGATGATGTCACCGCTCCCATGTGACAGGGCTCGGTTTCACTGTCAGATCAATTATTCACAGCGTTTAATTGGATCAGCTGAATCCAGATCGCTCCAGGGATCCATTTCCAGTAACCGCAGCTGCAAATAAACCCTGAGCCAGCACACAAGACATAAGGCTCCAGATCAATATCCACAGTCTACAGCGCACCTCTCTGACTTTATAAAAACTACCCAAATGACTAGCAAGTTTGCCTCAGTGGGAGGAAATAATCCATATGTTAAAGTATGCGTTTCCTTTTTAGATTAATCTGGGATGCTCCACACTGTAACATAAGAGGAGGGAGAGGTGGTGATGATCTCAGAGCGTTGGGCGAAGGCCAATCTGTGATGATGCTGCATTCATTAATCACACAGTCGCGTACAGTGGCGTTCGCAGCCTCTTAGTCATCAGATATTCCCCTGGCCTCTGCTCCCCTCCCGCCTCCAACTCATTACGGGCCTCCCAGTCAAAGGTGGCCTTTGTGCAGGGGGTCAGAGCTGCCCAGGACAGTGCTACTCCCCCTATTAGTACTGGGTTTCAGGATACAGAGTATAGTGCAGAGAGCCTTCTGTTCACAAGTTGGGGAGTGTAACACAAGGCCTATATCTCTGTGAAAATGGAGAGAGCAGCCCATTCATCTTCTGTCTAAGAATGGCGGTCACACATGCGAAGGTCTCAGGAAAGTTGCTTTTCCAATTAAACACAGTCATCTCTGTTTTCACACGAAACCCACAGTGTTTATCTTGTCTTTTTTTCAAATGTTCACTGACTTTTAATCACCTTGTAAACTATCTATAAAGTGTTTCATTCAGTTTATATCAAATGCAGTCTTATCAATGAGCATGTTTGAATGAAAGAAAAAAAAAACTGTTAGATAATCCACTGTACACACCAGTGAATGGCCATGTTAGTCATTGAAAGCCCATTAGTTGCTGAAAAGATTTATACGGCCCCAGGTACCCATGATCACGAAATTACCCTGAAGGCATGAATACATCTCTTTCATTCCATCCATGTATGCAGTCTTATACCACCTGAAGAGGCAGAACTCACAAAGTCCTGAGTGTCTTTTGGCAAGTTTTCAGACATGGTCTTGAGTAAAAAGGTAACAAAAATGACCCCAGCTGTGACTCCATTCATGTAGTAGTCTTTGACTGGAGAACATTACCTTCTTTGACAGTCAGACTCACCATCAACTCGCACCTCACTGCTTGGCTTCAGGTGTCTACAGAAATAGTCTCAAATGAAGGCTTATTGCACTCATTGACCTTTAAAAGTACTGGCAGGAAACTTCTGACAGAAAGCAAGATGTGAAAGTCTTTTTGAGCATGTTTTTATAACTACAAATCTGGGAGGGTTCTTCAAACATTTGCATTAGCAGCAGTTCAAGCATTGTTCAAAATGGGAGCTAAACATGATTAAAAATCAATGGGATTTCTGCATGGATCAGAGCGAGCACAAAGAGTTCTGATCAATGTCTAATTCTATTAATCATATGTGCTGAGGGCCGCCTCAGTATGTACAACCAGCAGCTCCACAGGACACAATGACCTTGTGACTGGTGACCTTTTCTGTGTTCCTCTTCAACCTGAGGGGACATGCTGTGGAGACGCAGCTAATCGGCTTTGTTCACCACTCAACTGCAGCTCTAATAAGACTATTGATCTGGAAATGCATTGATCCAGTGTTCAGGCAGGAGCCAGCCTGGGTTAGCAGGTTTTGTGGGTAAATGGTGGGGGGAGACAGGTCTGGATTTGCCATTTTACTATCAAGCCTCTCCTTTTTCTTAGAAATGCTATTACGGTTATTTTTAGGGAACAAAGCACAGACATAACATGAGGATTTGCTTAGCCTTAGACTTTGCTAGCTGGGAACAAGGAAACATGGACTTGATTGGCCAATAAAACTGCTTAACGTCACAGACAGTGCCTTTATATGATGAGCCTCGTATTTGTGTCATTGTACCTGTCTATCTGTATGCAAGTGACGACATCCCAGTGATTAGCAGCTCACAGTGTATGGCTTTCACATTATTGAAGATGCTGAAGAGGATATGTATATGATGGAAAGGGCATTATGTTAGGTCAGCAGACACCCCTGTGGAATTTACTGGCTGGCTCTACAATAATAAAGCAGCGTGTGAAATGTTGCGTTTGTCAGTAGCTGCTGTTCATTCATGTTATGAAATACAGTATGTGATTCAATTTAGCGCTTGACTTGCCACAGTATATGCCATAATGTTTAATAAGTCACATGGGGACATCATATATATAATGGTGGCCTTGTACTGGTATTGCAACATTGCAGTGTGAACATTTTCCTGATTGCATGAGTACATGCCCTGATTTACTTATATTTTTAGTCATGCTAGCAGCATGGCTTTATAGGGATGGCAATCTCTGTTTGTTGGTTAGTCTGCTACTTTGAACCTCCATGAAATGTTTCAACAGCTATTGGCTGGATTGCCATGAATTTTCATGCATGCACACTTCCCCATCAGGATGGACTGTAATAACTTTGGTGGTCCCTTAAAATCCTCATCCATTTAAAAATTTGTCTATGGTTTACTATTACTTCACTTGGATGTTTGAGCTTAACTGTGCAGAATGATGTATGTGCAGAGTTTGACACTAGAAGGCTGTTTTCACATTCATCTGCTGAAAACAGAAAGTTTCTCTGAGCTTACTGACAATCTGAGTTAAAGGTGCGTGCTTAAGAGCATGATTTGTGACATCACAACTAGTTTGGAGCCAATTCTGGTTCAGTATTCAACTTAGACAAGTGTGATGTGGAAACTTGAAGCCTCTAGTGCACAAACACTGAGTGGACTTCACAGTGAAGTAGGAGACATCTTTTGTCTGGCAGTTAAGCTTCTGATATCAAATATATTTGCATATTTATAGATGGAATTTTAATGAGGGACAAGGGAGATGCAATTTTAAGGATTTTAAAATGGTAATTATACTTTTTTTGTGGAAGAACCATATCAGCCACACAATTCTATTCCATTTCCATTTCACCATTTTTCACCATAAGTTTATCTAGCACCATTATCAGGTAAATTTGAAAATTTTCTCTACTAAGATGATGGTAAACACGGCAAAAGTAATAGGTTACCTACAAAACATCAGCAAGTCAGTATTGTCAACTGGGTGCGTGTTAACATATTGATGTTAGCATTTAGCTCCAAGCCTTCCTATACCTCGTCTTGCTGTTCAGTAAATAAAAAGTAGAGACCACATTGAATAGTTGCGTGATGCTGTGCTTTACAGTTGGTGAATTCATGACTAACGTTAAACATAACAAAATGCGCTGCCTGCTTTTGACCACTTACATAAACATTCTCTGTTGTGCCCTGAGCCCTGACAAGTCTATTTCAGAGTATCCTGCCAGAAATAGGCCCTGAGACTGGGCTGCTGTCAGCACTGCATAGGTACAAATCCTGCTAGAATCAAAAACAGAATGACTCAGAGGCTGATTGGTGAGGGAAATGAATTTCCTCTGTAAGTCATCTCAAGAGAGCCACACCTTATTTGCTCATGGCTGTGCTCCCGTCTCCTGACTGGCATTCAGAGAGGAGATGATTGCTACCTCGCATACTGTAACTCAGTCATCATCAGATCTCTGGTGTTAACAGCATTTCCCAGACAAAAAAAAAAAAAAAAGCTCAACTCAACTCTTTCGTAACAAACATGACCTGACAGGAGAAAAGGCTTAGAAACGAGAGCGAGGATAGTCAGAGCTGACATTGGGTTAAATACATTCGAGTTGCAGAAGTGAATTAGGGCAAAAAGGGAGCTCAAATGGAACAGACAAGCCTCGGTTCCTTCAGGGCGATTGTGAAAATAGCCTTTACAGTGAAATGACTCTCTATTCTGATGTTTTCATGAAACATTTCTATTTCTGGACTATCCTCCGCTCACCCTCGCTAACCAGGCACACAAACATCAGAACATACTCAACCTATTGGACGTCACTTCGAGGGTTATTGTGGATGGCAGATGTAGTCATCCAAACATGTAAAGAGTACATAAGAGTGTGTTCCTCTGATAAGGGACATGCACTCTCGCATGAACACGCATGCATGCACAAAGTGAAAGTACAAAACAGTGGAGGCACTTTCTCTTTTCAAGAGGTGTTTTTTTTATATATCAATGAGATTTAGGGAGGCAGATTTTTTTATGTGTAAAAAAAAAGTGTGCAAAAGCAGATGTCTTTTATATTTTTGTATATTCAGTGTACATGTCGCCTACACACACACACACAGTCACAGTGTACAATCCCTTTCCCTTTTGTTCACATGAAAAACTGTAATCAGGGTTGAGTAACATTAACATTGTGTAATTCTTCTTTGTTTTACCCAGGACTGATGTGGAAACTGTACTGAACAAAAAGTCATACAACAGCTATGTCTAATTCTAATTCCCATCTCCCACAAAGCACAACAAATCCCACCCCCTCATGCTGATGTCCCACACACACACTCATTTGGCCCTCTGGCAACAAATACTTCATGTTCGCCTACTCTTACAGAGTGAGATCACCAGTCTGTGTGTATATGTGTTGCAAATATTCTCTGCTCCCCCAGCCAAGTCTGCCCTGCCCCCGTCTGACAGCAAAATGCTTGCATGTGTAATTTTTGGCCCGCAGGGTTGACGAATGAAAAAGTAACAGTTGGTCTGCATGTGTGCGTCGTCTACTTGTGCCAACATGTTTTTTGTTTCTCTTATTTGTAGATGTGCCTGAGCCTGGAATGCTTTTCTGAATAGAGAATCTCCGAGCGCTCTCTATCCGCCGCCTCTGAGCAGGGTCAGAGGTCACAGCACATATTGTCCCAATATGGAAACCGCTCTTCCAGCTCTGCAGCACAAAGACTAGCCACACTGAGGTCTTTGTCATGACTGCCAAAGACCCAAGTCAGGTCAACAACACTGCCTCTGAAGCAATTAACAAAAGATTTTTCTTTTGTGCCCCAAATACACACATATAAGCACTCATTTTCTACCCTGGTTTCCCCTTTTTGCAGTGAAAACATCTAAAAATACCAGAATCTTTCACTCTTTTCTCTGCATGTAATCTTTAAAATAGCATCAGAACCATCTGGCTGTGCTCCAGCTGTTATGAGAGGATGGAGAGGAAGAGATGGAGTTGCTAGGAAGAGGGTGGGGGGAGTGCATAAAAGGATGGAAATGGAGGGAGAGCCACAGAGGAGGAGGGGTATCTGCTGTAAAATCCTGTTATGCAACCTCTTTTCTGTGGCTGGCGTATTGCATCTGTTAAAAACGGAGGAGAAAAACAGCTTTGCAATTAGTGCTCGGTGTCCTGAGGGTCCTGGTCTCTCCCAATCACGTCGCTCTGTCCTGCTCTCGCCAGCGTGCGCGTTGCTAAGCAGATGATGTGACTCAGGAACACACACTGCTATTCTTATAGTGTCAGCGTGGAGCAGACACACTGATAGCAATACTCTGCCTGCATGCGGGCTGATGTTTACTGGAACAGACCAGTCTCGCAAATTAAACCAGGCTGGGTTGTTGTTTTCTCTGCAGTTTTGGCCGTCTCTGCCTCAGCTGCTCCCATGAGTGCTGTGAGAGTCTGAGATTTGGACGTAGCTTTAAGTGATTTCTTTTTCTTTTTTTTGGGCACGTACAAGGTTTACAGCAACTTGGGGTGTGGTCTTCATACACAGGGGCTTCCTCTGTGGTGAGTGGGGTGTTTATGGGTCTGGCCCTGTTTCCTGACTCTCAGATAAGGACCACCCACCAAGGCCTCATCACTCCAAATCCGTCAGCAGTTAATGATCCTCAGGGAGGCTCCAACATTCTTATAGTGAGGCAGTGATGTAATTACTCAGCATTTATCAAAGTCTCCAGTAACACGATCTCTAAACAGTAATATATGATAGATGAGAATGTTTCCTTTTACTTGACTCCTTGTTAACATACTATTTTATATAGCTTTGTAAGCATTTTCATAAATACAACATGGAAGCATGTGCCCCCTCAGGGTATACTATTAAGAGGGGTAAAATATGTCAGGTTCAGACAACCTAGCCCAGGCAAGGCCTTTTATCTTCATTGTTCCACTAATTGTTATAGAGTTCTTTTCAGAGGTTAATCCGAGCTGAAACTAGGCGGGTGTGTAATCTGAGCCTGAAAAGATTGGATGTTGAGGTTGTTCAATTAGGTCAGGCAGCACTAAAATGATGCCTCGCAGAAGCACTCAAGAGGGAGGGAATGCTCTATCTGCTGGTTGTATAAAAAGAAAGAGGGTGCAGAGGCTGTATTTCATTGTTGTTCCACATGGCCACGGCTAATGGCCCCCATCCTAGTGTGAATGGAAAGTATTTGGGGAACACTTTATAATAAGGTTACAAAACATCTACTTAAGTCATGCTTAAATAATACATCAGTCATGATGATTTAAGGCAGGATGTATCATGAAGTCCTGTTGCTCACTGTGGTATTTTTAACACATTTACAACATAGTGGGTGGAACATGAGTTGTTGTTTTTTATTGTATTTCTGTTGTTTTTGGAAGCAGTGGAGTGTACCACAATAGAAAAAAAACAAAATCATCTTGCAGGTACCATATTATAGGAGAATGATCAGACATGTTTAAGTTCAACAGAGGTGCCATAGGACCAATAAACTGAGATGGCTGTCTATTCTTATAGAAACATAAAGATATTTTTTTAACAGCAAGGCTGAGTAAATGCATGAAATAAACTTTTATGCAAGAGGAATTCAGGTAATTTGGTTGCATCAATTAATGCATGAAGTAAGTCCTTAACTGATGATCTATGAAGTGTGAACTAATCACATAAAGTCATGGTGCCTGATCATTTAATCATTTGTTAATGGTAAGCAACAGGAATTCATGATACATCCTACATTAATTCATGCATTAAATCATCATGATTCATGCATTAGGTAAGCATGACTAAAGTATATGATTAATACCCTTATTTTAAAGTGTTACCTGTATTTGTGTGAGAGTGTGATGCATTATTTAAGAGTAAACACGGTGGAGACAGAGAGGCCCAGCGGTGGTGGGGTAGTATTGATTGTGACAGGCCAGAGGAGACATGCACACCTCTCTTAAGTGTCTGGGGCTTCTCACAATGCCCCCACAAATCAACTTTTATTGCTCCGGCTTTGGAGTCTCCACAGTCAGCAGCCTATCAGGCAAAGCAGCTTAGCAGAGATAGCCTGCGGCAGTCCCACAGTGGGCCTTAACGCTATCAATCGATCATTCATCACTAGTCCCTAAGAAACAAAAACAAGCAGCCAAAAGACAACCATGGGAGGGAGGAGGCTGAACTGGACTGTGTCACACAGCTCTTGGCTGAGTGGAAAAACCCTGTCAGGTTTTATTTGGGAACAGTCCACAGCCTGTTCTGTGCAGCAGAAATTGAAACATTTGAGGAGGAGAGGGAGAAGAAAAGTAATGAGAAAAACTTTCTGAAAGAGGTCGAATGAAATGTGGCCCCCCCGGTGCTCCCTCCCTCCTCCAGCCCTCCTGCACATTCCTCTCCCCTCAGCAGATCTGGCATGCCCCACAGGAGGCGGCGGCAGCAGCAGCACAGTAATCTTTTCAAAAGGGCGGATTTGAGCGGCCGCCAGGGCAGCCGGCCAACTATTTCTCATTTGGAGCTGGCCTGGAGATGACCCTCCTGTTGGAGCCCCACTCTCAGGAAAAACAAAAACGCCAGCACCGAGTAAGGGAGCGCCTTGGCAACGCTGGAGAGCCGGGAACAGACTAGCAAAAGGAAAACAGGGAAACCGCAGGGCTGCTCTGAGGAACATCTGCACTGCCTTCCTGTGTAAAAAGAAAAAAAAATTAAACTTAATACTGTCTGCATGAGCCCAGGGGACTTAACAAAAACATGGGAGGGCTGTGTTTCATTCTTTTTTTTTCTTGGAACTGTGTCTGCCTGTCTTTTTTTCCCTTTGTCCATTTCCCTCTCTGTCTAACAATTTCCCGAGCCCAACACCCCCTCCCCCAACCCCCCCGTCCTCTCTT
Organism: Euthynnus affinis; assembly: GCA_029490765.1. NCBI lineage: Eukaryota > Metazoa > Chordata > Actinopteri > Scombriformes > Scombridae > Euthynnus > Euthynnus affinis. Next base: position 9,553,122 of record CM055852.1, on the reverse strand, counting down.
CCCTCTTCCACTGAGCCCTGGCCTCTTGCACTCTCAGTGGAAGCCCACCCTTAGCTCGGGAGGAACTGGTCTAGATCCCTGTTATGCTTGCTCAATGATGGATGGACAGGAAAACTAAGAATCCAAGTCCAGCATTCCTGCTTTTACAGTGGGTTGAGCGGGTGGAGGGAAAAGGGGGAATTCCTGAGCGTCTTTGTAATCACTATATGTTTGACAGCAACTGCACTGACCTTCATCCAAACTTGTGGTCAACCCCCAGACAAGAGTGCTCAGTAATTATCTGGGTGTTTCTTGCAAAAGTAACTGAAAAAAAGGCAGCTTCCAGAAAAAAGTGAAACAGTGAAAAAGAAGGACAGGACATGTGGAAATGTTTGGAGGCTTAAAGGCTTTGTGAGTCAGACCTAAGACATCAAATTCCACATGTTGGGTTCAGATATCGTGTCTGTATGCGATGTTTACTGCCACACTCAGCCCTTACTTGGCCACAGGGCCAACAAGACGCCCCTGTGGCCAGCTTTAGGGAGGGAGCAAGGGACGGCAACAAAGAAAACCCTTATGTTTTCCCTCTAAAACCCGTCTCTCACCCCCCCCCCCCCCCCCCAACACACACATACACACATACGAATACACTCCCCCTCCAAAAAAAACAACGCTCCAGTAAAAACTCATCACACATCTGCCAGATTCGCTGAGGCCTGCCTCCAATTATCCGCCCACCACGCTGGAATCCCAGGAAGGCTCTGTCCGGCAGAGCGTTTGATGTTGCCACGCAACATTTGACAGAGAACAGGGCGGCTTTGAAAATCAGAGTGTAAACTTGCCTGCCAAGTTTGACGTGAAGAAAGAGGGGATAGTGGTGGTGGTGGTGGTAGAGGGGGTAGACAAGGAAAATGCCACTAGATGGAAAGCAGCTGCTGACGGCTGGGAAACATTGCTTTAAATGGGCCCAAATGTGGTGGAGCCCTACCAAACCTCAGCCAAGTGGTCAGCATTTTACTCTTCTGGGGCCTTTTGCTGATGTGTACAGAGGAGAACTGCAGAGCAAGTTGCGAAAGCGCCATTTGAATTTTTTGGGGTCAAGCTCTTCAAAGGGGATGTTTAGCTATTCATTCTTTGTGACATATTTATATATGCTGCAACTGAAATGCAGGAAACGGCTGTAAAAACACAGTTGACATGCATCAATTTCATGGACTTCGCTTGATTGTTTCACGTTGGACACAGTATAAAAAGCTGAATCATTAAATAATGACTTGTAATAAGGTTTTAGCAATAAAATCCTAATCGTTTCTGTTACTGAGAGAGAAGCTGGACCAGCTCCGTTTGAATCATCTTTCACACTAATTATCATTTCGGAGCACAGTGATGAATGTAAAGTGAAACCACGGCTGTATGCTGTGAACCTCCCGAGGCAAATGAGGTCACTGTAGCTCCAGTTTGTTTGGAGTCTTTCCCCATTACAGTATCAACATGATCATCTGGAAAGGTGACACCTGGAAGCCACAGCTGTCATGAGAAGCAGTGGCAGCGCTGCATATAATGACCCAGCCACACCTCTGACACAAAGGAAAACAAGTACAGTAGAGGAGCCGCATTCTTTCCCACGATTACTGGTAGAGCAAGGTAAGGCAAGCCGGATTAGTTGCAGTGCAAACAAACGCCATCGTGCACACATGAACCCACACCCACCTCAACCTTTCGCTGTTGTCAGGTTAGAACGTCAGACCTCCACAATGTTATTGTTTCAGGCCATGCAGTGACCATACATTTTGAATTTTTGTATATTTAATAAGGAAATGAAATGTCGCTCTAACCTTTATCTCAATCTAAAACACATAATAACCCAAAACTGAAGTCTCATGCAGACACACCTTTTCCCCCGGCTGTTTGAAGAGTGCACACTTATGCTGGCAGATAATGTATCTCACCTCCGCTGACCTGAATATCACCAGCTATAAGCAAGTGAGGATTACTTGAGTCAACATTCAAACAAGCTCAGCAAGATTTTGTTTATTAGAGTCATCTGCAGTAATGACGTGAGTTCTGAAACTATGCTGGAAGCTATTCTAGCTATGACTGACTAGTCTTTAAATGAAACGCTAAGGCTGCATAACATCGGTCTTATCACGGTTGTAGCGTGATATTCACTAATAATCAGGCAAGCTCGGATCACACGGCATAAGAATATCATTCATGATGACTTGCACAAAACAGCAACTGGAAACTGAGCGATGACACCCACCCACTGTTGTCTCCTGCAGGATAGCGGCGGTAGTGATACATGACGATCCCCTGACTCTTTGTCTCACTCCATTTAAGCTGCAGATAGTGTTACACACGCTGCTTCCGGACCAGAAAAGATCACATTGTCCTCTTTGACATGCTGGGCTGCATTATCTGTTCAAACAGGTCCAATTCACCACCCCTCACACAGGCATCGGCCTGTTCCGGAGACGGCACGTAAAACACATGCAACATGTGACTCACATGCTGAATACATTAACGTGGAGTGTAACATAAGGAAGTCAGCTTGGAAACAGAAGGCCTCTTTTTTCCAGGAGCAAGAGGAGTCCTACTGACTGTTTTCATTATTGATGTTTCTATAAAATGTCAGAAAATTGTGAACATGCCCATCACAGTTTGGCAGAGCCAAAGGTCACATCTTCCAATGTGTTGTTTTGTTTGATCCACACTCCAAAACCCCAAAATTTTCATTTTGTAATGATATAAAACAGTGAAAAGCTGAAAATACTTATCTTTATAAAGCTAGCACTAGCAAATGTTTAGCCTTTTTGCTAGAAAAAGACGGTTGCTAATTAACTTTCCAGGTTGACTTATTGATTAATCGACTAATTTAGTGTTTAGATTTAATAGAATTTCACCTCTATAGTGATGTTCTGTATCTTGAATGTCAAGACATTTTTATATATTACCAGTGAGGGCATGTTACTTTCCACCTGCATGCCCTCACTGGATACAAAATGGCGGAGGCAATTTGCCCGTGTGTCGTGAGGGGCTTTCTCTGAGCTGAGAGAGAAATAAATAAATAAAGAAGTAAGCAAATCATATTTGAAAGGATTTACCCAAAGGGCATCAGCTGACTGTCTACAGCTGCTTTTGGCCCTTCGAGTGGTCTCCATGGCAACAGTCCTTCCAAATCTGGCCACTGCCAGCCTCGCTCCATCATAACAACAAATCCCATTGATGCATCTCTGGAATGCGTTGGCCTGTTTCTAGGGAAAACCTGAGGCCATTTGCGCAGCTGCTCAGCGCCGAGTGAATGTACAGTTTCAGTGTTGACTTCAACGCACTCTGCTGAGAGTAAAATACACAGAAAACACAAAGGTGAGCCTCCAATATTCTCACAGCTGGCACATATAAAAACCACTGAAAAGTATATCTTTAAAGTTTTTTTTCCCCGCCTGCTTTCCTACAAGCTTTTAAATATCGCTCTTCAATCATTTAAAAATGCATTACTCACTGAGTTCAGACTCCAGTGCCCGCACATAAATCACACACATGTTTGAAGATGAAAATGTATATAAGCCAGCACATGTTGTCATGATTGGCTTTTCTAAGGGTTTAAAAGCTATTTAGCACCAATCCAGCTGCATCTCAATCATTTGACACTTTCACTCATTAAGATGTAATTGCTGTTGTCAAGCAACTGGCACATCATTAGTCAAAAATTAATTACTTCTCTGTGTAAAGCAGCCTCTCAATAATAAGTCAATGTGTAAATAAAGACTGAGGGGGCCTTGAAGTCAAACTAGTCAGGGCGAGGTACATACTGCAGATCTACAAAAGGACGAGTGACAAATTAGTGAGCCTAATGAGAGAAAACTTACACCAAAGCAAATCAAAGATGTTTTTCTTCTTTTTTTTTCTTTTTTTGTGACGGCTATGACATATAGTAATTTCTGTGTGTACAATTAATGGAAACTGCTACAGATCTCTGGGGGGGAGCACATTAAACTCTGTTGCTCTCTTTCAGTTTGAGCTATGTGAGGATAAAATAAATATGTGTCTGTAGGATTCCCATAGAGCTCATTGATGGTGTGTGGAGCATAGCAATGATTCAGAATGCTTGTGTATTCTCACATGAGAGACAGACAGAGATTCTGCTCTAAAAGCATCTCTGGAAACTTAAGTCGTAATATTGAGTTACTCTAATCAACTACTTCATGCTATTGATCTTGTTTCCCTCACTGGCAGCTCCAGCAGTGAATGGATGTGCAGAGAACAGTATAGTCTTTGTGTGAAGTCCCCCTTCCCCCCCATGCAACCCCTCTTCATCCGACGTGGCTAGTAACCCAAGCTTGAAGTCACGAGCTCCAGTCCTTCCCCCTCTAAGCAGGTAACAAGACCAGCTGTCGCCATGGTTACAAGCCACAACTGTGCTCATGACAAGAGGTGGGGGTGGTCGAGTGTAGGGGAGGCTGGGTCCCAATCACAAGGACGACTCAATCACATCCTGCATCAGCTGCACACAGGCAACCTCTTTCTCTCTGTGCACATTTCTACAACACAAGATTTAATCATCTCCCTGCCACTCTGCTAAACGCTGTAAATCAGGGGAAAGGGAGAAACGCCTGACTGCTGCTCAGAATAGCATGATTAACAGCCTGTAGTGGAGAGCAAAGCCTCTGCTACCTACTGTGAGTCAGCTGTAGATGCACACAGGCCATCTGGCTGCTAACTCACTAGCGATGCTATCTGCCAAAAAAAGAGAAAATATGTAAAAGCCGTCATGACGTGATGAGTGTGCAGCAGTTCCACAAGATTTTTTAGCTTTGATTCAATGATATTTAACCTTTCTGATTTTTCCCTGTTTAATCTTTTCCTCCAATTGCCTCTGTGTCTTCATATAGGCTGATATCCAGCTAATTCAATTAGAATGTAAGTAAATACTGTAAAAACCATGAACCATCTGAGTAACACTTTAATTTAATAATTAAGCATTTTAAAACAGTATATAATATATTGATAAATCGTTTATAACTCCCACCACTGTAGTTGTAATCACACAATCATCAGTTTTGGATGCTTTGAGAGAAATACTTTAATAAACACTAAAAAAAAATAATCTCATTTTAAAATATCCTCATATTTGCTTACAACTACATTATACTGTGTTATGAACCATTTACTGCTTGTAAATGTTAAATATATGGGATCAAAATAATGTGGTACCATCATCTGCAGTATAGATAAATGTTCCCTGCATTAGTCTGTCCGCCTACCCATCCATTCATCTAACCCCAGTGCTGTTAGATTGTTACCATGGCAACTGAGAGAGTGAGCCAGCTTTGAAATGTGATTCTTCCATAAAATCACAATGAATCCTATTCATATGGATTTGTGGTCGCCGCCACAGTGTGTGACGAGAATACACATCCGCCTGTGTACATTATCTATATTGAGGGTGTAATATAAGAGGTGGGGTTGTATGAATTCCTTAAGCTAATTAACTGTGTTTATGTTTTACTCAGTCACTGTTGGAGCATCTGCCATCCACCTACAGTACAGCCAGCGGTCCTTTCCCAGATGTTACCATCTCCTTAACATTTAAAATAGAATATCATAGAGCAGAAATAGATTAGGCATTATGAAAGATTAATCAACTTTAAGAAGCAGCCCATCTGATTTTAATTTATTCAATCACACAATTAGCATTGGTTAATTAGCATTGGTAACATACCTCCATCAATCCTAATAACAACAATACCACAGATTCTCTTTGAAATGCAAAACCACTGGAAATGCTTTGTCCTGAACATGAAAGACATTTAGACAGCAAAATAATAAATTCCCCACAATGCTTGTCTCATCAGTATTATCATTATTCTTGTGAATAAGGAGCTTGAGCAGTCTCTTGCTGACGTGTATGAGGGATGAATCACTTCCAGTCCCAACCCACGCTTCCTCATGCATAAATTCTCATTTTTTCCTACATTAGGGTCATTCTCCAGTAATTGTTTGTTTTACTTCTGATGATTGAATAACAATCTCACGGCGGTGCCATGCTGTGTTTACCACATGTTGCTATGGTTCATGGGCTGCTTTAACTGGATTTTGTTGTTTCCTGGGAAACTAGGTAACCCACTGTATTGCTCAGCAACCTTGCCAATTTACCCAGTGTGTGTTAAGATGCATGCTGTTGGGTTTATATTTCAGATCTGTCTAGCTGATCCTAAATATAACTAAACAAGACACTGGGGTGCAGAAAATCAGAATTTCAAAGGGAAAATGGAGCCCGACATTTGTGAGAGTGACAAGGCCATATCCGTGCAAATATAGCTGTGCAGTGGGTGAATTCGTGCAAGAGCACGGGGTGAGTGTTTGTGTGCAGGAAGACAGGAGAGTGCTGTGTCCATGTGAAATGATGGGTGAATCATGATGAAGATAACACACAAGCTGTTAGCTTTTTGCTTGCAATGGTCAGGGCAGAGAGTGAGAGAGAAAGCACTGTGACGAGTGGCATGTAATTACCATGGCTCACTGCCTCGGCTCGGCCCCCAGGAGCTGGACTCTCTCACGTAGCCCTCCACATAAACAACTGCAACAAACACCAACAAAAACACTAAAACGTCCTTGAGTTTGTCACCCGGGCTGCGAGCGGTCCTCTATCAGAAGCTTCCAGACTCTTGGTCCACTTGATGCCTGAGTGACTAATCGCTTTAGAGGAGCAGGGAACCAGCAAAGCCCAGGGGCACGGGGCAAAACTACTGCTTCACTGCAGTCCTCACGTTTGAGGGGGGAAAACACAAGGATAGTGTGGAGCATGAGTGACAGAAAGGCTCTGAGAAATGAAGGGTTGGCAGGAAGATGGGGGAGATGAGTAGGATATGAAAGGAGGGACTGTTGGGGGTGCCAGCAGCATATCAACACCCACCTGACTGCAGGAGGTGATATCTACCCATGTAGGCGTTCACTTCCTCCCCACTTTTTTCTCTTTTCCAATAGTGTGCAGGTGCTTGGATTTGAAATCGGTGAGCCCCTCTAAGGAAAGAACAAGAGTCTGTGCACGTTGTGAATCATGCAGGATGAACAACATGCAGAATTGATGCCGCTGCCTGTAAGACTCCTCAATTATATAAGTTTGCTTGCATGTATGAATCTATTAATGTGTCTGCAGTACTCTGTTTACAGCTCTGTGTGCATGTGTGGATGTCTCACGGCTCTGCACAGCTGGTGTTTTGAGAGATGAAGAGGAGTCTGTCTCTCCCCCTTTATCTGATACAGGAGATGATTGGAATATTAATGGACTACGCAGAGCAGAGCAGAGCACAAGCAATGCCCAGGCAGATTTATTCAGCAATCAAGAGGATGTGATGAAGCAACGAGTGAATGTGAATAAAGTCAAACAGTGTTGTCAGTGATGTTCAAATTAGTAAAACTGGGTTTGTTGTTTTTATTTGAGCATCTTTCCAGAGCTTTTACTCTAAGTTTGTAAAAACGTTAGCGGTAAAGGACCAAATGAGAAAACCCACTTGTTCCTGTGGGTTCCATACCATTTGAAGATTGTTTTTGCCCTCAGTGGAAACACAAAAAGACTAAATAATGAACTCTTGAGGTAGGGAACAGAAATAGTTTCCCTTCAAAGGCCTCGTTTCATCACCTATTCGTTTATCATATGCCACCTCTATCATCTCGCGGCGCCTGCATGCTCACTGCTCCACGCTGTAGCAGAGCTGTTGGCCCGCCGGTATCAATCATCCAGCCTCCCACACTCCACTTGTTCCTGTGAACCCGCCCTGCATGGAAACACAGGGACAGGAGCACCGCTGTCATGACGGGCGAGATTAAATGAAGGGGGATGAAAGAATAAAACCTTCAAAAGAATAGACGCGGACAAGTCGGACGAATGACACTACTGACAAGAATAGCAGGCTAAAGCACGGCCACGCTGACAGGATTTCATTTGTTACCTTCAGTCAAAGAGCAGGGTACGATACCGGTGTGATGATTGAACACACAGCATATTGTTAAAATGTCGTCTGTTTCTGCTTGTTTTGGTCATTCCTTGCTTCACAGTCACCCAGCTGTTCCACACACAAGCAGTAGATATACAGTATAGTCCAGATACATGCAGTTAAGTGTGTACATCATGCTCACATACTGTGCATATATGTGTGCTGATGACTGTGTGTCTGTTTGTTTATATTTGCATATCTTTTATTGTTCCTAACAAGAAAATTAATGAAGGCAATTATGTCACAAGTCCTGCACACAAAACATTCTTACCCCTGCGAGTGTGTTTACCATGGCAACCGTCTCCTGATCCTGCTGCATCATTGCCGGCAAGTGACCACTAATAACAAGAGCTGTGAAAACAAACCAGAGAACATTTTCAGGCAAATTAGATTTAGGATTTTTCAGGGAGAAAAAAAGTCAAACAAGTGAGTCCAGCTTGTTTTACAGAATATTCAAGGTGCAGACCTTATCAAGTTAACATTTGAAGTGTACTTGTTCAATTTCATAGCACCAATCTATGAAGCAATCAGCTCATATTACTTGACAAGTTCAGCTTCACATTTGACATCAATTAGTGAGCTCTTGTCAGGGGTATTTTTAGCAATGACAGACAGTGACCGCTTCGGAACATTAACAGCTGTGAAATGATACTGAATGGCAGCATTTAACCATAACACGGTATTAAACTGCAGACAGTTGAGCGTCATTGTGTGTATGTGTGTGTGTGTGTGTGTGCGGTGCAGGGTGAGCCAGTTTCAGGGATGCAAGCCACTGCAGTGGTCTTTTCTGGAGCCATGCCAATGTCATTTCACAGCACTAAGCCTTGTAAGATAAGATGGGGGACATCAGACCCTGACCAGCTCAAATGAATGGGATGTCACTTCTGCTTAGAAGCACTAGCCTTGTCCTTTACACCGGTGAGCCTGTGTGTGTGTTTGTGTATGTGTGTGTATGTGAGTGCAGACTCTAAACAGAGAGGACATATCCAATCCTAAGGAAAGGGTTCCACTGCCCTTACCCAGCCTGGTGAGATGTAATAAGATTTCGCCCCCGTGCTGGGAGAAAGAGCCCGGACATCTGCTCAATGATAGTTGATTTTTAATCTGGCCTGGGTAATTGCCCTGAAACAATGGCCCTGTTTGAGTCCTACAGGATTTCTGCATTGCCTCGGGCAGGCACCGGAACAGGTGGGTTTACTCCTTTGCCTTCTGAATTTGTGCACATCTAATTTGATGAAATCCACTTTCCACAAACAGGTATTTACACATAAATCAGGTACAATGTGAATCTGGCAGAGGGGGTAATTAGTCATGTCGACTGTGCCAGCGCACACTCAGCCTGGCCACAGATTATCTAAAGGTTACCCTCCTCAGATGAGGTTGAAAGGTTGTTTATTTCAGACTATGGGCCGGGGGTGTTGCCACGGCAACCTTTCATGGGTCTGGCACCAGCGGGCACTTGGGCGGAGCTTGGCGTCGGCCTGGGAGGCAGCAGGCACACAGGTGCCCCAGCCCGAGCAGCTGCCTCCCCTGTCAGATAAAGAGCGGTTTGTTGTTTTCTCCCTTTTCCCCCCAACACGCACGTCAATCTCCCTCGCCCTTTTCACTTCTCTGTCTCCTCTCTCTTCTCTTTCCCTTTTTTCTCCTTGGCCTTTGATCAGGGATTGGATTTGCTGGTAGAATGACAGAGGCAGGAAGTGCTCGGAGGCACAGGAGGGGCTGGTGGGGGCCCCAGGGCTGGGGCCAAGGCTGTCCACAGTGCTCTCTGTTTCCCTGGGCCTGCGTCATCCATGGCCTGGCCTGGCCCTGCAGTTACAGAGCCTGGCTTTCAGCCTTGACTCTCATCATGGTCTATCTCTCAGACTGGCCCAGTCACAACAGCCCGGGCCGTCTGATCACAGAAGGGGAGGGATGGCTGCAGATTGAAGTCCTGCCTGGATAAAGCCCAGGGCACAATGGCATCATGTATTTATCCACAAATCAAAAGGTGACCTCCTCTGTGCCCTCAGGCTGGATCATGACCTCTGACCCCTTCCATTCATGTCCAGTAGGATCACAGGATTTCACTTCTCTTCACTTCTCCAACCTAATATTCAGTACTCTTCAGCAGCTGGCACCTATGAAACAACAGTAAAGAGCTCTATATTCAAGTCCAACAGTGATTAGACTCAATTCAAACTACCAGTGGTTTCATTTAAAATACTCACCAAACATTTAAAAGAACTGTCTACAACTTGGAGCAGAATATACTGTAATTAGCTCAAGTGGAGGTCTACATCCACCTTGACAGTCCTTTTGAAAGTTGTTTATGGGGTAAACTTTAAACAGGAATGTGAAAATGGGCAGCTAATGATGATACAATATTATTTTTAAGCAAATAAAACTAAACTAAACAAACTAAACTACAATATAGATAAATACTAGCACCGACTATAGGTGTTGTTAGGATCTTGAAACATTAGGGGCTTAGCTCAGCCCATAAATCTTTGATTTTCACCCAATAACTGCATCATTTTCAAGTTATTTTAGAGTAAAATGAATATAAGATGCGAGACATTGTGCTCTACCAAAAGGTTCTGGTCAGGTGCATAGGCTGGCTTTTACAACATGAAATCAAAATAAACAAAATGAGTGCAATCTGTGTTCTCATTCAACTTCGTTATAATTTTTAGTTTCAGCAGTAGGAGTAAATCCCAGAGAACAAATAAGAGCCTTGATGTTGATGAAGCAGTCATATGCTTGTATGTTGCCAGTGCTTTGTTCAGTTTTCGAAATTGACCAGACTGGTCTCATAGCTTCTGCTTCTATTTTGTGACAAGGGGTCCTTTTGAACTGTGACAAATTTAAACTGTGACAAATTGTGTTAACTCTGTGTCTTATCAGTCAATCTGATACTCTCCTCCTCCTCACCTTTCCAGCAGCTCTTCTTTCTGTCGCACTCCTCATCTCCTCTGCTTTCTCCCCCTGTTCTCTTCTCCTCTCTCCTATCCTGGCCATAAAAAGGATGCAATCAGCATATACCAACCAAAATTTAATGGTCATCCCAATTTCTTTCTATGCCTAGCCCTTGTTCCACGTTAATATCACAATGCCTGCAGGCTAACTAGACTAGTGGTTCTCAAACTGTGTTCTGTCACACACTGGTGTGTCCTGGGAGCTAGCCAGGTGTTATGATAATTTACATGCTATATTAATTTGTAAAGTTGTGCCTTGGAACACCTCTTTTTCCTTTTTGAAAAAGCTTCTTATATCATAGCCCTCAAGTTTTGCCTTAATGAATTAGCTAGCTAGCTAGCTACCACCAGATGCAAACAATGACAAGCACTGTAACTGACGCTCTCTCTCTTTCCTTGTCTCTCTCACACACTCACACAAAATTCATGCATGCCAAGTAGGCCTAGTGTGAAGTAGATGTGCTGCTTCAATGATACACAGAGGACACAAAACGTACTTGTATTTTTGATCCACGATATCATATTATTTTCGAAAAGCCAAGTTCCTGTGTCTTGCTTGTCACCTGCTGATTAAAGTGAAGGGGATTAGCCCCAAAGTTAGCGACAATGGGTTAGCCTAACCTGACCAGGCTCACTTAAAATGCACTGACCTTCAACGTGGACCAGCTATTCTCATTTTAGTGACAATCTCAGCTGCTCCTAACCAAGAAATGTCTGACTGCTGGGCCTCTCCTGAGTTTTCCTCTCCTCTGCAGTACATTTGGTCTTTGCAAATGGAAATGATGTACGTGTTTATTTGCATATAGAGTGGAGAACACACACACACACACACACACACACAAGTGGTCACTCGAGATGTGTGTGGAGATGCATTCTAATGCCAGGTGTGAACTGACATACTTAGAGCAGTCCACTTGTGATCGCATCACCCAAGATGCATGTTTATGCCAGATGTGAACAGTGTCTGTTCAGATCTAGCAGTCATATGCCATATAAAAAATCTGTGAAAACAAAGCACAGGTGTGAAAAAATATGGGAAAAAAGTTAGGGAAAATTATATCAAGTTTACACATTATTCTTACACATTTATATTGATGTAGCTGCCACAATTTAAAAGGTATTCTTGTCACTGGTTTTAAAATTATTCAATGAAATAACACATTCACACATATTTATATATAAATAATCTGAATAGTGCTGTACTTTTTACTGAACATGTACTGTATTTGCAACTATTTCACTTCTGCTTAAATCAGCACATGGGTGTATGAAAGTGTAACACTGTGCTGCTTGTTCAGCTTGTGTACATTACAGTATACATGTGCACAGGGGAGCGGACAGCAGGGAGGCTGACCTAAACAAACTTTCTGCCTCGACAACGTGGGAGGAGCAGCACCTGAGACGCCTGCGATCTCCTGCGACGCCCTGCCCTCCTTCCACTGTTTACTGGCCCGCTTATCCTGTTTATTTGATTCAATTACAAAACACACTCTGTGACTGATCTGTTTAACGTGGCTTGCTGCCAGGGAAAATAGTCATGTTCCCAGCGATTCCAAGAAACCTGGCATAGTGGTCATGGAGTCCATGATGATGACATGTCAGTGCAAGGCTAACACAGCATAGCCCTTATAGTCACAACTCAGCAGAAACCATAGCCTTGACAGTTTGCACAAGCTGTACGCACATGTGCTTTCACTGACTCAAGTCAATAAGAGATAATTGGCCAAATGTAAGTGGTGGATTAAGATGAAACGTGAATAAATGAGCGACCTGCAGGACAGTAATGTTTGACCATACAGCCTCACTTTGTCTAATTCTAAATTCATTTGAGCCTCACAGATTCTGGCAGCAGCAGCGTCTCTGTTTCTCTTCCCTTCCTCTGAGAGAGGGTAAAGTTCAGTTGATCTCCCCTCAAATCGCTCCAAATATCTTTGGAGCCTCTTCAAAATAAGCATGAAGCATTACCGCTCCAACATTGTAAAAATCCAAGACAGCTGTTTTGTGCTTCTAAGGCTTATCTTCCTCATGTAAAGACGTCTCCGGGCTCCCAGCGAACACAATAGCCAGCTGCGGCCAAGTTGGGATAAAAAAAGCAGCAATTTGAGCTCACGCAATTACTTTTCTGTCCCCTGAAAAACTCTCCAACAGAGTGTGAAGAGAACACTTTAGTTTATATGGATGCAACACTATAACTGTGCAGTAATTTCTTTGGCAGCAGCCTGAGCTGGCCTGTTTTTAAGGCCTTGTTCAGACTGCCAGCCCAAATCAGTTTTTTGGCATATCCATATTATATCCAGATTGATTTTAGAAAATCTGGACAGCAAAAAACCACATGAAATGCGATTTTTGCAAATCGGATCCAAACCACATTTGGAGGTGGTTTGAAATACTATTCCAGTCAGGTTTTTACAGATGCGCCTCAGTCCGGCTGCTCTGGCCGCTCAAATCAGATTTCAAAGTGTTGTTTACGTCACTCACAACATGACACATAGCAACAACATCAAATCCAAAGTGAAAGAAGTGCATCAGGCTGGCTGAGCAGAATGCATGCTGCAGTGGGACGAACTGCCCTCACCAGGCTGACTGACAGAAGAAATTTACTGAACCAAAATAGCTTAACTGTCAGCTCCATGGGAAGAATTGGATGGTTTGTATTTATTGATTCATTGATATGGTTAATAAGTTCAAAATACATATACAGCGGGATATTTGTGTGATTTAAACAGTTGTCTGCTCAGATTATGCCTCGCTAAACATAACAGAAATAGACTGTGTAAGAGTGTAAGAAAACGCAGGAGGTCTATCTGGGTCTTAGTGTGGATTGATCCATATAATAGAATGGAAACGTATCTGTTCCATGAGAAAGCACTTTATATTTGAAGTGGCCACGACCTCTCTCTCCTGCCATTCAATGGGTGCTGGGGATGGGAGATGGGAGATGTCCTCACATAGACAGCTGCTCTGATGACTTCCCCCTGTCCTGTGCATGAGCATGAACGCCCCCTGCCGATTGGCTGGAATATTGTTTGTGTGACTCAATCCAAACCACTTTGTTTGTTTCCAATTTACAGAGCCAGGGCTATGAATGGACATTCAGTCCACTTACAGAACAGACAGCTAGCAGACCATGAGGAGATATTCACTGAATTTGTCAAAAAAAAGTGTAGTGAACAATCTTTCTCTAGAATTACTGACTCTACCTTTAAGAGCCATCTAGCTGCTGAGGGATTACAAGCTGTTCAAAGCCTCTGAAGGTATGTGGGTTTGGATGGCTGATGTTTTTCCACAGCAGTAAATGGTATTGCAGTTAATTCTGTATTTTGGCACCGATCCGCAGCTGGAAAACAACTTCTCAGTGCCAGAAGCTGTTTATTATTGCAGAGAGCTTTTACCCAAAATGGCCATTCAGCTACTGTGGTGTCCATGTTGTTCTGACCTTGTTGCATGGTAACCAAGCAAGAACGTGGCAGACCAGGGGATAAACATGAGCATGAGCACGAGCAGTGGATAAACACGGCAGGTCATATATGCATTTGAGAAAGTGTGAATCTTTACAGATATATAATAAGGGAAGGATATGAATTCTAGTTTTAGTGCCAGCAAGACACTGACACAGCATTTTTCCAGTGAAGTCATACATGTATGAATATCCCAAGCTGCACATTAACTAGACCACAGTTATTATCTTTAACCATGGTGCAGCACTTCCACTGTGTATAGTATTTGGAGCAGACTGTATTTTTAGCTGAATCCTCTGTACAAGGTTTTTTTTTTTTTTTTTTTTTTTTTTGTTAAACCATGCTAGAAAAGAACTAACATGCCTCCTGATATAGACAGAAATCATCATCAAAGCCGGAAAACAACGTGGTGAAAAACAGCAGGAATGCACACAATAGTGGAGCACAGTCCCAGGAATGGGTTAACATTGGACTCAGAGCTTTCATTTCCTCTTCTGTTCCATCTGAACAAACAAGGCGGGTGACCTGACAGAGCACAGAGGGGCGGGGTGGGTGGGGCGGAGGGGAGAGAGGGATGGTGGTGGTGGGGGGTGTTGCCGTGACTGGAATATAACCAAAGAGAGAGGGGGGAGGATGGGGAGGTGAGGAGGAGGAGGAGGAGGAGGAGGGGAGGGAAAGGACAAGCACACCACGTGATGGTGAAAAGCCTGCAGGCTGCTGTGCTGGGAAAGGCAGACAGAGACATCCCCCCATATTGACGCTGCCGTTTCACCACAACAACAGTTCTGGGAAATGGCCGCCGTCTGTACTGTAGCTACTATTTACATGGGACTGATTCAGCCCCGCTTATCACTTTCATCATCAGCTGTGGTGGCTGGTCTGACCCCTCGCGCTTCACCTCTCCCATTGATTCCCTCCTCTCTTCCTCTTTCTTCATGCTCTCTGTGGAGGCTCACAAAGCTTTATCTTGCATGAATGAAAGCACAGGCGCAGAAATACAGAGCAAATAATAAATAGCAGGAAGAAGGTGAGATAAATATGGAGCGAGTAACAGGGTAGAAAACAGCAGTGGTGCTGCAGGGATGGTGGAGCGGGGTGGAGGGGGGGTGCAGTCTGGACCAGAAGCACTGGAGACATGAGTCATGGCAAGCAATCTCCCAGGGGGCTCGTTGGTGCAGTCTATAAATGGAAATAGCAGAAAAACAGCGGCTTCCCTCGCCCACCCAGGACTAGGTTATGCCTTATTAGAATCTGATGGCTTATGACAGCGGCTGCTTTGTTTAGCCCCAGCCTGAACTTCACTATCTTTTTTTTTTCTTGACCTGGCAAACACGATGGAAAAGTGAATGTAAATGAATATAAGCTGCTTAGTGTCAGAAAAATCGTTCTGGGATGTGAGAATGTGTCACTAAAAACAGATCATCATCATCAAGTGTTTTTAACTAGAAACTCTTCAAGGAAGACGCTGCCTTATTTTCCTTTTTTCACATTATATGCAACCTATATCTGTTAAAATAAGTCAATGAGCGACATGAACTAGTTAACTTGGCTCCTTGGTTTCCCCTTGACTACACTGCTGTGGAGCTGGCCTAGATCAAACATTGCCAGATATCTGGGACAACCTCCGTTAAAAAAAAAAAAATGTCTGGTAAAAGTGACCATGGGGAAAGCACATTCTCTGAAAAAAAACGCACAGTATGTGTTTTTAAATCTGCAAGAACACACATGAATATTAAAGCTAAGGGTACAGATGGCTGCACAAATGTTACATATGTGTTTCTGAGAAAGGCTCAAAAAAGAAAAACACTATCCTGTAACACAGTGGAGCTGGTGATTATATTCAGAGTACCTCTGAAAGGGCGAATTTGGACAATGTCAGCCCCCCACATTCATGTAGCATGCCTTTGTCTCTCCTGCTGAAAAGGTGACTGGCTACACTACATGTCTGCGTGATTTCATCAGTGGCGGTGTGTCACGTCAACCCGGCGCTCCATGGCTACTAGGGGTGAGCCAGTGGCACCACGCCACCTGCTCAGCCTCCCTCCCTTTTCCACCTCTGAGTGCAATCAGCCCACCTGCTTTCATGGTAAGCAGACACACCCTGCCCACCGTTCCTCCCCCCTAGCCTGCAGCTAAAGTGGAGCTAGTCTGCACAGGAGCACAGACGCAGACAGAGCTCCAGCATGCCTGGCCACCATACCAAAGGAGGGAGGGATCTACGTTGCTGTGGGCCTTTTGTTTAGCTGCCACCACTAAAAACTCCCTGCCAGGTCGTGTTTGCTCTTCTTTTTTCACCTGTCGTCACACTGCTCTCTTTCATCTGTAGGGTTCATCCTAGAGATCATCCCTCGAGGCAGTGAAGACATTATCTCAGTGGAGTAAAAACGAGAGGTAAAGTGACAGAGGTAGTTTTAAGTGCCTTGCTGAAAACACCACCAAGGCCCTTTGGCTGTTTTTTCTGTGAGGCACAGTAAAGTTTTCAGGTTGGATTAAGATGAACAGAAGGGGGGTGCAGTCAAGGGGCCGTGGCTCCCAGCTCAAGGCAACCCCTGTGTTTGTTGTCGGGGTTGTTGTTTTAGTCATAATACTGTGTGTTTATTTGGAGCTGATGCTGACGCTCCCTTGGTGATTGATATCAACTCTGCTGCTTCATCAGTGGCTGGTGTAATATTTTGGTCAGAAAATGAATAAATGGCTGGGACTCTTTGCCAATTCTTTGTGTGAGTGTGTATTCATTCATCCAGATTCTTTCAATGAAAACTTTTATAATTGAATCCATCTTCTCACACATATACACAGATTTGTAACTACACCAATATTAGGCCTATTTAAACCTTAAATATCAGCAGAAATTAGTTCATTCAACACCACTGCAAAAATTCATCTTAAGTCATTTAGTCAGTTTTTCAGTCCTATTTCTTCTTGAAAGAGGTCAATATTGAGCAATTGGCAATGGAGTAACACTGCACTAACAAAAACACAACAAATTCAGATATAAACATTTATTCACATGGCAAAACCTCTGCCATGGTCTTAAAAAGGCTTTGTTTTGCACACACTCAATAAAATACCTACATGTTGTTTCCTACTCTGTCCTGTCAGATTGCAGACACTTAAAACAAAGTGGCATGTAGTTTGTTTAGTATATGATGCAACTGACAGCAAGTCAGTAATAATACAGCAGGACAGCGGTAATAATGTGTTTTTTTAGTTTCGGTTTATAAGCTTTATTTGTTTTTCCTCCAGCTAGATGAGAGTAATGCTGGTTCAGCACGGCGTAAACAGCCCACAGGGGCTCATTCTTAAACATAGTCCTCCTCCATAAACTGATCTCACCGCAGGGCTTTGGCTCTCCATCCCAGCAGTCCTCTGGCCCACATGACAACGGGAGGCCTGTTTTTCCCCTGCAACATAGCAACACCGCCCAGAGCTAACTCTGACCCTTGACAGTCAAAACATATTATTGGCCCAGGTGACAGGAGCTTTACACTAAGCAATACAAATACTCCAGGGGGAAGGATGCTCTAAGTGTTCAGACCAGCTGGTAAACTCACAGATTTGAATATAGGAGGGGAGATACCACATATTTGATTTGTAAAAAAAAAAAATTTTGAACAAGGAATTGTAAACAAAAGAGAGTGTGAGCTCAGGGCCATGAGAGCTGCAGAACCATAGTCTCATATTTCAAAGCCGAGGAGACGGTGCAGGCCTCAGCTGGGGCACATCTACTGTAAGTCTGTTTCATCTTGACATCTTTGCAAGGTTAAAGACTCAGCAAAACAAATCTGCAGCCCCCTTATACCCGGGCTTTATCCAGCCAATCTATAGCCGCAGGAAGATGGAGTTGTTCTTTTTCATTATCGCTGCAGGGGTTTGAGTCATTGTGGAAGACTTCTGGCCCACTGTGGTGCCGCTGCACCAGCATAAGTCACACAGAGATAGAAAAGAAAGCAGGATAGGTACTGTAATTCACCACCATGTCCTTACACCTCCTTCAACAGGGTCTGTTGTTTGTCCTCAAAGACAATGTGCTTGTGTTTATATGCCCTCATACATATCAATTACTTTACAACTTGGGCAGTGTCATCCTCAAGGTGCTTGAAAATTAGGTTTCAATGTCAGCTGAGAGGCACATTCCAGACCAAAATAACAGAGCTTTCACCTCCAGGCTATTCAGCCTCTCCGTCAGCACGCAGTGACTGAAACTGAAACCCTCCCATCTAAATAACAGTGAAATCCAGGCTTACACAAGCAACGTGTTCCTCTTGCATCAGCAAATGAACTTTTTCCACATAACAGTTCAGCTGTCAGCAACTATGGTGAGTGTTTATGAGGAAAAAGAGGAGGGGAAGTGAAACCTCTCGGTGCCTCTTTGTTGCTATAGAGCACATGGAGGATTGGATTCCTGAAAACTCGGACAGCAAAAATGGCGTCACCCTCGCTCTGAGTCAGAGACACAGAGTGTGCCCTGGATGAACTTCCTGTTTCAGTCTGCCACAGATATAGGGTTTCTCCAGCCCAGCCACACACAGGAAGTGAGTCACACTTTATTCACCAGTCATCTACAGGCTGCAGACTCTTCCAGCCCCAGAGTGACAGGCCGTGGAGGGAGCCAAATTAGCTTCTGAAACTTTAATCTCCTACAACTCAATTATTTAATATCTGAGCCACCCACTTCAAAGGAATACCTCAGCTCCCTCCTCCCTGGCTGCCTTGATGGAGACTTTCAATCCCATCTCCTGAAGGACTCACCCATTTTATATCTCTACCCTGCGGTTTGAATGACGCTCTGCTGAAATCTTACAGTGCTCCCTGAAATCCGAGATATACTGCACTAATAAACCGCAGTGCATTAAGAGCTGTGGTAGCTGGAGGTGAAATCAGAGTATGAAACTTCATTTTTGTCACCATGTATTCACCCATCCTAATTTTGGATTCCCTGTCCAATTGCAAAACAAAATCATTTGCAGCTGCAGAGTGTAATCTCTTCAGACTCAAACAGGCAAGAGGAGGAAGCAATTATTGTGATTTGGAATGGAGCGTGAACACAAAAAACCTAATGGAAATATGCAAAACAAGTTTATGTAATAAATAAGAGATGAATTTTAATGAAGGAAACAGAAGGAAATATATTCTGACAGACGACTGTATTTGTTATGTTTTCTGTAAAATAATAAATGTCCTCTGAAGGTATAAATGGTGTTGGTGTACTGCGTGATTTGAGATGAGATCCAAATGAATAGGCAGCAAAGGTAAAGAACAGAAATAACCTTGAGATGGGGGTCATAAATTATTTTGGAATTGGCCTTGATTTTTGTCTCACCCAGCCACATAACACATTTCCAGACCTGCATAGCTATTGGCTCTGTAAAAAGTGGATCAGAGAAGTGGAAAGTTAATCCCCAAGACCCTCCCAGCCAGAGACGAAAAGGGAGGAGGGGGGGCTGCTGGCAACTGCAAAGAGGCACGGGGGTGCTCTCTGTCTCTGTGGATTCACACACACACATATCTTGCTGCAGTGACACACTCACAGCCACAAAAATACTGACAGAAAAATACAGTACAGATGACACTCAGACTCATGGAGATGTATACAAAACACCTACTGACACGCCCACCAAACTCAATTTGACATTTGAGTCTCATGCAGTATCTTGTATTTTTTGAAATTATAGAATATAAATTCAGAGGCCACACATATATGGTGGACAAAAATCAGCTGTTAATCTTGGACCCCATGAAGACTAGATACCACATTGTGAAAGCTAATGGGGATTTGTTTGAGTAAATAAATAAATATAGCTAAGTTTTGTTTACATATTTGATTCAATAATTTCATATTGCTTTTAAACAACATTAACCAAATACACTATTAATTTCTTAATATTATGTGTCTTTAATGAAGAAAAAAGAAGGGATATCCCACATATTGGTATGGCTAATGTTATCTAGCCTCGATGTTAGCCAAGCTACTTTCTTGAAATATAATATCTTTCATAAAAACTGAGATAAGGCAAGCTTATTGAACTGTTCCTACATTGTTATATTGCTTATGGACCTGACAAGTAGTTAAAATCATATTAACATTACAGAAAGTTGAAAATTTTCAATAAACAATTAATTAGAATATCAACTATTGGGCCAGCTAGCAATAAACCTTAACTGACATTTAACTAATTGACACATTAGAGCGTAATTCATGCTACATTGTCATGAATCACACTAAATCTTAGTTATTTTCATCTGTTTTTTATTCTCACGCCATGACATGTCTCTCCACAGTGGAATGACAGTGCTGTCTGTGGGAGAATAAGTGTCTGTACTGTGGCCAGGATGGCAATTTTGCCTCTTCCTGCCCAGTAAAAGACACGGCTCACCAGTCATCCAGTGGGCACTGGTGAGCCAAACCATGAACTTTGAAATGCCCTCTTAAACTCTTTTTCATGCTCAACTTTGGTGTTCTGGAGTTCCACACAGTTAGGGTTCTCATAGTCTCTGGTGCCGACGCCAACCTGTTGGACATGACTCTTACCTCTCAGCTAGGGATTCGTCAGGAGGCTCTGGTGAAGCCTATCCATGCCACTGTACTCGACAGCCATCTCCTTTGTTGGGTCACCTATTGATTGACCCCCATCCAAGTAGGCATGTCAGGTAACTGCATTAAAACACTCACCTTTCATCTTATTCATGCACCACAACAGCCTGTCATTTTGGTTTACCACTGGCTTGGGAGACATAACCCACAGATAGACTGGGCTTTGGTACTATTCTGCAGTGGATTGCTCGCTGTCATGCTGTCTGTCTCAGACCAGCCATGTCATCTGCTGCCAGTCTGCCTGTTTCTAGATCTTTCTGGGGTTCCCAATGAGTACCTGGACCTCAAGGAGGTATTCAGAGAGGACAAAGCCACCTCATTACCACTGCATCACTGAATGACTGCACCATAAACCTCCTCCCAGGCCCTGCCCCCCTTAAAGGTTGACTCTTCTCCTGTGTGCTCCTGAAACCAAGACTATGGAGAAGTATATCAATGATTCCCTGGCAGCAGGGATCACTCGCACTTCCTCGTCCCCTGCTGGAGTTGGGTTTTTCTTTGTCAGGAAGAAGGACTCCTACACCCTTGCATTGATTATACAGAGGACTCAGCGACATCATCTTCAAAAACAGGTACCCACTCCCACTGATCTCATCTACTTTTGAACTGTTACAAGGAGTTACTATCTTCTCCAAACTCGATCTCTGGAATGCTTATCATCTGGTGAGGATCAGGGAGGGGGACGAGTGAAAGAAGGCCTTTAATATGCCTGGTAGACATTGTGAGTATGCCTTTTGGTCTTACTAATTTCCCTGAATTTTTCCAGGGACGGTCAATGATGTCCTCCGAGACCTGCTCCATGTTTGTGTTTTTATGTACTTGGATGACATACTCATTTTTTCAAGGTCCAAACAGGAACATGTGTGGCATGTTCATCAAGTCATTCAGAGGCTCCTGGAGAACCAGCTATTTGTAAAGGCTGAAAAATGCTAGTCCCACACTTAAGTGTTCTTCCTGGGATTCGTTATCAACACTGGTAATATCCAGATGGATCTGGCCAAGACCAGGGTGGTCACAAACTGGTCTACTCCCCCCCACTTTCAAGGAGCTTCACTGCTTTCTGGGCTTCACCCGGAACTACAGTTTGATTGCAGCTCCCCTTACTACCCCCTTACTACTCCCGAAATGTTCTATTCTGGTGGTTCTCCACCTCCACAGCTGAGAGAGCTTGTTTCACATGCACCCAATTCTCATTTTCCCAGATTCCTCTTGCCAGTTCATTGTGGAGGTAAACACTTCGGACACTGGAATAGGGGCAGTCCTGTCTCAGTGGTCTACTTAAGATCAGAGGGTTCACCTGTGTACCTTTTTCTCCTGGAAGCTATCCTTGGTGGAGAGGAATTACGACATTAGGAACTGGGAATTGTTGGTGGTGTAGCTTGCACTGGAGGAGTGGAGGCACTGGTGGGAGGGGGTGGAGCAGCCATTTAGGGTCTGGATGGATCATAAAAATCTGGAGTACATCTGCTCACCTAAACGGCTGAATTGAAGAGAAGCTAGGTGGCCCTTTTCTTGATCATTACCAATGATCCGCCAACGCACATCCATGCCGTATCCCTGCACCCTGTGACACCCCTAGTCAGTAAATCTGGCTGTCTGCAAAAAACCTTCCCCTCAGAGTGGTGTCCATGGTTCGTGGGTCATTTCCCCATCTTGAGGGTCATCAACCCTGTGGTTGTCCATCTCTGTCTGCCACAATCTGAAAGGATTCATCCTACTTTTCATATCTCTAAGGTCAAACTGAACAATGAGTGTTTGCTGTCTTGTGTGTTTTGCCAAGTTTTGCAGCATTCTTCATTTCTTTTTCTGACCTGCCTGTTTTGACCATTCTTGCCTGCCTTCTGGACCTTGGATTCCCTACCTCCCCCTCATCAGATTTGTTTGCCTGAGTCAGTGTTTCCCACAGGTTGTTTAAATACTTAAAACAACTTCAAAACATTGTACTACTACATTTACCCGACAGATAAATGTTACTAGTTATGTTGCAGATTCAGATTTTAAATATTATAAATAAAATATGATGCATTATTATTCATTAAACTATCCAGCATTATATAAGAATTAAAAGCTCCACCTTGAACAGAAGTTATGTACATGTAAGTACATTGTGATAATAATACCTCTGTCTCACTCTTCACTTTTAAGTAAAAATTTGAATACTTACTTTTATTGTGTGGTATTAATAGTTTTACTTCAGAAAAAAGTTTTGAGCACTTCTTCTAACACTGCCAATACCAACATTCCCAGTTAGAGAGAGGGTAAAAATAAAGCAAGGCAGAGTTTGCCTGGGGCCCCCAAATCACTAAATTTGCCTGTGGGTGGAGTGCTCTGCTGTGTTATTAAAGTTATGTCTCCAGCAGTGGAGAGCAGCCTCTCTGCTGCACTGTTAGCTCCAGGGAAAGCCATCGTCGTCCAAGGCACTCAGTTATTTTCTTCATCTCAGAGTTGGTTTAAGTTGGTTAATGCTGCAGTGTGTGTTCATCAACTGGTCTTGTTTGTTGCTGCTGAAGTTCACTGTTCTGCTAATGGTAGTCTCTGAGTGATAGTGTAGAAAGTTCACCGTATACTTCACATTTGTCCTGCGAAGTTAGTTATTTAGTCATTAAATCAAAATGTTTTCTATTATGCCTTTTTCCAAGATGAACTCGAGTGTGTGCACACTATAGGAAATCCAGGTGCTGCACTGCCCTCACAGTTGATGTTTGCTGTTCTGTCAACATCACTTTATTAACTAACATTTACAAAATACATTTTTGACATCTGTGATTTCAGATTCAGAACCCTAGGAGATAAGAATCAAGATTCTTATGTGGACTGAAGGTCCACTGGTCAATGTCACTGACGTGACAATTGCGCGTTTGGGATTTTATCTACCTGGGTGGGTCTTAATCTACCTGGGCCCAAGTAGAGCCTATGTATGGGAAATACTGTGAGTGACTGATCTCCTGGTTTTGACCTTTCCTGTTGACTAAGTAAACTAAACTCTTCTTACAACTTTGTTTATCTCCTCGTCATGCTTTTGGGTTCAAATCTGCCAGTACCAGTGAACTTTACACACATCTTATTTTGAAATGCTAATGCTAAAAAAAACAGACATGGTTAAAGTGCAAGACAAATGAATGCTACCAACTTCAACCTAGGCACAGTGCTGTTAAGCCGTCCTTTCTATTAACCCGTTAATAATAAACAGTTATTTTCCATACAAATCTAATATTAAACTTTTTTGTGGCAAAAGTTTTTTTTTCTTCAGGTGATAGAACACCCAGCTTTCTTATTGAACCTGTTGAATGATGATGAGTGGATTTTTAAAACTATAGTCTAGCCTTAGCACATAACAACCATCTTTCAAAATGGTAAACAGGAACAACCATGGCTGCCAGTATCACATCATATCTGGCACCATCCGCCTGGAACAGATGGCTTTCCAGGCAGACTATATTAAATGTACCTAATGAGCCAGAGCACGCATGATCTCATGCTAGCCTACTTCCATTCTTAATCTCTCTACATCATGCACGTGTGTAAGTGAATAGTCCCGCCAGTATGTGTGCACTAATTCGGCGGGTGCATGCATACAAATGCAGATGTGTCTGTACGGGCGGAGGATGCAGGATATTCTGCGCTCTCTTAAAAGCCTTTTCTAAGTGGAATGACTCTATCAAGGGAACAATGGGTATTCTGAGCCCAGCAATGTGACAAAGGTTCACACTGACACGCTTTCCTAAATTAGGCTGTTCATGCACAGGAGGGAAGTGAGTCCTGCTCCTATTCTTCTCCTCTACTCGAGGGTCATTGTGTAGACAGGAAAGGCTACAGAGACATATGACTTGACATGCTCTCTAAAGTAGGTTAAGGGCACTCTACTTGCAAATGTAAAAAAAAAAAAAAAAAGAGGAACACTATTTAAACTGTGCATCAAAGAAAAATGATGCTGTGGCATGTTTAAGCCAAATGATTCTTTTATTGTTATGGGTGACACTAAATCCTGAGGGGTTCGGATAAATTAGGGTTTATTGTCACAGAGGGATATATTGTCATGGTCAAGCATTAACAATTACGTTGACAGTTTAGACATTTAGTTGATGGTTTTATTCAGTGATAAGCTAATAATTCCCAGATCGCCAACAATGGAGGTGACCTAAAGTGTGCATCTCTCTGAGGAACAAGTCATCTATCTCTGACAGCTGCAGAAAGAAACTCTCCTTCCTCTGCTCCACCTTTTCACCTCCAAACACAGGGGGACCTTCATCTTGTGAAAACCGAGACCTTAACTGATGTCATTATGAGATAACCTGCATTACGTCAAACCCTGTTTTTCTACAATGCATGTTTTCCCTTCACATAAACACAGGCTACTCATGAAGACATTGCAACACTGCGGCGCAGAGCTGGAGATTTGAACAGAGAGGCCTTTGAAGGAGCAGAGTTGGGGCCTCCTCAATTCCACCACCTTCCCTCCCCGGCCTGAACTCCCACCGCACAAGTCTGCTTCCAGGAAACCAGCTGTTGGACTGAGGAGAAGGGAGGAGGTGATATTCTATATCAGGGCTGTGAATCACAGTTCCATGCTCTGTATTTTTCCTATGGTGGTTTGGCTGCCTGGCTGGCTGGCTGGCTAAGCGGCTGGCAGGGCGCATGAGGAGGAATGTGTTATGGAGCGGGCCCCAGCCCTGAGGGACTGACTGGGAGACTAGGACAGGGGGTTGCTGGGTTATTACATGGCCCCGGGGGTGCTTATTTAAACCAAAGTCCTGTCTGGACTATTGCACTCAAACACTGTTATTGTACTGCAGCTGCAAGAGACACAAAAGCAGAGAGTTGGAAACAGGGAGGAGGAAGAAGAGAGGGAGACAGAAGGAGAAAGAGAGAGTTATCATGGGAGGGGGAGAAGCGGGAAGAGGGAAGGGAGAGAGAGGAGGTCTGGACAATGTCATCCCTCCTTCCCAGGAAACGGCACAAACAATAAGTAAAAAAGGGAGCAAAAGAGGGAGCAGAGCAGGGACAAGCCATAATTAGGAACTGGATGATGAAGGAGCTGCACGAGTGTATAGAGTTAAAACTGGAACTGGAACAAACCCACATTGTAAATGTATCTGCAGGCTGTAGGTGCAGGATGTTGGAGGTGAAAACAAACACTGCAAGTGTGCATATTTAGGAATGACACACGTTCCAAATAGTGTCTGGTCTGGAAAGATTTATCATTCAGATGCACAACAAAGAACAACATCTAGGCAATCATTTTAATGGAAGGAGATGGATTAGTTTTAGGGATGGAAAGTTGCACGTCATGCAAGACTGGGAGCTGCTAGCATCAGCGGGGATCAGAGCCGAGCGTTCGTGCAAAGTGAGAGGAAAACTCAAAGAGCCTGGCCCACGCTGTGAAATGGCGGAAATCCTGGTCTGATTGTGCAGCCGTGTTTGCTTGTGCTCAGACAGCTCCTAGGAAAGGAATGTGTGGCCTACATTCCCTCTCAAGCCCCCGCCTCTGCTTCTCCAGCACTAACACTCACTGTCAGCACAGCAAAGTTTAAGAGGCTGCATACCAAAAACAACAAAGGACGGAAACACTCGAAGCACACGGTTCTGACTTACTGGCATTTTCAAGAAGGGGGGGGGGGGGTTGACAAGGACACAGTTTACAAAACAAAAACAAAAAAGCGACCAGTTGCTCTGCAGGTTTGAAAGCACTGCTATGCAGTCATTTAAGTCTGGCAGAGGAGGCAGGAATGGGTTAAGTCTACTGCAGAGAGAGAGAAGAGGGAGAGGAGTGGAGGTATGGGGAGACAGAAGGGGTAGGGGTGGGGGCAGGCAGGGAAAGCGTGTGTGTGTGTGTGTGTGTGTGGAGGGGGGGGGGGGGGGTCAGCGCTGCATTCAGATGAAATTAAATGGAGGCTAAAGTGCTGACTCATTGCGTTCAGGCCCCTTATTACCTGCTCCGTCACCCAGGCTTTATGGGGTGGGCTGCCAGAAGAAGACTGGGGGGATGCAGTGGCAGGCAGGCAGGCAGGCAGCCCTCATTTACAGGAACCCTTCTGGAGGCAATAACACTGCAGTCAGCCAGCCAGCCCCGCGGCTCACCTGCACTCTGCACTCCCCAAAATCATACACACACACACACACACACACACACATCCCCCACCCTCTCATTTTTGGCTAAACAGGAGGAAGCCTGCTTTTGCTACTAATGAGACATCAAGGGGAGCTGGGGAATCTGGGCTTGCTTTGTACAGGCTGGTCTGGTAGGCCGGTCTGTCATGCTTTGTGTGTGTGTATGAGTGTGTGTGTGTGTGTGTGTTGTGTGTGAGTAAAAAGCCTCTGTTTGCTTTTCTGCACTTCCTTGTGATGGAGTAGTGCTGTGGTTTACACCACAAGCAAACGTGATAAATAATATGCTGAAAGTGCATTCATCTTACATACCGAGAGAAATGTTGTCTTTGTACAAAAAAAGTTGACTATAGCTGAACTTGCGTGTGTCATCGCACTCAGCATTCGCTCACATCCTCACACCATCAGATGTGTAAGAGATCACAGCAACATTATTGCTGCTCACCTAAGAGGTGATATAGTTGTTAGCAGTGTGAAAGAGAGGTGAAGTGGTGATATCAGGCACATTATGGCCAACAGGCAACAATTAATATTTTCCTAAATACAAGATGTTTCTATGGTGTAAAAGAAAACATGATTTTTCTGTTGTAATCTTCAGTGTTACATTTGCAGGTAGAATTTGATATTTGTGGGTCATGTTTGAAAGTCTATATATGTTCATTTGCAGTCACAATGGATCACTGATGTTGATACTAGATAAACAGACATAATATGAATGGTTTATATAATGTGCATGATGTATAGTTGTGGCCAGCCTGGAGCACTCACTGGCTGTGGAAAGCGCTTATTGCTGCTGATCAGACGAAATGGACTCCAGCACTGTGTCAGGCTCCAGTTTGTCTCAAATGGTCTGGGCAATCAGAGCATACAGCCAATAAATGGATGCATTCTCTCTGTCCTGGCTCTGCTTCTCCATCTCCCTCATTACTCTCATTACTCTGCAGCTTGTGGGTTATCTAATGCTCTCCCCATGGCTTACGGTTTGGCTGGGGATTAGACTCATTTTTCCAAGGGCATTTTATAAACAACCCTGTGTGCTTCCCGTTCCCGTGGGCTGAGCTGATGTAGCAGCAGAATTTACGACCTCTGAGGCCTTGTGGCCTCACTCCCATTGCAATACATTATTCAAATTCATTCTCTCTCTCACACAGAGCGGAGGGCAATTATTTGAATATCCGCAGGAGTGCAGCTGGAGTGCCGCGGCTCATCTTCAACAGCAAAGACGGTGAAATTGCCTCACTCCGGCGGATCAAGGTTGTAGGCAATGAAGCACTATAATTTATGACACAGTTTGATATTTCAGTGAAGTCATTGATTCCCTCGTGTCAGACCTTGGCAAGGACGCCTGCAGAATTCACAGAATGTAATTCCAATTCTGCCTCGATGAAGTTTTTTTTTTTTTTTTTTTTTTTAACAGCACTAATTGGACACTTGGCTGGCTGCACATGCTGTAAAATGAATTTTCCCCTGAATCAACAGAAACAGCCCTCAGAAATACAACATTGTGCCCATGCCCTGCAAATTATTTTCAAGGCTTCTGTATGGAGTGTAGCGAACGAGAAGTTTGTGCCCAAAACAAAATTTGTGTACTGCCTGAGGAAAAAAAAAACACGGACTGATATCCTGCATGCAGTAAGTTATTGAAGCTGTCCCACTTTCAGCAGTGAACAGATGCAGTGTCCTCATTTCTTGTACAGTGAATGTCTTTTCTGTCACACACCTACATCATGATGTAAGTGTTGTTCACACCATAACAACACATGCGTTTTTACCATTCACAGATTCCATTACAGCGCCTCACAGAGACTATAAATCACACTGGATTACACACCTCCTCCTGCATGATGACTTACCGATACTGTATACTGTGATTATAAACAAAGAGGGAGGTGGTGTAAGTAGGAAGCCTTTTCCTTTCGCAATTTTGGCCTCACCCTCTCAAACATTGCTTCAGTCATACCAGGTCAAACCAGACTCTTTATTTCCCTTTTTTTAAACTCCTTTACCACTACTTTTTCCTTTAGATTTTCCTTTCATTTACATTGTCTTTTTTTTTTTTTTTTTTGCTTTTCAGTGTTTTTATTCTTCCTTTTTTCAGTTATCTCTGTATATGCATAATGAAAAAACTATATTAAAACACAAGCTGCATTCATTGTTTGGGTTGTTTTGGCTGCTTGTGGTCAGTGGAACAAGTTGTAAACTCAACATTAACATATTATCAGCTTATAGTTTACATAGCAGTTCATATAACAAACAGCTGCAAACCCTAAGTGAAGTATCTGACACTTTAGCAGCTAAATGCTTCACTATGTTCACCATATAGATGCTGTCTTTGTTTGCCGGTAACTTACAGTAGGTATATCAGAGCTTTTTGGTTGAAAACAGCTTCCTGTTGCATCAGGAAGCAGCACAGATGAGGGTGGTGAGACTGAACCAAAACGGTAAAGTTGTGAGCTGTAAAACCAAAACAATTAGAGACACTACAACACTCTGTAGCACTGAGTAGAGCTGAAGAGTCAGGAGATAATTATCTGTGGGTTTATCACTGCTAGCATCCGCTTTCACGTTACACATTATTGTTGATGTGGAAATATTGATAGTGCAGGTTGAAATACTTTGCCATATAAGTAACAGTTGAGAGGAGGAAAGAAATGTGATATCAAAAAATATTTGGTAACACTTCCTTTATTTTGCCAGCACCTGGAAATGGGGTCATGTGCAAGAAATCTTACGAAAACAGCTTTGTCACTCAGTCCTGACAGAGTGTCTAATTGCTTCTTTATCCTTCCCTTTTGCTACCACACCTGTCAGATGTATCCGTACACATTAGTTTCAGGGGTGAAGTTTAGCACAGGAAGTGATATACTGTCCCCCCCCCCCCCATTGAGTCTTTTTTCATTAAGTGCTGACATTCCTTTTGTGTGTGAACCGGTGTGTGTGTCCTTGTATGTGTTGGAAGTGGGGATAAGTTTCCAGTAGCACATCTGTCTCAGAAAATCTCATGTGGCTGTATCCATTTCCATTCATTCATACCATGAAAGCAATCGCAAAGATAACAAAACCTCATTCAAACCCTAAAAGCAGGACAAGGACAGGTAAGAGCCTGTTCATCGTCTTTCCCACAAGTACAGTTTTTATACCCCTTTGGGTGTGCCTTTGGTGTTCACTGATGAAAACCTCTGTGATGCAACTGCGTCTTTATTCATGACAGTACACGGTGGGAGGGTTTAGCTGCAAACGCCCACGGCTTTGTAAATAAATCATCTAAACTCACTGAAGAGAAAACCTCAAACAATAAAAGATTTTTCTTCCCCGACGGGTGAGTCACCCTTTCAAAGGAAAAGGGGCCTATATTCTCAGCCACTGAGCATTCAGGCATCAATTTCACTAGTGTGAAAAGCCAGCTGACAATAGAGCTAATTGATGAGGATTATCTTGCAGAAAGGAGGAAGTAGTGTGACGTGACTCATCGCCTCCATCTGTGCAAGTGTACTTTATTTTCACAACCATGCCTTCGAGAGCAGAAACACTTCCTGTTTGGCACAACGCCCCAACAAACATCATGCTATCCTGACTGCTTCTGTCTGCGTGATACTTTCACTTGCACCTGCGCTTTGAACTCGCCCTCAGTGTCTGACTAGTAGTTACTGAGGGAAGGCACGCTATATTGAGGGGAATGTGAGTCATACCGAGCATCAAAACACTTCCCTCAAAATGATGAGATCTGAAGTCACACACTCACACATACACATACGCACGTATATATTCTGTGAAATTCCCAGTGAGTAGACTGGCTAATGACATTTCTCCATTACCAGCTAATCCAGACACAAAGGCATGAAAGTGGGCTCTCAGGAACCTTTTTTAATTATTAGAAAGTGTCTCGGCCTCACTATTAAAACTTCACAAGTTTACAATCATCTCAGAGCACAGAGAAGCCAGACATCCTAAATATCAGTGACATATCAGTCGAGAGGGCAGAGTGGAGTGCTGCTTTCTACCAGACAGCGTTAATGAAAGTGGGATTGTGCAGTCAAGATATGCAGTTAAGTTAAAAAAAACTCACATCACATTATTGTCTCAATAAGTTAATGCTCGGGTACATATTTGTTTTCTCGCTTTTTCTTTCTTTTCCTTTCATTCTCTCTCGGGGCTGTACATTCGATCTTCATCATGACGCATTACCAAACTAGTAACGTCTGTGTCACTAGATTTGAGTGAGCAATCACTAAATATGCCCCAGCTCGAAGTGAGACATGTAGTGACACAGCTGGCTCTCCTCACAAGGGGAAATTACAGTGTTCAGTGGGTGATTTTCTGATTCAGTCAAAGCGAAAATACCCTTTAACTTCAGAGTTACCTTACAGGAAGCTCACAATGAAACACCGGGGGAGGACTTCATTTGTCTAAATGCTTATCTGGATGTAAATAGAAACACACACACACATCTTGATGAATAAGGAAGAGTGATTAAATAAGAAGCATAAAGCTTTGCTCCCACTCACCCTCTGCCCCCTCCCACCCACACACACACACACAAACACACACGCAAACACACCCACGCATGCAAACATGCAAACACACAAACACACACACACACACACACACACACACACCTCCCCTCCCTCCAGCTGGTTCCCTTCTGACTCATGGGGGATTACTTGTCTGATCACTTTGATCTGCTTGCTGGTGCCAAAGCTATTTTCTCTACCCAGCAAGCAGCATGCAGGCTGCATTAGCCCACAGGCAGGAGACACAAATCCAGGTTAGAGTTTCATCTGCCCACTGACACCCAGTCTGCACCTACTGAACCCACGCTGCGCAGTTTACAGCTAAAAGGAGGTGGAGTCAATTCAGAGCCAATTTCAGTTAGGATTGCCAAGAACGGTATCTGGTTATTCGAGGATGTTGCACAACAGTGATGAATAACAGTCACTTCTAACCACAAACTGTTTGCTCCTGATGCAACAGGATCTCTCACACATGATATGTGCTCTGATATGGAAGGAAGGTCAAAGAACTGCACTCAGATGCTGACACAGTGGAGTTGCAGTGGAAAACATGGGTTGTGTAGCCTCCGCCAAATGACTGTAGAGTTAGCGGCCTGAATGCAAAGGAGAGGAGGGAAACTATTCTGACACATTCACACTTATCTGTTTGAAGAAGGAGATAAAAGAGTGCAGCAGATGGTGGTGCACGAACCTCTCTTGATACATTTCTCTTACCCTCACAGCCAAGACACAAACATTTGATGACACTTTTTTTTTATGACACATGAATCAACATGAGGTATGTGAATCATGCAAGCCCTGATGTGACTGAGAGCCGTCTCCACCTCATTTGGTGCACAGTGTTCCTGTCGCTGCCTGCATTGTTGCCAGGTAAACCACTCCAGCTGGGAAAGAGAGGCGAGCTATGTGGTGGTGTACGTGACTCAGTTTCTGCAAGAAATAATTGTCCTTCACTTTCTCTTTCTCCATAATTTCCCCACCAACACCACCCACCCACCCACCCACCTATCCATCCATCCTCCCTCTCGGAGACTTGGAGGAGCCAGCGTTATCAGCGGGTGTCATTTCATGAGAGCCATCATCAAAGGCAGCTGCCTGGTTCCCATGGAAACAGCCCACTTCAGGGGAGGTAGATCGGAGGAGGCATGTGTTAGAATGCTGCGGGTTACTATGGAGACTGGAGCGACAGCTTACATAAGTATTCACTGTGTGCGTCTGTTGCACCAAGGCACATTCCACCATATAATTAATGCTCAGAGTGTTTGCTTGCTGCTGTCGAAAATTACAACAATGTCATTTCAAGTGGCAGGCAGCGACGCTCGTCGGCCGCGCCGCCGCAGTCAAGGTCAGGCTAATTTCCCCGCCAATTAAGCCCAGCTTGTGCGTGGAACAGCTGTCAACTGCCATCTCCAAGGTGACACATCAAATTATTCTTTTTTTACCATCCAATAGCCTCTCATGAACACTTAAACTGTATTCCCAGATGTGGTTTTATGTTCACTTAAAAGACAAACAACCGTCATGTATTCCTATTGAATAAGATGTGTTCTTTGAAATGTGATGGGAGAACACGAGCTGTGAAAGGCGCTCGGACAGAAGAGGAAATGGGATGCAAAGGTGGAAGTCAATGTGCTTTATTGGCCCTGAGCTAGTTCTGCCAATAACTAATGGATCCCCTCTGAAGAGAAACACTGCAGTCAAATTGCCTTGAGTGCCTGGACTCCAAATGGAAGTAGACAAATGATGTCCATCTTATCTGAACTGTGCATAATGCATTTTCTGTATCTCTGATTTATGCACTCATCACATCATATATTCCACCATCTCCACCCAGCTGCAGCCTTTTAAGTCCTGATTGCAATTAGATTCTGTATATATGTGCCTCACTTTCATCTCTGGTGTATATAACCAATGTTCTGCTGCAGCTGTCGTGACAGATCAACAAATCAGGAGGCTTATTTGAACAGCGGGGGATCACAACATACTGTATATAAAAATAACTCTTTGTGTTTGTAGTATATGAGAAATGAAAGTTACCCTTAAGTGGTCTCGTGGTGTATTTATATTTATTCTTTATATTTGAAATGTAATGATTTAGGTTTGTTTCAGTTTCAGTTTTCTATTATTGCAGTGACATTTTAAAAAAAATAAAGAAAAAAAGTGATGATTCTTCGGTGATTAAATTCTTAGCAATGCTATTGACACTGAATCTCACCTTTTACCCACTTCCTGTGACTCACATAATCATGATCACATAAGCAGACATATCACCAAACACAAGCAAGCATTTGCAAATGGAAACAGCACCCATGTGACATGTGGTATGCAAAATTGGCACAACAGAGGCAGGATTTTCATACCTTTCACCCCACTCATGCTTATAATCTGGCCTTAAAGAAATTGTGTGTACAATACTTTTCCAAAACCTAGGGTACAGCCTGGTTGTAACCGAAACCATGTGCTGCACACAGCTCACCATGTGGTGCCTTCTCAACAGCTTTTGAGACTGTTGGAAGGGGGGGTTGATGGGGTAGAAGCACATTGGTTAGGAAACCGCAACATGACAAATGCTGTACTAATAACACTGTCACACCAGCCAGTGCCAGGCGGGGAAGACTCACTTAGTGTGTGGGTCTAGTCGTTTGACACATAAACTACTATATAAGGACTTCCCTTTTGTCTACTCCAGCACTCTAACTGGAAACCATGATAAGTAGCCTGGGTTACTATTAGCTCAAAGTTAATAATAAAACAATACAATAGAGCAACAATGGAAATGAACTGATCACATTCATATTGTTATGAAGTTGGTTGTCAGCTGCTGGAGCCTGTTTGTGTTTCATATTATGACTTCCAGCTGGCCCTTTTTCATCATAACCACATCAGGATGTTTAGTGGATTCAGTTCAAACCAAAGATATTTTGGACGCATGTCCACTACCTCCGCCCCAAATAATAATCTAGTTCTACACAAGATAATAAAAGAAGATTGGTGTTGTTTTTGTGGCATCAGTATGACACAGTAAAGCATGTAGCCACCTCAGAGAGTAGCTTGAACCAGGGTGATTTGAATAACTATCGCATGCAACTATAATACCAGGGACAGATGGCAGGAGGGGAATGCCGTCTGACTACGGACAGGGACATGCTCTACTAAGTGAGAAGAATGTGTTGTGACACTCCTCCAGGGCACCTTGTGAACAGCGTGACAGTGGCATGAAAGCGTCAACATGCCAGTTTTCACAGTGCACTCCTCTCTGTGTAGGCCTGCCAAGACTACACACACTTCAGTTCAACTTCAGGAAAGACTTACATTGATGCTTCTGGGTAGTGTTGCTGCAACATTTTACCATGAGGAAGTGGATTTTTTTTGTGCCCGTTCTTGAAGAAAGATACTTCTGGTGCACCAGTGGGATGGTAGATAAGCTCATTAGTTGCCTGAGGTTGTTGTTGTCATTGGGGGCTGTAAATGGCTTTTATAATTCAATCAACTCCACCTTGGCTGTGCTGTGAGTCAACTCTCTGCTCTCCACCAAACTGTGTCAACTGTTGCACCAGATCATATTCTGATGTTACACAAAGACCGCAGCAGCAATGTGACTAGCATACAATGGTATTTCTATGCTGTGCACCAACAAAACAAAGATGATTGTGTTGGGTTGGCCCAAAACCACCCCAATAGCATAATTCCATGAAGTGTGCTCAGTCACTGTTAGCTTCCCAAGCCAAACCCTTGAGAGTTCACGGATGATTGTTTTGGCACAGAGACATAATTTTGTCAGACAATGACAAGCCTGCTCACCTGTAATCAAACTAGAAAGGCCAACACCCTTCTCTCAATCATCATCAGTTTCTGTCTCTCCTTCTCCGTATATCTGTCTGTTTGTTACATAAGTATACGGATAGTGCAAAACCATTTCCAGCTTTACCCAATAATTAGTCCTGCGCTGCCTATTTTAAGAAGGGAAACAAAATGACCATCAATGTCCTTCACAAAATAATGAGACTAGTAATTTCCTTGTCTTTCCTTCCAGGGGAGTGGCTCATGAAATAGGCTGCGTTCACTCCAGATGAATTATTACCATTCATTCTGATGCCCTGCAGGCGGTTTACACATCATAGAGGCCCGTATTTCTTGGCAGCAAACATATTAGAGTTTGAACCCCTGTCATGCCTACTCTGCAACCTTACTGATACCCTGTAACCACCTCCAGTCATAATCAGAATGTGAGACCGGTGCAGGGAGGGTGAATAATTAATGCTGTGTCTTTTGGGTTTGCTTATTTCACTAAGCAAAAAAGAAGTTTCTTGCCTTCATTGCCTGCGGCCAAATACTTAGCTTGCCTGGCACTGCGTTCAGCTTCTAAAGGGATGATGCATTGCTCAGAGAGCTTTTTTTGCCAAACCATCATATAAGATTCGACACAGGAAAAACAAACTTGTGCTGAAACGAAACTCCGGATGAACTCCTATAGCACTGAAAACTGAAAGGAGACATCAAAGCAATTTTTTACAACGAGTAAAAACACCAATATCTTTAAGGCAAAAACGTGTCATTAGCATGTGTGATGACATTTTCCTGTCAGAAAAACACATAGTTTTAGTAGGTGGAGGTGGCGGTGAGACTGAAGGGAGTTTGGCAGAGCTTTCTGTGCCATGCCATGTGTTTATCCGGGCCACTAGACAGGCAGCAGATAGCAGTTCTGGGCTGAGAAGAGCGGGGGTGCCCGGTGGTTTCCATGCTGCCAGGAAACTCTGGAGTGTCCTGTGGTCCATCCCTATCACAATGTCCTGTAGTCTATCTCCTCTCACTGTGGAAAAAAAAACATTATTCACACATGCACCGTCTTACAGTGGCAAGATAAGAAGGAACATTATCCATGACCTCAGTCTCCCTGATGATGGAAATGTTACAACTGACCACTCACTAAGCCTCCTTAGTAACTATTGCTATGCATTTAATGCTTCCTGTTCCTGCATATGTTTACAACAACATCAGCAGCAGATTTACCATCATGATGATTGCACTTCCATCTCTTCAGAGCAACAACAATCATAGCTTCTCTTGAGTCAGATGCTAAAGTTAGTCTCTTATCTACAAGCAGCACTACACCTGACTGCTTTTAGCTAGACCTATCTTCCTCTCTACATGATCTACAGCACCTGCTGCCCGTCACAGATAGACCCAGCGTGTACTAAATCCAGCTGGGCTGTCCACATTAACGCATACGCACCTCGGAGTTCAACAGCATTATATGTAGTGGCAGGGCAATCGATGATGAATCTCAGTTTTCATAATGAAAAATGTTCGGGGAAGTGCTCATTGCAGAGCAATAATACTGAGGATGCGTTATTTATTTTCTCCATTGATCCTTTAGATTTATGCACCTACACTGTGATTTGTTGACTGTTGCTGAGAACAAATAAAATGTGTCTGGAATAGTGAGATGTTTGCACAGAGCCTCTTTAGTTCTCAGCAGGTTTGATATTAGCTCTTAAAATGAACCATAAATTCACACACATCATCATACTGCCGCTGTCCATCACCCAGGATGATCCATGTGGTTATCAGTGTTTGCCTTACAGTCTCCAGTCAACATAAAAACACGACCTCAGCACCAATTTGTCAGCTTGCCTGGATGGGTCTTAAAATGGTGTCATTATCACAGCAGGCGCAAATCCCCTCCCAGATTGCCTGAGGTTGCACTGCTTACCTAAGGCCACCCAGCGACTTCCAAAGCCATAAACTTATTACAAACATTCAACAGGTTCAGACTGCTGCGTCCGCACATCAGTCAGAGGGCTTAGGGACGAGCTGTTGCTTGTGCTGACCAGGAATCTGTAGCAGTGTTTTTCTGTGAAGGTCAATAGGTTACATAGCCCAGTCACACAGAGCTTATGAGCAGTCATATGACCTGGAGAGGATGCTTTTAACCTACTTGTTGAATAACCGCAATTGTATCTGTTTCCTGTGAGTTCAGAAAAGTCAACACATAAATGGGGGAATGCTGTTGTGAAGTGAAGCCTGGTGGTGATTTCCTTTCACTGAGATAAGAATATAGTGCTCAGCTGTATCCTCCAGAGCGTCAGTATTCCAGTAGCAAAAGAAAATTTATGGCGTCCAAGCTCTCGTATTCAGTACTCTGGAAAAATACAACTGAATAACTGGAAATGAAACAAACTGGGCTTCATTCTGTAATTCCTTGCATTACATGACCAGTCATGGTGGAGTCAGCTCTGTGTCACATGACTGGTCATCTGTTGGAGATGACGCTCTGTGCAACTTGTTCAAAACAGAAAGTGAGTCATCAGACAAGGCATCCACGCCTTACAAAACTCCCTAACTGACAAAACTTACTTTGAGTTTGAAAAGAAAAAATGTAGAAATGAAGAGGTTTATTGTGTTAATGCTGAGCGACTTGGATCTTTTTTAAGGTCACTATCATTACAGTCATACAATGAGGTAAATAATAATACACAATTGATCAAAATCTATTGAATAGTGAATAAAAGAAGCTACTATTGAGTCACGAAGGGTTTGTTGGGGAAGTTAGATTGATTCAAAATATTTATCTACCCGCCAACTTCAATTATAGCTTTATTAAACAAAAAATCATTTATTTTCAAAAAAGAAGTTCACTTCTGTGAACTGCTGTTTTTGCATTTTTTTTTAATGATTTTGTGAAATTCCTCTGCACGGTACACACCTCATTATGTGTGTTTTTTGACTCATCCTTACCAAAGCAAGCCTGCATTTCTGGGGGGCACAGTACAGTTCAAGACAAGGGTAGGATGGGTAGCTTTGGTCTGTGTGTGGGTGGTTGGTTTGTGTCTGAATGAAACAGCATGGGAGAAAAAGGGGGAATGAATAACGTGTCAGGCTTTTTAGTTGAGAGACTTCTTGTGTTGATGAATAATTGAGCTGTAGTCAGGCGGAGAGCTGTTTCATGAGCCCCTCTGTCTCCAAGTTAAAATTAGACCCTTCTCTCTATGCAGACAGTCTCTTTGAACTGCTACTGTCTCAGAGCATCACTTAGCTCTCTCTGCAGCCCACTTGTGCCTTTCAGTGCAATATGCCTCAGTAGATATGAGGGGAGACATAAACACGCTTGGCGGACAAGCGGAGAATCTGTGTTATACAAGTCTGGGTACAGCACTATCGATGTGATGAGGGAAATTTTGGATTCTGTTGCTTTTTTATAGGTAAAATGTACAATAAAAAAAATACGTAAGCACATACGTTTTTCTTGTGTTGATTGGGGATGCTAATTTCATATTCAAAGCTCCTCTCTGCCGCAGTTATAATGAAGTTCTGTCCCTCCTCTGTCTACCTGTCATGCCAAGATCCCCCAGGCTTTCCTGTCTTCGCCTGGCCTCTGAGTACCAGCAGCCCATCTCAATCTGTCACTCCTGTCAGGCCCACAACGCCACCAAAGAACCCAGAAAGTAGGACACCGAGAACTCACTGCACACGCACACACACACACACACACACACACACACACACACACACACACATACATACACACACATCGAAAGAGATGCTTTCTGAATTGTGGCAAAAAATACACATTTTGCGACAGAGGCCTCAGAGTCCGTCAATGTAATATCTGCTGTTATCTATGGGCAGCCAGCTCTAAATGGGGCATTCAGTGACTCTTCAAAGCCCCTGTTTCTTCAGGGCAACTCGGGCTGCATTGTTACTGTTTTAATTAGAACTGCTTCTTGCCTGCTCCCTGAGATCCACCCAGCCTCAACATCAAAGCGCCGCTCTGAATAATGATGTACCCTACCATGCCTCAGGTACAGCCTGAATCTCAGAGACCCCCCCCCCCCCCCACCCTCCTCTCTCCTCCTTACCTCCCTCCAACCCTCCATCCACACCTCTTTGTACCTCTCAGCTTCCCAATTTACTGCTATTTCTCTGCACGCTGACATAACACTATTTTGTCGTGTTCAGGGCAGTAAGTTGACAGTAAGCTTTCTGTTTGTGTGCCTGGTGGTTACAACAGTCTCAGAGGATACTTTATTTTCATTTGTCCTGTAGTTTATGGTCAACATCAGTTTTACTATAAAAATGAACTAAAACTGGTTAAAAATGGAGCTATGGAGCTAAACCCTGTTGTACAGAACCTTGTTTTTATTTATCCCAGAGAAATGAAAAAACAATATTTTAGAAACACAGTTACAGATTCCCTATGTTTAGAGCACAGGTTGAACATAAAGCCTATTAATATATTTTAACGACAGAACAAGCCCATAATATTGCGGTAGGCCCTTTATATCACAAATACAGTGCAGAAGAATAGCACAAAGAATTCAAGTATTAAGGGAAAAATATAAAAGCATTAATAAATGACTAAATCATGATAATAATGGAAGAAGTTGCTGGAGGTCATAAATCATTATGTGTGTACAGAATTAAAGCAAAATACTACATGAAAGTTTCTTTCATCACATGGTTTTCATCAGTGATGCAATTTGCAATGTTGTCATGGAGATGAGATCTGTTCAAAAGCTAAGTAGCTGTTCAAAGTCGTGATGAAGTTGTAACAGCTACAGAACAACCCAGTAATAGGAACTGTATATATAACCAACGGTTCAAACTGCTGATAGGAATATAATCAGGTCTATTAGTATGATAACTAGTATTTTTCAATTTATCAATCATGTTTATGTTTGTTCTCCTTCATTACAGGAGAACAAAGATTCATAACGGAAAGCTCCATGAACAGTTTCAGTCACAATGAAAACTGACAAGAGTTAACCATTAGACTTTTCTTAGAACATAGATTGATGACGCTGACTCACCCTGCATAATCCAACCACAGTCTCTTTGTGACTTCCGCTTGCCATTCCTCAGTGCTGACTCACAGCTGCATTCCTCATGTGCTTCTTCTGTAAACACACACATACACACACACACACACACACACACAAGTATGAGGCAATACCAAAGGCATCTCATGAAATATAAAGGTTATGCAATCTCTTGAATCATGGTGTACTCAGCTGATTATGCGCTACACGTGGCACCCATTACAGCATATCACATTTTAATAAGTTCAAAACATATGGTTCTAGGAAACAATGCACACTTATGTAATACTTATCCTCCCTTGCAATGAATTGTGTATTGTATTCAAAGCAGGTTATGGATCGTCCTCCTGTCAGACAGCAGCTCATTGTGCGAGCTTATTTAATAATCTGATTTACATAAAACTGGAAGGGTTACTTAAAATGGCACAGCCTGCTTGAATAGATGTGACTTTTCAAAGTCATGAAATCCTTCGGCTGACGTGGCTTGACTTGGCCAGACAGTAAAGATATATTTTAGGACATGTCAGATTCAGCTGCCACTGTCATCCATAGAGGTCTAGGTCTTAGCCCACCATTCCTCATGAGCAGCATTTGACCCTGCCTGTTAAATATTTCACAATATGCTGTTACAATACTTCTTACTTTTTCCTTTTTACCGTGATACTTACACTTCAGTTGCAAAAGTGCAGGCAGATCATATAATGGATTGAATATTAGGTTTACTACCTCACATAACAGACATTCAGTGTACTTCACACTCAATGTTGGATGTACTAGCTGGTGAGTTATCTTGCTAATGTGCTGAATTCAAGCAGCTGTAGCTGTGGTCAAGAATGACTTGACTTAATCCAAATAGTTTAACATTATTGGAAAATACACTTATTCACTTTCTGAGAGTTAGATGAGAAGACCAATGCCACTTTTGTTTGCTAAATATTGTAAAGTTTTTTTTTTTAATTTTTAGATAGAGCCAGGCTAGCTTTTCCCTACTGTTTTCTGTCTTTATGCTAGGCTAACTATCTCCTGGCTGTAGCTTCATGTTTAAAGGACAGATTAGTATGAAAGTAGTAACATTATTCTCATCTAACTCTCGGCAAGAAAACAAATAAGCACATTTCCCAAAACGTCTGACTATTCTTTAAGAAAATACATGTCAGTTTTATATTGTAAATGGGATGTTACAACCATTCTTCAGGCAGCTTTCACCACATGTTTGATGTAAATTAAACATGACGACCATGGTAATAAGGTTGCCTAAAAAAACAACATCTTTTACTGCATGAATCACATTACCAAGCACTGCAAAAGGGGGTGAAAAAGCATAATTTTTCCAGCATTCATATTCCACCTCTTCCTTTGTTACATCAAGCTTAGCAGAGTAATCCCACTTTGATCACACTGCGTTTGAATTTTTAATCTCAGGTAAAGGCGGTGTGCAACCTCGCTTATTAGGATGATAACGACAGAGCCATATAGCCAAATCTGGCCCCCGCCATCGCAATTAGGCGGTAAAGTGTGTCTTTTGTTTGTTGTTTCGATTAAAGACCTGTCAAACTGTTACAAGGCCAAGATAAATTGTACCAGTTGAGGTGATCCAGAGCTTTGCTTGGTCGTGTATTGATGGGGGCTCTTTTGGCCCATTTAGCCTGTGAGGCCTTCGGGGAGTAGAACATTCAGAGCAGCCCAAGGCCAAACTCCGACACATCTATCAGGAGGATTACATCACTTACACCATCAAAGGTCGCCTGCGTTAGGAGTTCAGTTTCCTGTGTGAAAGCACTGGTGTAGTCTTCAGGCATGCCGCATTTTTAAGAGTTAACTGTAAAATGTCAGAGTGCTCT
The DNA here is from genome assembly GCA_029490765.1 of Euthynnus affinis. Lineage (NCBI taxonomy): Eukaryota > Metazoa > Chordata > Actinopteri > Scombriformes > Scombridae > Euthynnus > Euthynnus affinis. The sequence goes on along the minus strand of CM055852.1, from coordinate 9,510,863 downwards.
CCTGCAGTATAATCAGTTTTATGTCTGTGAGTTTCTCCTCTGCCTCAGATAATGATGGCCCTCACACAATATAGTACAGATCATAGAGTTTTGTGCACCTCCAGCAAGCACTGAGCTTATGTAGCACAGCTTTCCACTGGGGGAAAAAAAAGACCAGATTCGGAGAACAGTGAACTCACTGATCTATTTTTGTGATATTGGATGAATACACGCATGTTTGTGTTTGTCTGAGTGGGAGGATGCGCGGGTGTGACGATGAAACAAAATCAAGCCTCTAATTGGTGTGCAACTCCTGATGAAGCTATTTGAGAATCATCGGCCCAGAGGTCACAGAGAGGATGAACCATGACGATGACATCACAGCCAAGAACACAACAACAAATGGCGTCTTGTTTTAGCCAAAACAAAGGATGTTTGTTTGCGGCCCTTTTTTCTTTTTCAAGATTCGTCCTGTGAGTTGAAAATGTGACGACACAGTACACTGACCTTTGTTTCTCTGATAACAGAGTCTCTCTGTGTTGGTCTGCAGAGGATTGGAGGGGGGCTGAGGCTAAGAGTGGCCCTTTGGTGTTGAGTGCTGATCACATGAGCGGCTAAAATAACAAAGCAGTCTGATTCAGGCTTTTGTCTACATACTATCACGTGATTCAGATATCCATAGAATTAAACCAATGTTGACTCATAATGTAATAAGCAACATAGTAACCAGGGACCCAGCACTGAAAGCTTTACCATGTGACTGGAAGAGAAAATTAGGCTATATTTCAAAGGTTCAAACGTTCAGTTTATTCATCCATAGGAGCATGAAAATTCACTCCCAGCGAGGCGTGTTGAAATCACTTGCATAATGTACTTAATACACACACAAACACACAGTTCCCAATTTTATCATTTCAGGGAGACTCTTTCAACAGTTTAACATTATTTTCATCAATCTTTACTGTTACAACACTTTAAGCTAACTATTAGTGAACTATTTTGCTGTAAATCCATTACTTTGAGCTATTTTAAATGTTTATCCATTACTTAATGCTAACTATTTCAGCTGTTTATCCATTACTTTAAGCTAACTACTTCAACAGTTTAGCCATTACTTCAAGCTAACCATTTTACCTTTTTAAGTTATTTCAGATGTTTATCCTTGACTTTAGCTAACTACATAAAATATTTATCCATTACTTTAAGCTAACTGTTTCAACTTCTCAGCTAACTTGCTAACTAGTTTTTAGTATATTCTTTTAATAAAATCATAAGTTCCATTCAATCAAAACAGGATCAGTTGAGAGACTAATGTTACTCCTGGTTGGGAGTTACTGCTCTAAAATAATTCTAGTCATTAACAGCATTTCATTGAATTAAAAGATGTCTCAATACATCCTATATAGGCCTGCTGTGAAGATAATGTCAAGTAACTTTTCAGAATTTAGTTAGAGGCTGAAATCTGCATGATGACTTTCATTTTCAACCTGGCATAACAGCCTCTTTAATGTCCCAGATGTCGAGGATAACAACATCAATGAGTCAGCACAGTTCTCCATCTTTCTAAGGTTATAGTCAAACTCCTCTGAGGATAACATGACAATAAAGCTGTTGCCTTCAGAAGTCTTCTGTCTTCTTCCTCTTCACTGAGGTGTACACTGTTATGAGGGGAACAAGATGCAAATTGCAATGTTAGACCAAGCATGAAAATGTGAGCAAAAATGATTTATGAAGCAATCTGCAAGTATCCCTCTTAATTAATATAGTGTCATATTGTACATGGATGAGGTTTCTCTGATGAAATACAGAATGAGAAGACACTGGGAATCCTGGACAACTTTCAGTAAGTGGCAACCAGATAAATCACATAGTTTTCAAGGTGTGAGATGTGGGGGGGCGTGTAATTAAGTAAATGGTATGGCATCTTTCTCTCACGCGCCAGTGTAATATTATCACCACATGTGATTTGAATGGAAATGGGAGCGTTATGTCTGTGCAAAGATCTATGATAACATTTACAGCCGGCAGAGAGTGTTAATGGTAGCATGATGTTTGACATTAACATTTCAGGCATGCAGCAGCTGCCGTTATGTAGAGCGGTCTCCGACAGATGGAGAGTAACTTAGATTAGACTTAATTAAATAGAGTAAGTTGAAATTCATTTATCACTAACAGTACAAGTCAATAATAGCTTGCCAAAAAATGTATGTGGTCCTAAAATATTTGCATATCATCAGTCATCAAGACACATAAGGAGAGAATGAAAGCCTTACAGAGTTTCCCAAAGATGATTTTAGTTAGTGAGTTAGTGAGTTAGTTAGTGAGTTACATATGCTTCTACTACTGCTCCTCATACTATTGACATAATATAGATACATTGAATTATGCCTTATAAATAGAATATATTGACTAAATAACTAAACTGAATAAAATTACTAATAAAACTAATAAACCATTATTTTTAATAATATCATCAAAGTTTCACAGATAAAGTGCAGCTGACAAAACATCTCACCTCAAAGTCCATTTAGTAGCTGTTCTGGAACTTTTGATCATGTTGGATACTCTTAGTAAGTAGGTTAAGATTCCCCAGTTGTCATGGATAAGTAGATGTTCAAATTTCCATTTTTTTCTGAGCATGTTACTGACTTCTCCCTCATGTTGGCTTAAAAAGTTAAAAAGGATTTCAAAGTTCAAACGCGTAAATAAAGATCATGTATAATGATCAAAAGCTACAGAACAGCTACTAATTTGATGTAATTTGCTGTTTATAAGGTCAAAAATTAACTTTGAATCTCATGATCAAGTCTAGTTTGGACTAAACTATGTGTAAAGCTTAAGAGCATGGCAGGTCATCAACAGCCCTCCCTTCAAGTACAAAAGACAGCCAGAAATACTTCCAATCATCTGAGACAGAGAGCACATCCAGTCTGTGTGCTCATCATGTCTGTGCCCATCGCTCAGCCTGGTACTGTCAGCAATTCCACACCCCCTCAGGATTCCCACAGTGCCATGTGGCAATGAGGGTCACATTGCATTCTGGGAGAATCTCTCAGTTAAGATCCCCGCTGGCTGCAGCCCCACCCCCACCCCCCAACAATCTCGCCTGGTCTCCTCCAAAAATTCTTTGGCCCCCAGGGCACCACACAACCCAAAATAACAGGACACATCAGCACTTTCATCTGCATCCCCAAGCAAGCTCAGACACTGCTGCAGCAGCTGTTAGACCACTCACAAGCACAGATAGAGTTCTGAAAAGTACTAAGGCGCTATAGTTGGCACACCCCCTTTCCCCTCCAGTGATACGAGCACAGACGGAGCCAGACTTGGATAAGAGTGCCAGGCTAGGTGTGGCTGACAGGGTTGTCCTTTAGCTGTCCTTCAGCTACTCAGAAATACTCACCCCAATGGAAAAGACTCTGTAATATGTACATATGACAACAATCCTCCTTCAGTGTATTGCATTATCAGGATACCAGATTGTTAGTTAATCAGTACAAGTTGCATTTAAGATCTTATGTTCAGAAATATTTACATTTTACACCCACAAGGTACATAGTTAAATTCATTTTGTATTCATTCATTCATCTGTAAATCATAGCCTATCAATAAATAACACAATACAGACAGAACTGAGAACAAGCAGAGAGATAAATGAGTTGCAGTTTCTTGCCGGGGTCATTTTAGACAGCTTATGTTACAAAGTATAAGCTTTAAACAAAGGCCAATACATGCTGTTCCAGAGGGACAAATTGTGTCACAGCACAAAGGAAACACAGATTTCTGTCTTTTTTTTTTTTTTAACTTTATCACGATTAAATGGAAAAAGTATTATACTGTCAGCAAAGAGACAGAGAAGGAAGCTTTGATCAAGGTCACAGCTTGAGACTGATTAGTTTGTTATGGCACTTTGTGGCTCAACAGACTCAAACACATGACTTATGTTGCAAGTTGTGACTTTGCAACAGAGCCACTGCACTGCCTGATGTATCTGAGGTCATTCTTTCACAACGCCTGATGGAGGAGTATAGACCTGCCGGTAATAACTCACAGCCAAGCTGTTTGCTGCAGGGCACAATCACCGACCTGATAACGTGCAGTGAGGACGTGAAGATTCACACCCAGCAAACACCATCAAGGACATCATGGTTTGATCATAAAAAAAGACACGTTTAGATTTTTTTCTCTCTCTCTCTGTTTGGATTTTATTTTTAAATTAATATACTTATGTGTGACAACTTGCCTCTCATATTTACTGATAAAAGCCACATTTTATTGATTCATGAGTGTCCCCAACATTAGCTGCAAGACACTGGAAAGTGCACATTTGCATCAATGAAGAAGGGGCTTTGCAGAGACCCAAATTCAACCACGAGTGGTGATACTTACTGCCTGATCACTTCAACAAATACATCATACGTATAATATCTAAATATATCATGCATGTTTTGGTGGGAAGCCAGTGAGGAACCATGTCCTTGTATTTGCACTACCAGCAACGCCTACTGATTGGTAGAGGCACCTGTGGAGGGCGTCTAGATCGGCGGTTTAGTGTGAACCTCTGTATGCATTAAACCCTCCCGATGACGCGCCGACAGAATAGCAGTACAATTTTATTGAGCATTTCAAACTGTGAAGAAAGGGGGGGGGGGGGGGGGGGGGGGGGAGTGTAACAAGAAGGTTTTCTATGGACTATGTTGCTGTGTGCTCTCCCTGTTTCCCTGGCAACGGACATATTGACATGCTGCAGTGCAGCTGCTGGAAGTTGGCAGGAAGCCAGGAAGCACCCTGCCTGCACACAATCTCACATTCTGTCTTTTGCCAGCATCGCTCTAGCTTCACGCAATTCCCGTTTCACTTTTTTGTTCTCCATCTTGGTAGGTTTCTGAGACCAGCTGAACGTCAATCTGAAGACTAATGACTTGGGTGGATTGTGTAGTGTGTGTGTTTGTTGGGTGGGGGGGTGGGGGTGGTAGAAAGAGAGAGGGATGGAAAGACAGCAAGGCAGGGAGTGAGAGCGAGTAAGAGCCACAGAAAAACATGGAGGAGGGAGGGGCAAAGTCTGTGCCATGCCGTGCTTGCATGTTAAGATGAATAGAGGGAAAGGCGAGCCTCGTGTTATGTTACAAGAACATAGTAGTGGCTGGGGGGTTGGGCTCTACATCAACAGATGGATAAACCCGGGAGAAGAATGCGTGCCAAGCGCCAAATGTATCAGCGGCTTGCTGGGGCATGAAAATGTCAGGTGTCAGCGGCGAGCCACGCGGTCGCTGCTATTTATACAATCCACCATGTGCTGGATGTACACATAAGGCCTTGTGAACGAGGATGGCAGGGGTTAAGGGTAAGAGTATTGCCAGACAGAAGAGGAGGAGAGCAGGATAGATGAGTGGGTGACTCACCTCTTTATCAGCCTTGGATACAGACAGCCTGAGAGGAGCCTCCCTGGCCCTATGTGTTCAGACAGGTTGGGCAGGGAAATGTCAACACCAGGGAGGGTTGTGCATGGCTAACAGCCTCATGGACGGAGAAGAGCTAGCATTATCTCATCTAAGACCTGAGGCAAGTGTTGACTGGTCATGTTAGAAACATAGCAACGCATACCAGCTACGTGCCTTTTCAAGTGCCGGCTTTGTTTTGCTGCCGCTGCCTTAGCACGAGGACATAAATGACACATGCAGCTCGGAGAGGAAATTTGCAAAAGCTCCATGCTGACTGAAAGCAATTTAGTGGGTTCTTACTCTCCAATTAGTGACTGGCTGGTGAACAAGTAACCCCATCAAAACACATCAGTTGGCATTTTGTTACACGGCCTTTTCCAAAGCCCTCAGGGTCTGTGTCAACTGCGTCCTTGTCCAGACAAAGCCTTCTAAACCCTGGATTTCATTTCCACATTGTGCCCCGGTGTCCCCTTCATTGTTGATTTTTCCACTATGTGCAAGGCCAGGGCATTTGTACCAGTCTGTTAGGCCCACGTCAAAAGAAAAAGTATCCGCTGTTGACGGCTAGGCCATTCTTGTTATTCATGTCATGCCTGGTGGTTTAGTAGGGCAGGGTGCAGAATTTTCCAGAAGCAGCTGTGTGCTAGTGAAGCTGACAGTGCGCCAGCCCAAAAGGGTTTCTATCTCTCTCCTTTCTCTCTCCAAAACCTCCCCGCCCCTCCCTTCGCCTCCATCGGCATGCTTGGCTTAGTGCCCGGACTTACTCAAACTCACACTCAACCAGAAATATCCGCTCCCCCCCACCCCCCTCTTCTCTCTCTCTCTCTCTCCCCCCTCCCTCCCCTGAACATATCTCTCTGGCTCAACAGAGAAGCTTCCATCACTCCGGATGACATTGGATCATTTTTCTCCCCCTGCACATTCCAGCCAAAGAGGAGGACAAGGGAGGGGAGCGGCTGCTGTTTCTGCTCTGTGATTATATCATTACAGAGCAGCAGACATGTATACAGTGTATCAAGCGCAACCTGTCATTAGCATACTTTATTTGATGATGGCTAAATACAAGTGTGCTTTTGTTGGATCCAACCAACTGGATCGCCTTTGTGCCAGTGCCGCAGATTCAATTTGGGAATGCTTTCTCTGAGCGTTCCAAATTTGCGATCAACCTTGAGCTATAAAAACCCTTCTCTTATTTACTGTACCATTATCCCCAGACACCTGTTGTGAAATGCTCTACCCAAGTTATCAGATACTCAGGGCAAGGCTCTGCTCGCGGTCTAAATAAACCTGTCCTAGCGACACAGTTGTGTAATACACTCGAAGTCACCGGCTCCAATAATAGAACACACCTGTCAAACACAGGCCCTGCTTGTTCTCTCTGTTGGCCTGACCTCCTCTCGCTCCTTAACTTCATCTCAAATGTTCCATGGCTGAGAGACAACGTAAACTCTTTTCAGAAAATTATTTCCAACAAACACAGACACAAAGAGAGGCAGGAAGGGTGAGGGTGAAGTAAAAGCAAGAGAATAGAAAATTTTGACTGGCAAGGGAGAGCGAACAAAGGCAATAAAAGCTTTATTCTGCCTCTGCAGAGATTGTGCAGTGGCTGCCACTATAAAACCTTGATTGACAACAACATTAGCACTCAGAGGAGAAATAGCTCCCACTCACAGTTATGTAACATACAAAGAAACTACAGCAAGGTTGTGGATGGGTATTAGCGTGCATGTGCTGCTGCTGTGTGTGTGGGCATGTATGCACGACGTGTTCCCAGATAAAAACAAAAGTGACAGAATATCTAAGAGTGTTTTTCTTATCTTCTGACAACTGTATGCCGTCAAGGAGATGAAAGGCGATGTACAACACACTGAGAATCTCTCAGGGATCCTGTATTTATGCAGCACATAAAAAGTTGTCTACATTTTTTGTGGCGCTTTGTTGTTTGGCAATGCGATGGTGAAAGTTTAATTGTGCGGTTGTGGTTGAGGCAGCTGATCTCATTGCATGCAGACACTGAGCGCTGTGTCCCAGCTTGAACTGGAAATAATTGTCCATGGCTGAGGCCCTACGGAGGAGCAAGCGAAGAACAGACAGGGACAGGAGGAAATGAGCTGCTATGAGCATCCCGTAATACATCACCACAGATCTGCTGACACACCCCAGAAACTGAGCCATTCATCAGCCCACCAGCCCATCCCCTCGTCAGGCTGTTCACAAATGCAGACCAGCAAAGTAAAGTTTGCACTCAGATGATCAGCTAAAGCATTTTACTACATCAAATCAATGTAAGTGTTATGTTCCCTTTCCGTCTTAACATGAATTTCTGTACCAAACCATTATTTGATCTGCTTAACCCTAGTAGCGTGACTTCAGGCACATTTTCCCTCACATGAGCTTTGTGTCATTCAGCTTACAAGGCTGTGCACAGATGGCCCTCAAGAGCCATCACATCCATTTGAATCCCAGCTCTCAGCTGACTAAACAAGCACCTCAGTGGTGCAGAAGGACAGACAGTCACCTGCTTCGCCCCACCCTTGCCTTTACACACATGCTACACACATCACAACCACCACAAAGCAGCCACAAGCCTATTCACTATTCGGCCTTACAGACAAAGACAGCACATTTTTGAGCAACACACCAGCAGACAGCCAATCACTGTGATTGAATTAGTGTTTTTGAAAAGGTCTGGCTGACTCTCTTTCAGAATACATGCTGCATTTTGATGAACTGTAGTTCATTTGTGATTTGCCAAAGCACTGAAAGTGTATAGCCGAGCAGCTGGCTGAGGATCCTTTTAGAGGAAAGCTGCGCTAGCTGCTCACATGTTTACTTTTAGCGTGGCTCACACTGACAGCTAAATCTAACTTTAGCCTGGCATGTCAGAGGTGGCAACAAGTATCTTACTACTGTGACTGGCATGCCCCTCCCAGAGGCCCAAAATATACGCCTGGAAGGTAGTGTGCAGCCAGAGATAAAGGGAAGTCATGACTTTTATTTAACACAATGGGATAACTATAGCTGTTAGAATCTGTAGGGATATTTTTACATTACAATTTTCACAAATGGAGTAAATTTAGATCCTCCTTGTGGGCTATATTCTACAGCCATATTGTTATGTACCGAATATTCTCGATTGCAGTAGATAACACTCCCCTCTCTCGCCTTCTATTTTTCATTTGGCATAGTAGCAACATGCCATCTTATCAGCTGATCCTGAGCCAGAAGCCAGGAGTAGTGGCTCAGCAGAAAAAGGATGGATTGTGCTGGGCTCGGCTATAATATGAGAAAAAGCCCAAATGCTCTTGGATCAGACCCATGCTTTGTCCTCATCTCTCACATTGCCTCTTTCCCTTGTTCATTTTTCATTCTCTCTCCTTTCATCTTTTGTCCTGCGCCCCCTCTCCTTCCTCTGCATTCTGCTCACTCTCTTCCTCCACCTCTTTCTCTCTCTCTCTCTCTCTCTCTCTGCTCCACTTACAAGATTTGGCAGCACTCCAAGATCTGAGAAAAACATTGGAGGCATAGCCTCGTTTTGATGTCTGGAAAGAGAGGGAGGCTAAGAGTGAGAAAGAGCGAGAGAGTCCTCATTTCCATTTCACAGACTTGATTCACAGCAACACCACAGCAGAAAGGAGGAATACAGGAATATCGAGAGTGTGAGCGTAACCGCCAGTCAGAGAGAAAAGGAAGGATGGAAAGATAAGGCAGACAGATCTAAGAACGCAAGAGAAAAAAAAAACAAATTTAGCTTCACAAAGTATTATGACTGTTTATGTCTAAGAAATGCAGAGAAGCAAACATGAAAGACAAAGTGAGTGCAAAAGGAAAAGAAATCTGTCATCAGAATATCTTTAAAACAAAGTGAAACTATGCATTTGGTTTGTCTGACCTCTCATAGACACTGTTTTCGTTTCTGGCTGATATTCTCCATGAAAATTTGAAGAAACAGCAACAGTGAGTTTAGGATCTAAACTCACTGAACTCGCCTTGCAGTAATTGGGTCTCATACCAGTCTGAGAGAAAACAAATTTGGCTTTCAGCATTGTAATCATCTTAACTTTGTAGGCCTTCATGGTAAACAGGCCGGACCAGGCAGATGTAAACCCCCCTCTGTAGACCAAGCCAAGAATCAGAAGGGAAATTTTACACATCCTGCGGATTCAGCCGTGCTCCTCCTAATTGCTGGTTGGTTCTCCAGCCTCTCCCCTGGTGCTGAGAAGAGAAACCGTCATTACTAGTCTCACAGGAGCCCGAGCCCAACTCCAAAGGGAAACTTTGATTGATGAAAAAAAAAAAAAAAGAGGCAGATACGACTGTGTCCTCGATACAACATTTGCTGTGTGACCTTGTTTTCCCTGACAGGACTAAAATTAACCGAGCGGATCAGTTATACTGGGAGCGCAGAAATGTGGACCAGATTCTCCTTTTGGCGCGTCCCTGTCTCCGCTCGCTTTCAGGGGATTACAGCAGCACGAGCATGCCTTTTGATTTATTGTGCTAAACATAGATTCGTTAGTGAAACAGCTGTCTACATCTAGTGCTTCACTGTCTCCCACACAGGCCTTCCCTCCCTCCACCCACCCACTGGACCAGATTCAATTTTTTAATGCAAAATAAAAATGTCTAGGGATTAGAATTCATAATGTTCCTCAATGTAGATGTCAGCATTCGTGTTACGGTTAGTTGATGTTTCTGACTGACTGAATGTCTACAAATGTGATTATCATTTATAGACAGTGTTTTGTTTGATTTAGGGCTATTTCCTAAAATATTGAGGACACAAGGGAAACATCAAACACATGCTTATCTGAGCAGGAAAGAAAAAATTGACTGAGTGCTGCAAAGACAACAAATATGAACTCTGACCAACCCAGTTAAGGCTTTACTATCAACATCTTTGTGTAACACCGCATGCCGACCTACAGTTTAGTTAACCATTAAAAAGGAGAGGCAGGAAGGCAACAGAGTCTCTGCTTTGCCTATCTATTATTGCCTTTCACTTAGCTTGATTAACAGGACCCTGTCAAGTAAATCAATCACACGGTCAATGAGGGATTTTATGACCATTGATCAGGCTATATGTTGTAGCAGTTTGATTAAGAATGCGATTGTCTGGGTTGGAGAGATATTTCACTGCCGGAACATCAAACACTTGGATCTAATCCTGCAAACTACATGGCTGCGAGCTACAGTGTACTCTAGCTTTAGACAAAAGCTACTATCATAAAGCAGCGGAAGGAGGGAAGAGGAATCTAAATTAATCTTTGCCCACCAGGATTTCACCTGGCTCAGCCTCAGATGACACATCGTACTAGGTTTTCCGTGAAGTAGTTTCAGAGTGAGAGCACATCAAAGTCAAACAATGTTTGTCTCATAAGCAGGAGCTTAAACATTAAAAATCTCTTAAGGTTCTTATAAGTAAACACAATGAAAACCGATGACTCATTAACCACAAATGGCTTCTGCATGATTATACTGGAAACAGAAGAGAATCTTCACTTCACTACTAAGCAGTAGTATAAACGACAAAAATAATAAATCATCATAAAAATTCAAGTTGAACTTATTGCCATCAACTCCATGTGACCTTGTCTTCACATGCTGCTTGTTTACTGAAATCTCTCCACAATGTTCCAGCATATAAATCGACAGGCTGCACCGGAGCATCTGCTGTGCACCGATTTCCTTGGTAACTATGCAACACCAGAGCATTGTGTTATGACAGAGCCACTTCCAGGGACACATTATCACTGTATTAGATACGGGGCAAGCTATTTTAGTGAGCACTGAACAAACGAGTATTGGCTCAGCTGTGATAAATCTTTACGGTGAGTGAGAGAAAAGAGAGAGAGTGAGAGAGAAATGTTCTTTTGTGTCTTATTGCATCATATTTCATGCCAGGTTACGAAAAACCTGGCTCTCATCTCCGATATTCTCGGATGTGGCAATTTCAATTTGGCTCCCAGTACGCTGTCATGAAGAACAAGTAGGTCAAAGTGCCGACTGATAAAAAGAAATCTCTAAGAGCAGTATGTAAGATGAATTATGGAGTGGGTGTGTTGTTGATGAACACAGTTAAATCCGTTTTGCTGGTAAAATGTTACCCTTTATCACACCAGGCTGTTACTGGTTTTAAAGTCCAACTGATAAGTGACTGATAACTTTCCAGTGAACGCAGAAGCACTATACACAACAGCTGTCTTCGAAATGCAAACTCAGTAAAAAAAAAAAAACATGTTTCAAAAGCTACTGAGCTTCAAATCACATTGTGAAAGCTCTGATTTGCTCTCAGAGTTTTATTTTCTCTGTGATTCCCTTTTAGTCTTCTCAGATAGGGGACAATAATGATCCATACCCTTCTGAATTGGCTAAACAGTGAGGTGCAAAGGCTGTTTTCATTCAACATCATGAATCAATCAGTTTATCAGGACACCATGCAGCTTATTAGAAAGTGGATAAGACCTGGAGTAACCTACCAAAATATCACTTTTGTTTAACTTCTGTCAGTAAAGTGAGCAGTTTCATGGGCACAAAAAGAGAGCCAAGCTGTCTGTTGGGGCTTTAATTACAGAAAAACAAACTGCTTTTAGATGCGTGCTGTTGCTGAATTTTAGGGGCAGCACTGACAGCTCGATAAAACACGAGCAGGAAGCAGATTGTGTCTCAAATAATTACGAAACTGCATGCTACGCCAAGCCCCCCTCTCTACCAGAAATGATCTTCCATGCCAGTGTCCGTTTGGTGCAGCGTCAGCTACATAGGAGTGAGAGGGAGCTCTTTGTCTGAAGGCAAAAAAAAAAAAAAAAAAAAAACAGTCTCAAGATTGCTTCTCTCTCTCTTTCTCTCTCGCAGCCACAGTAACTGTAGTTTGTCACTTGACGACCCCATAAGCCGCTCATGGCTTGTGGAGATGAGTCTGGCTGCTTTCTTGCCATTACAGAGACAGAATTGCTGTTTTTATGGCTGTGCTGTCATGAATCTGCAACAATTAAATTTGCATCTGAAGAGGCGCAGGCTGAAGTTGGTTTGTAAGGCAGTAGCAGCATTATTGTTTACTCTGAAAGAGCACACGTTACATACTGAGGCAGAAATCTGTTCTGAGCATGTGACCCAGTGGAAGAATGCAGTAGTATCAGGGATAGTGAATATTAAGTGTGACACAATGTACCACACAAAATGCAAAAAAAAAAAAGTGAAAAGTCTTTAAAAAGGGGTGTTGCTGCACCGCTAGTGTACCTAATTCATGCTTGAAGAAAGTTTGTAATGTTGATTTTATTCATAATTTGATTTGTCAAGTTCTTGGAGAATCAAACATAGGATTCTCTGAAAATAAAAGAATTATCTCATAAAAAAACTCAGCACCTATATGATGTCAAACACAGTTCGCATACAAGCTAGAAAATATGTGGTGCCAGCATAAAAACTAAAAATATTATTAATACTCAGTGGTTAATTTCAGCAAAAGTCCTAATTTGTGGTTACACAACGTGGTTACGCTATAGTATCATGTTGACAATCGTGCACTTTCTCACATTACTGACTCAACAGATTCCAGCTGACTGAACATGACTTGGCACCTATTTCTGTACGCTGCAATCACCTACAGGGATGCACAAAACTGTAGCACATTTAGGACAATGTGTCTGTTTTTCCACCGACCATGCTTTTGCATCACGAAAAAGGCATGTGTTGCAGGAAAAAAAAGGTGCCGCTGCCGCCGTGCAGCTCGAAACAGTAGCCTACTTAATGTTGTGCAGCGTAAATCAAGTCTCCTGAGCCGTCACAACAAGCCTGCGTATCAGAGCAGAGAGCCTTGTCTCATGATCTGTCCACAGCCCTGTTTAACTTAATCACTCAAATGAAGCAAGCTCAGACAATAAGTTCATACAAGATCAGAAATTGTATTTGGCAATTTTTAAACAAGTGCATACAAGTACAGCTAAAAGCATTTCAGTTTTGCCAAGTGCTCGTAGAGTAGCATTAGTCACATTCTACGTTAAACAGGAACTGCCACCAGACCTAGAAGTACATCAAGAATTTTTGTTAAACATCAACAAAGAGGAACGTAGTCCATTATAATGAGTACATACCTTTATCTTCAAAAATATAGAAACACAATGTATTCAAAAATCAAAAATTATACAACCATGTTTACGAAGTATACTCTTCCCTTGGGTCCAATATGTACAAGTCCGTTAGTTTGTTTGAATGGTATGTATGTGATATTTATATATTTATACTCATATTTTTGCTTCCCCTCCCCAAAGAAGTTTTCAAATAAAATCAAGGGTCCCTCTCCTTTTTTACTTTGACATCTCCTGCAAGGATGGTGGCGATTTCTCCTTGCATGAAAGCCCATGGTACGTTCGAGCCAACCAGGGGACATTTCTCTCCACTTGGACAGTACACTTCACCCGTAGCACCTTGCTGCTTTATGCTTTCCCTCGAGCACGGGAAGCAGAACTTGTGAGAGGGCACAGACGGGCACTGAACAAAGTGTGTGTCCTCCAAACGCTCGTGGCACAGCGTGCAGCACAGGGGTATGCTGCCGGGTACCGAGGAGTCCGGAATGCTTTGGGGGTGCACTTGGTCCATGCCTGGCACGTGGGGGGTGCCTGCACCAGATGCATCTCTCTGCGCCAGCCTCCTCTGATTCATGGAGGACGGCGACAGGGGACTGCTGCTGTTCCTCCGGGTGGTAGAGTGGACTTGGTTGGCGTCCTTGGGAGAGCTGTTCCCACCTGCATTGTCTGCCGCCATGATGAGAGCCGCCATGGGGGACTGGCCATTCTGGGCCGCTTCAGGTGGGGTGGTGCGGGAGTGGGGGGATATTGTGGAAGGGGGAGAGGCGAAGCTTGGCGGGGGAACTGGTGGCATTTTCAGTCCGTCAGTAGGTGGTGGTAACCACTGCTGTCCTTCTCCATTGAGCTTGGCAGCTGTCCCCTCTCCTTCTGGTTCAGGAGACGCTTTTCTCTTCACGGTCCGGTGTTTTCCTCTGTCTGGAGGTGGGAAAGGGTTAAACAAAATAGTTGAGTTGCACAGCTCAGACAAGGATCAACAATTACACTGGAAGGGAGGCATGCATTTTTGCTGTTTCAGGCTGCACCACAGGCAACAACACAATAATAACAAACACAACAAATGTGTCACATTTTCATTTAAACATGAGGAATTTTGCAGCCATGACTCTGATAATTATCACTTGTTCATTATTAACCCATTCATCAGCTGAGATGGGTTAATATTGATAACATAATCATGACCATTGCACAAAATAAACATCATATACTTGACATTAAAACGCCTCTGGATGCTTACCTGATTTGGAAGCCGTGGCGCTGGGCTCATAGCCCATAACCCTTTGTTGCATGACCGTATGGTCCTTCTTGAACCTGTTGTCGAACGTGTGCAGAGCCATCAGGTCCCTCACCGTTTTGCCCTTGCTCATCCATTCCGGGTCTGCCCTGTTTTTGTGGCTCTCAGAGATCTCCGGCGTGAGACTGTCCGGTCTGTGCTTCTCCTTCACCTCTCTGTCGTGCTCGGTGCTGGAGACCGAGGCGGGTCTCTTGCCCATGTCGGCGGGACTACCGCCCGCAAGTGCGGAGGGAAGCCCCATCTGGCCCGGTCTCCCGTTGACGGCGTGCACCGGGGGCATGCTCCCGTTAACCAAAGGCACTAGATTCGGGGGGACCGTGCTATTCCTGCGCGGGTTGGGGCTCTGGCGGTTCAGCTCTGGCGGCTCGTCGGGCTTAGGAAATCCATTGGGGACGGGGATGCCGTTCGCCTGCCTGCTAGGCTGATATTCTGGACCCAGCCTGGGAGGGCGGTCGGAGGAGAGTGGATAGCGGTCCAGCGGCTGCGGCGGCCGGGAGCCGGGGTCTCCCGCCGCAGCGTGGTTGATCGCCTGGATCTCTTTCCCGGAGAGCTGCGACTTCCCCGGCCCGGGAGACCTGCCCTCCTGAAACCCGTGAGCCCTCTTGAGCTGCCGGGCCGTCTCGATGACAAACTCAATGCGGTCTGCTCCTTCATAGTTGACACATCCCCTGCAGACGGGCTCGGTAAAATCCCAGATCATAGCCCAGGGCATGCGGGGCAAGTCGCATAAATAACACGACTGCCTCCTGGAAGAAGCAGCGACCGCCGCGGACGACATAGCGCTCGTCGTCGACCCCCCAAGAAAAGAAACCCAAAAAAAAATGTGTCTTCTTGTCCCGTTTGTCGTCCGAGCTCCCTTTAAAAACGAAGAAAGAGCAAGTTCCGTTCGTCGAGAGAAAAAAAAGTGTAAACTCGTCCTCTCCCGACTTTCGCAGCAACAACGGTGAAGTTTCACAGGGAGAAGTTCATGTCGGTGTGTACTTTACTACGGCGCTCCTCTATCTATCTCCACTGACTCTACTACAGGCTCAATGTGGAACAGTGACGTCACCACGGAGCTCTAAACGCCTGCTTCCACTTCAGTTTCTATTGACTTGATTTCTTCGACAGACCCCCCCACCACCACCTCCCCCCACCTCCAGCTTACTGCAGCCTCTGTCACTCACTGCCTTTTTTATTTTTTTTTATTTTTAATTTAATCACTTGAACCTCTGCCAAAACTGCACCCAGTACAGCCTCTCTCCACCGCCGACTCTGACTCAAGGGAATAACCCGCAGCTCTTATTATTATTATTATTATTATTATGACTACCAAACCTGCAAATAAATATGACACCGGGTCCGGCGACACCAGCCTGTCTACGATGAGATTTTTTTTTAAAAATGCTGCTGCTGTAGGTTAGCAGTAGACCGCCAGGGGATAATAATAAAAAAGGCGACTCTCCAGCTCCTCCAGTTGACTGCTGCTTTGTCCTAAATTCAGAGCATTATCCGGTTGAGGGCTGAAAAACGCTCGCTGCAGCTTGTTTTTCTCAATGCACAGCGCCTCGACGCCATGAGCTGAGCTACTACTACTGCTGTGCAATGAATGAGGTGGGTCGACCCTAAGAAAAAAAAAAGAAGAAGAAAAAAAAAAGGAAAGAAAAAAAAAACAACAACTAGGCTACTGTAATGCAATGGCAATTTTTAGAAAGATGTGTCAAATCTAGAAAATGTCTTGCAGCTAATAGAAACTCTTGGTTATAGCAGCAGAAATGAATTTATTGGGACTATATTAGGATTATTACAGAGGTTTTATTGCCCTCGTTTCCCCTTACTGCTCATTTTTGTGTCATGATTTCAACATGTGCTGACCTGGGTTTTAGCAGCGGTTAGACAGTGTTTTCCCTGCCTGTGTTAATGTAAAACGACAGCTAGAAAAAGGCGCCTCCATTAGCCAGTAACCAGGAAGCTCTGTCATGAGGTGGGGATTTCCAGCCAGTGCGTTGTAAACTTGAATGGATCGGGGGTTACAGCATGAATATAGCTCTGCCCACATTTTTTATTCTAGTGCACTGAACAGTCAGTCATCCAAATCTGCCACCACTAAATGAAATTACACTGGGATGAATCAGCCATTCAGACATTTCTTTTTTAGTAAGTTAACCATCAAACAACTCGAAAGATAAAAGAAGTAGGAGAGCTTTAACAAGATTAATGACTGCACTATTATGTTGTGTATGTTTTACATGATGGGGAGGAGGGAGGGGGGGTGGGGGAGGGGGGGGAGAGAGGAAAAAAACCCTGTTACTAGAGACATGTCATATACCAAAAACCCAGCCAAAATCCCCTGAAGTAAAAGTGTAGGTTTGAACTGGAGGAGTGTCTCGGTACTTCAGATTCCTCCCTCTCATCTGGGCTCATTCCAACTCATTGCAGCTTTTAGCCTGGGGCTTTGGGTGAGGCAATGCGTCTGAAACCTGCAGACACAAAGCAGGATATGTTTGTGCAAGTCCATGTGACGTTGGAAAGAGGAAGCAAGATGTTTAGTCACGTACCCTCATCCGCCTCACCCATCTAAGGGACATCAGGCCACTTGGCTCCCTGCCTGCGGCCACGATCACGCACTGTGGCATGAGGCTTTCTTCAAAGCGTATCCGCAAACAAAATAAGGCAGTTGTGTTGCTGATTTCTTGCTGCCGAGCACATATAATTGTGGTTGCTGTTGCCATGTGATTTTACATGATAGTTTTTGTAAAGCTGCCAAGATATGAATGAACACACCTATCAGTGTTACACGATAAAAAAAAATTCCCTTTAGCTCAAGCAATAAAAACATTCACAGACGTCACAAGCTTTTAGTGCTTTCAGTGTAACTCTGACTGTAAACTACTGTATTAACACATTGTTTTCCATCCCCGCTTTCTCTCAATCTCTGCCCTTGCTGGGTGAACAACACTAGGAAGTGTTGTTAGGCTTTATGACACAGTTAGGAAATGACTGTTGCGAGGAGCAAAATAAACAAATTCTTTCCTTAAGATTGGTGGGAAACAGTTGCCTAATGCTTTGATCCCTCGCTTTCCAATCAGTAAATGTTTGTGCAAGCAAATAGCTACACACTATTATGCAAGACGGAGGCATGCTGTGATTCAATTAAATCCTAAATGACCTGATTCTATAATAGGAATGATCCATTGATTTAAAAAAAAAAAAAAAAAAACAACAAACTGCAGTGGCTGCAAAGGAAAAGCAGAATTGTACTGAACAGAGGCGACAAAGGTCTGAGAGGAAGCCAGACATGCACAGATGGCTCTGATTGGCAATATGAAGCATGTATACAGTAAAATCACCACAGTGTGACCCGGCTGACTGCTGTCTAATTTCAATTTAGCTAAACCAGATGGAGTAGCTGTATAGTGCTGTCCTGAACTTCTTTTTTTTTTTTTTTTTTTCTTAAAGCAGTATGTAAATTGAGACATGCAGTAGCTAAATAAAGAGTGAGAGGTAGGTGACGGCCAGGGGAATACCCAGCATGTGACACCATCACAGGCCTGATGAGATGACGTTATTTTTGTTCTATCGCTTTCTGAGCCTGTTGAATTTTATATTGGCCATCTTTTATTCATGGGAACGAATCATTACAAATTCTCTCTGAAGTTTTTATGCCTAAGCGGAGCACAACACTGGATGTTTTCTGAGTCTTTCTCCCCACCAACACTTATGTTATATAACCCTTTCAGCTGCTGAGGTGAGCACCAAACTGTAACATGTTGCACAGACTTAAAAGGAGGTTATAACAGGACAGTGTGACGACATATTACTGAAGCTAAGCAGCTGTTGCGGTGACCTACCTCGTGGATTAATAGCTACACGGAGTGGCAGAGGCTGGAAATGTCAGGAGAGTAAATGTAAAAAGGACTAATGTGAAAGCTTTTCAGAGTTGCTGTATATGTAACAGAGAGAAGTAACCATGGAGATTATCACGGTACCCGACTACCATATATATCCTGTTTATGGTGCTATTTTTAGCCACAGATTTGTACAGCAAGGATTAGAGCGCAGATAATTTTTGGGGGGAGCTCTGAAAGATATCGTCAAAACATCCATCTGTTATATTAGCTGCATCCTTCTTTGTGTGTGTGTTTTTTTTTAAAAATGAAATGCCAAAAGGAATATGTTTTCAATTTTCTGAATGGATTCTGTTAACTCTACTGTTACATACAGGGAAATAAACTGGAGCACATGCACAAGAATACAAATAAAAACATAAGCTAGGCGTTTTAAGGAGCCTACTTGGATATCAGTAGAAAATGGAGGAATTCAAATAAAATGGAGGGTCCACGGCGAAAGGGAAAAATGTGCCGGGCGACTGGAATCTGGGGGCTGGAGGCTGCAGAGGTGATGTCATTGGGCCAGAGCAAGAGGCGAGTGAAAAACAAGTCTCTCTCTTTATTCTGATCCTCTTTGCAGTCCCAGCAGGGGGGGGTGGAGGAGTGAGGGGGGGGGGGGGGGGAGGGAGGGGGGCTGGCAGTCGGCCAAGGCAAGGGCTGCTGGGAAATGGCAAAGGATGCCAAGCAGGCCCCACCGCCAACATTAGAAGCTCACATCTTTGTTCTCAGAAACCTGGTGTGCTGCCAAAGGCCTCATTTCGGCTCCATGGCATGATTACACTGGATGTAGGCCAACTACTGAGAGCTTGCTCACTCGCTCTCTCTCTCTCTCTCTCTCTCTCCCTCCCTCCCTTCTCCAGCTCTCCCTTTATGCTCCCTCCCTAGGCTCTCTCTCTCTCTCTCTCTCTCTCTTTTTCCACTGCCTTCAAAAGCTTTCTGCCAAACATGCAGCAGTTGCCATGGCTGCAGAGAATGGAACATAAAAAAGTGAGTAATGAGTCAGGCTTGGACCCAGATGTGCCACATGTGTATCCATTTAGAAAAAAAACAAGACGGTAACATATCCCCTTAATCTGCCCGGCTTGTCAGGAGACAGGCGATTTAGTAAACAGCAGAGGGCTTCAGAGGGGAAAGTGGAGGGAAAAAAAATCCCCACAGAAAAATGTAAACGAACAGCATTGTTTTCACATCCATTTTTGTACAGAAGTTACTTTCTGTGGCTTGCAGCGCAGATGCAATTCTGGCAGCCAGGAACAGAAAGACCTGAACTTTGCTTCTGTAATGCTGTGCTTAAGTGAGCCTGCATGCTTTGTGAGCCGTTGACATCACTTCCTGTCCAGTGGAAACCCCCATATATTTTCAGTTACAGCCAGACGTTTATGTAAACAACCTGTCCCCTGGCCTCTTGTAGCAAAATCAGACATCGGCGCATACTTTGAAGTCACCGAGCCAGTTTTCAGAATGCATCTTTAGCAATTCTGCGGTTGATGTTAGGCGGCCCGAATCATAACCTGCTATTAGAATGAGTAACGTTACCTGCTCACATAAATAGTTTCCTATTTATTGCCCTTAAAAGGCAGTTTCACGTCTGACTCATAGTTGTGATGTTTAGCATATTGGAGTGATGTGTGTAATCATTCCAGCTTTGTGACAGCAGTGGAGACTCAGACAAAATGTCCAAAATGTCATTTTTGCAGCATTCTCCCACACACACACACACACATTCATAATTCCCAGAAGGACAATACCATGCAAAGCCACTCCTCACACTGCACTACTTTTTTTTTTAAAATGCTGGTCTGTTCTTACACCGTGAGTCATACTCATGCTAACTTCTGCTGGATTTGACACATCCAGCTTCATCATAAAGATCTTTATTTGAATGCGTACGTACAGTAGAGGTTGTAATGTGTGTAAATGTGTTAGAGGGACGTTTATATTTGGACAGACAGCATTTTTTTCCACCAGCATCAAATATTATATTCGTTCTTTTTTTTTTTTCTAGTGGAACCAAAAAGAATGAGGAGTATTTCATGTGTTATGTAACTCTGTGCTCTGAGCCAAAATAAAACTTTCCCAAAGTAGGCTTATTTATTACAAGAGCTCCTGTCTATTTTTGAGCTGCCTCCCTATAAAATGGACTCTGACATCCCCGGTGAAGCAGTTAACTCTGCACTCTGGCTCAGTCTCCAGGTGCACAGGATATCATTTATTCACAGCATTTTTAGTTTCCCATTCTGCCGTCCTTCTCTGTCATTAGGTAGAGCACCCAAGTGATTTGTATTCACTCACTTTGCATATATTCATTTGTGTGAACGGTTGCATAAAACCCTGGTAAATAATACATAAAAATATGCGTGAACATGCATATTTATAACGCCTTTATTTAGAAGATATTTCAGGGTTGCATTTGGAGGAAGATCAAAGTTACTCCTTTTCTAGTAACATTTGCCTTGAAAGCAAAAGGAATACAGAGAGAAATGTCTGCGATGTATAGAATACAAAATAACACAACCGTGAAAAGAGGAAAAAACGACAACAGCAAACGCTGACTTAATTTGGAAAAATCTCCTAACTGTGGGGGAAATTTTTCATAGATAACATGTGGCTTATTCAAATCATGAAAGTAGGGAAGATCATGGATAAATGCAGCTGTAATGCATCGCTTACAGATGTGGTGGTTACATTTGGAAAGAGAATATTTTTTCAGTTTTTCCACAATTAAGCTCTAAACACATTAACTTGGAAACAGCCCTTTTTTGGTAGTGGTCATAAATCAGTTGAGGTTCCCGTCACAGATTCCACAGATGCTTCACTGCCCTTGCTTTGATTGTCTGGTTTATGGAGGATGTTTCATCGTACACTGCGAGCGTCCATGCCAAAGATGTCCTTCCTCCCCTTCTCCATAAAAGTGCAAGTTGTCACGATGGTGTGGCATTCATTATCCGCCTGTGGTTTTGCGGACCTGGCCCCCGAGCAGCTGGGGAGCATTGGTTGTCACATTCAGCCTCCCGTCGCGGTGAAAGATGGGAGGGCAGGAGATGTGTGCCGTTCCCTGTCTGTGTGATAAAGCCCCCTCAACCACAGCGTCTGGGCATCTGGGCACATGCTCCCCCACCTCCCTCATTCACTTCAAAGCCCTGTCTCAGAAATCAGCTCGCTGTGAAGAGCTGAAATAGAAAATAGAGCCGGGACGACAAGCCCAACCGTGTGTATGCGAATTCAAGGACAGTCAGCATAAGTTACAAGACAATCACAGTTTATTGCAACTTGGGCCCTAGTTTCATCATTTTTGGCCATCAATTTTATTGGTTGTGATAAAATTGGACTCACCAAAGGAATTTCTGACATCTGGAAACACAGTAACATTATCTAACCACGTGAGGTAAAAACAAACTGTGATTGATTGACATTTTGGGGAATAATTTCACCAATTGCCTTCATTTTCTCTTCCAAATTAGTTTGGCTAACCTAAGGGTTTGTGCAGAACATTGCCTGCATGTCTGGCTGCTTGTGTTTTTAGCCCCTTCTGACTTCTCTTTAAGTACTTGGTGAGTAAAATGTTGTTATGACTAATAGGAATAATGGCTAAAACTAGCCTAGTTTCCGACCTCTAAATTGCCGCCCACTTCCCAGATACGTTCAGTAATTCAAACAGGTCCAGTATGGTGTCCATTAACGTCTGTCTCCTCCAGTTAGAGAAACAACTGACCAGTCAGAGCTTAGTAGACGGTATTCAAAATTGGGATTTCATCTTCCTGCATAGCTAGCAAGCTACATTATTTAAAATAAATGTATTTCCTCAAATGTCAAACTATTCCTTTACATTGCCATAATTTGCCATACTTTGTTTCATCTGCTAACATAGTCGGTATGTCAACTAAAAGTGAAAATGGCAGTCAGTTGTTACTGGGTGTTACTGGTTGCTTAGGGCCAAACAAAACAAGAAGCCCACCCAAACAGATTTTGGTTAACATAAATGCAATGTCAGGTTTAACGAAACAAGTGAAACTTAACTAAATGCAATTCAGTCTTATTATTAGGGAAGGACAAAACCACAAATTGTATGTCCTTTAAGACCTGAAAGCTATTTTTCTTTTCAGAGAAATGAAATGAAAGTAATTGCAGCCCTCATGTAGGAACTTACGGTCACATTACCTCACACTGTGAACTTCATCTTTGACAAACTAGTTTTGCAACAAAGACAACGAGAGATGTTGTCATACAGTACATACAGTCATTATTCCTAACAGGCACATAGTGGATAGTTTAGTCATAGTCACTGCAGCAAGCTCAGCTAAAGTGGTACAGTAATACTGTGGGAAGCACATGGAGTGAATAGGAGAGCCTTGACGCAACAGTAAAGTCCCAAAGGGATACAAAAGGCCAAAGCGGAGGAAGCGCTGTGGGAAAGTTCAATGCCCTTGAAGGAGCCTGATAAGCCCAAGGTGATATGAACCTGCGTGTTTGTATTGTGCAAATTTGTAACGACTACGAGCATGCTGCTGATAGTGAGCCGTCTTACGCCATGTGTTTGCAGAAAACCTGCTTGTCCAAAGGGCACGTTGAACTGGGTGTGGTGAATGTTATCTGTGTGATTTCAGTTTGTGGTGGTCATGTAACGCTGGGTGTATTGGGGTTGTCTTACACAGTGGGCATACAGGTTTGGGTAGAGGCTGTTTTCAAACTGTTTTAACATATGAAAGGTTGTAATTACGCCCCCCCCCCCTCATTCTTCTGTTAAGTGATGGGATCCACATTGTTCAGCAGGCTCACAGATGTGTAACTTGACCTTGTTCAATGCAAATCATTTGAAAGCTCTCTCTCTCTCGACAAAAAGGGATAAAGTTCACCTACACAGCATTGCCACACAATGGGAGGGAGGAGTCAGACAGCCTTGAAGAGGAAATGGTTTCACACTGACTGACAAGTCTGGCTACACCCAGGGTTGCCCTGAAGGACAACACACCGCCCTCCCCCAACTCTTACACTTTTATTTTCACGTGTACATTTCTACTTTGCTCATCAAGACACATCTTTGCGGAGGACTCATTTCTGTCTTCCTTCCTGGGGCTGTGTAATGTGCTCTGCTCTCTCCATTTCTCTCCTCACATGATAAAATCACTCTGATAAAAAAAAATGCTGTTGCCTAACAACAAGGCGAGCAAAGTTCACCTCCCATGTAACGGCAAAAAAAAAAAAAATCCAGCTCTTGCATGATCCTTTCCGAGTTAACCATTTACAGTTGGGGGTGAGGAGGAGTGAGATTTATTCTGGGTAAACAGGACGCAGTGTTTGCTGTTTGAACTAGTTAACCCAGTCATTCATGACCCAATCTCTCTGCTCATTAACACACAGCATGAAGAAACATGAAACTCGTCAGGCTACAAGTCATCCTACACCAAGACAAAGCTCCTTCCTCCTGCCAGAAAACAATGCATGCGGGCAGTCAGAGAGCAGTACTCCTATTATGAAACCGCTCTGTCACAAGACAAACGCCTCACAGGAATGCTGTTGTGACACATACGCGCTGTTGACACAAGGGTTAAACATTGAACTGCTCACACACACTTTAGCTGCCAAAAGGGCGGGAGCTTTAACCGCTGCAGCACCGGTTGGTCGTCAGTTTTGTATTTATCTTTCCACTTTGCTTGGCTGTGTCCTCGCCGCCTCCCAACAGTTGTCAGGTTTATCAAAGGACAGTCCACTGCTGCCAGGTGCAGCACAGTGTAATGATTCACACAGCAGACAGACACAGTACTCCACAACAGATTGCCTCGCATGTTTGGAGCTCGGCAGAGGTCACTGGGTGCGTGTGTGTGTGTTGGATGTCATGTGGTGCTGATCTCTGGCTCGGTGCTGGTGCAGAGGGTTCAGCAGGAGTTCAGCACAGATTCATTATTCATACATATTCTCTGTACCAAATGATGGCACCGGGGAGCCTTTTTTTTCTCCGAAAATGTTAAATTGCTTGCATGCTCTCCCGCTACTTTCACTTTACTTTCTTTTTCAAATGTGGAGCAACCGAGGCCCTGCTCACACCTGGCATCAACGTGCCTCTTGGGTGATCCGATCACAAGTAGACAGCTCTAAGTACGACAGTTCACACCTGGCATTAGAATGCATCTCCACATGCGTCTCGAGTGACCACTTGTGATCAGATCTCACTTTCCCGCCTTATATGCAAATAAACACGTACATCATTTCTGTTTGCAAAGACCAAATGTGTTGTTGTTTGTAACCGGTGGGAGGCAGCAATACACTTCCCGTGCCAAGTCTGCTGAAAATTAGTCTCGCATAGCCAGACCTATCTCCACAGCACTGTGCCAGCGCTGGAGAAAGGTCTGGCTGCACCTACTATCAATTCTGCTATAAGGGGGAAAAAAAAAACGCTCTTGTTTGTTTGTGTTTCTTTAAACAATCACAATTGTCTTGAGGGGCGCTAAGCCCAGGATGTAGTGATGGTTTCCTTGCTAAAATAGTGTCGGGGGGGAAGCGGGGACTTTTTTGAGACGTGGCATTAAAATGGCTAAATCTCCACAAAACTACACGTCAAACAGGAAAAGATGTATGTGATATAACTTTTACTGATAAAAAGCAAAACTTGCCATGTTCAGTGTGGGGGTTGCTAGCTTAGAGGTTGTTGTTGTTTCACTTAGCAACAGGATTGTGAAAACGGTAACATGTAAATAGTGAAAGAGGAGGAGAATGTTGGCTGAAATAGTTGGCCAATGGCAGGCTTATACCCACAATCTACAGCTGCTGAGTCAGACTAGCCGGAAATTAAAAGAAGAAGTTTGTAAAGGCCTTGGTGTGTGGGAAAAATCCAAAATCTTCGGCCCAAAAAGGAGATCAGGCGGTGTGTTTCTTGCGTATTCCATCCATCCATTTTGCTTGTTGTCGTGGCTTCTTGTTTCACACTTAAATATGATGCCATTGGAGCGCAAATGAGTACATAGTTCCGCCAAAGCGGAGGACAACAGTTGAGTAGGCGGTCCTTCAATGTGGCCCAGGACACATTCATGTCCACACTGCTAAAAGAATGTGGCCATATGCGGCTCAGACCACCAGAGTGATCGGATCTCAATGCGTCCTCAAGGCATCATTCATACCTATACTTAGAGCTGACAACCTGTGATTGGCTCACCCAAGACGCATTTTAAGGAGTGAACAAGGCCAGAAATTGAAAGCAGGTTTACTTATTTATGTGCATACAGTGGCTGGATTTTTTTCAAGTATTTGTTTCTTGGATTAAGACTTCCTGTGCCATGTGCCCAGGAAACGTATCGGTGTAATTCCTTACAGAAGGGTGTCTTCAGTTTAATGTGTGTTGGCAACACTTTGAAAAATCCGTGCTTAACAATTCGAGGAAAGCCTAGCCACCTGGAAATCTCATGACTTCCTGAATCTAATTCCAGGCCGAGTTATCAGACTGCCTGATTAGCAGCTTTCATTGAGGGGTGTAAACATTGAATGTCAGGCATGTTTGTCAGAGCCACTGTTGAATCAGGAGTTAGTACTCATGTAACGCCTGCAGTGGACTCAAATGCCCCTGCAAAGCCCGGCTTATATTTTTTTCCCTGTCTAACAGATTTATAGTACATTGTGAACTCCCAAGAGAAAGCTGGCACTGGCTGGACTCATGAACAGGCCTCTACACGCTCTACATAGTCTATTCTTGTTGTTTTCAAATGCAGTCTGCACTTTTCTCCAACCATATAATAACAGACTTTAGCTAAGGCTTGCAGTTTTGATAACCTGCAATTGTAATCTAAAATGCTCACAGAGCAAACAGGGCGACAGCAGAAACAGAGCAAAGGTATGACACCACCAAGGGAGAATCCAGAACAAAATCCCCTCTCATGTCACAGCGTGCTGTGTTGGCGGACCGTGACCTCATCCAAAGTTTACACTCAGCCGCCTCATGCTGCTTTGTTATCTTCAAAACTTGCAAACCAGCACATTCCAGCCCTCAGCGGCAACAAAAAATGTCAGCGTGCAGATCCTGCTGCGCTGTGAGAAACACAGATAAGCAAATAAATGAATGCCTCACCTAGTGAGCCACACATTTCAGAAAGTCAAAAAAAAAAAAAAAAAAAAAAAACACAGACAGATACACACACGCACACACACACACAAAAGCAGAAGGGGACGAGATGTATATAGGTCAGTTGTGAACTCTGGAGCTTTGCGTGTCTGTTTACTCAGCAGCCCGCACTGAGCTTAGCTCGCTTTCAGTCTTTTTTTAAACAGACCACAGGGTAGTAAATAGCTACGAGGAGGATCACAGCCTTCACAGCTGATTGGCTTGATGCTCGGCTGACATAAACAGGAAGCCAGCCGTGCAAGTCAGAGAGGGGAGTAAACAAAGACGGAAGGACAAGAGACAAGCAGAGTGCGGTGGCAAGACAAAGAGAGAATGTGTAAAAGCCTGAGGGATTTGAGTTTGAGAGGAAGGAAAAAAAAAATAGGTCTTCTGTTTGTAACGTGCCATGTGACTCATGGAGGAATTCAGCCTGTGTGATTCAGTTCTCTGCATTGTCAGCAGGCAGTGTGCAGTGATAATGGTGATGATGTGTAAAGTATGGTCTATTTTCATTGGTAACACTAGGCCAGGAGACCACAAAATTATGACACTCATAAACTGTAATCGCATCATCACAATGCTGATAATACAGTGGTCATTCTGTCCCTGCAGTGGTTTTATATCGTCCCATGTTTACATATCATTTGGTGACACAAACCCTTTTTTTTTAATCTTCATCTTTATATCCAATTTGTTTAACTGTAATAGTGTGGATGACATCTTAGGAGTAACCTGAAATATCAGCCTGCGGCTGTGTAATTAGAAGCTCCTGCATTCATTTTCACCTTTCAGCTAAAGCAGTGTCGTCTTACAGAGGATGGTTGCAGGTTTAATTGTAGACCTTTGTTTCAGGGGCGTGAGACTTACAGTTAAAGTGATTTAAATTAATTCCTGTTTATCAAGTTACACAATTTATTACGTTAGCGAAGCACAATGACTAAAATTATTTCACTTCCCTGTAATTCATTTTGGTAAATATTGTACAAGTTCCTTTTTTGACACCTGCATATGTATATTTATATTTTTGGCTGGACAGGAAAGGACGAGCCCTATAAACTGAATAATGAAGTTACACAATTGGTTGGCCTTCAGTGGTATTAAAAGCCCTCTAGTATTTCATATACAATCCGGCCATATACAAGGTTTCGACCTAGTCTTATTTTAATCATGTCAAGGAGATATACACAGATGATCACACAGCCGAGATAATGATAGATTTTATCTGCTCTGATGACTAACCAGTTGTGAAGCCTCTCTGCTGTACCTCAGCGTGCAAGGCAATGGGCTGTTGCATGCTTCTCAGAGGGCTGTGACAGGGCAAAAGCACAGAGTGGAAATAATGAGTGACATATCAGCCCTGTTACCCAAAGAGCTTTTAGAAAAACACCCCTCCTCCCTTCCTCCCCTGTCAACCTACTGTCCCCTGCGCCTGGCTTTGAAGGTCAGATGAGAAACAAGAGAAAGCACAGCGACCCCTCCACCACCACTGCCACCTCCGACTGACTGGTTCAAACAGGCCCTGGGAGGAAGGGGGAGTGCGGGGGTGTGGCCCCACTGAGCATGCCCAGTGAGGAGGAATGCCGTGTGATGGCAACACAGTGGGCTCTCCCATCTGCTGATGCAGTGTGCACTTCTCGCCCCGGGCCCTTTTCCATCCAGTCTAGTGAGCAGCCAGATCAATTTACTGTGGAATGAACACAAAGTCAGTAGCTGACGCACACACACACATATTCACACATTCTTTATGTACAACAACAGCAGCGACGCATAGCCCCGCACTGCAGCAGGCAGACAAGCACGCATAGGAATTTACTCATGCATGCAAAAAAATAGTAAGGCAGGGGATGAATCAAAGGGCTGATATATTATTCAGGGAAACTCCCTCTCTGCTCCAGCTGAAGGTTACAACGCCTCATCTTCTATCCTCGCTGCATGCAAGGCTCAAAAACAAGAGAGCCGATATTCTGGCTACTTTCCCCGCTCCAAATTCCTGTAGCGTGGTGCTGACTCATCTGATCCACACAGGCTGAGGTGCCTTAATTTATCATCAGGCTGGATGGTGATGGCTGTTGATGGCATTTTTAGGATGAACGGCGCTGACTGACATTTTCATTGTCAAGCAGCGTGCTATTTCATCACCCCTGTTTCGCTAAAATGCCAGAACAAGAAGCATCATTTGTGGGGAATGCTATCATCTGTCTCCAGTTTAAAGGAGGGGGTGGGATGGGGGATGAGGGGAGGGGAGGGGAGGGGGGGGTTATGGCCTCTCTCTCTCTGTCACACACACACACACGCAAAGTGAGACCACATGTGTGTGCTTTCCCTCTTGAGGAGTAATA
Source organism: Euthynnus affinis (assembly GCA_029490765.1). Classification (NCBI taxonomy): domain Eukaryota; kingdom Metazoa; phylum Chordata; class Actinopteri; order Scombriformes; family Scombridae; genus Euthynnus; species Euthynnus affinis. The sequence continues at coordinate 9,481,771 of CM055852.1, read as the reverse complement.
ATGGGAATAATTGAAGAGTCCTGCCTTGTGTAGTTGAGCAGGCGCTGACTAGGCACCTAGGGTGGCACTCTTCACTACTGTGACGAAATGGTGTAGTATGAAAAGTGACATTTAAGGCATATTGACGTTGAGGCGTACTGTCAGGCTACTTAATCGCCTGCGTGCGGCAAAGCAGGCGAACACGCTCACACCGCCGGCTTCAGCAGAACTTCCAGAATGCAAGTTGATGTGTTCGAGTGAGAGCTCAGGAAATTTAAATGTTCCCGGCTGAATGCAAATCAAGGTGTGACTTGGGTCTATCTGCTCACTTTTACATTATATGAATAATTGAAACATATTGTGGGGGAGGTTGGGGGGGTGGGGGGGGGGGGGGGGGGGGGGGGTCTAATGTGTTCTTTTATTTGCAGAGTCACGCCTGTGCTTTCTGATATGATAATGAGTCTCCCCTTGAGTAATTGAGCTGTGCTTTAGAAAATCAGCCCAGGCCTAATGGCGCATTGTCTAGAGGATGATCAAAAAGAAGCTGAGATGAGGATGAGATGTTCTCTCAGACGATCCACGGACGACACTGATAATGAGGCACTTGAAGGAGTTTTCAGGCGTGACGGACACTGCGGCCATTTCAGTCACGAACATTTCGCGGAGGAAGGCAATCGAATTCAATCTCCAGATTCCTTTCTCAACCTTCAATCAGATGAGGATTTTTCTATGTCCTTCGCAGCTACGTCCTTCATCCCCCCCTCCCACTTTGACCCTCAACCCCCAAACCATTACAACCCACTCCAGACTGAGCACTGCAGCCGCTTTGCCACCCCACCCCTACTCATCTCTGCTACTTGCTTGAGGGTTTCTAAATCGGGAACATCTGACATACTCGCCACCTACTCATGTGTCTCTCTGCAACTCCCTGTGACCTCGATCCACCCTCTTACATTTGAATATCGTACACGCTAATCTTCCTATAATACTTTATAGCAGTCCCATGTTCAAATACAACCCGTGACCACATGTACGCGCGAATAACGCCAACAAAAGACAGACAGCTGCAGTTCAAAGCTTAGCAACAGCTGTGTTCCATTGTCTGACATGGAGCTGACTGACATTCGAAGCTGCCGATGCCTGCCTTTAAACGCTTCTATTCTTTCTCTCGCCTTCCCTCTTATTTGCTCCCTCCATCCGTGCCTCTTTGTCCTCCGCTGCCAAACACTTCTCATTCCTGTAATGTTTTGGGTATCGCTGAGGTCTGCCTAGATACCGCAGTGTCTCGAATTCTCACTCGGTAATGGGGGAAGCGCAGAATATGCTCCTTATTTGCCTCCCACAGAAGGCAGACACTCAATCCAACCTCTTCACTGTCAAAAAGGTGGTGGAGATATACTTGGCAAGCTGTGTTTTGCATTCAAACCCCCCTCTCACCCCACCTCACCCCCACCCCCACAACCTCAACCCCTCCTTTCCCAGTGTGTGTATGTATGTATGTATCTTTCAAGCCCTTCACTTCCCAGAAAGGAGTCCAGGATTTATGAGTGCATGAGCCGCCGCGGGCGACATCTCCAGAGAAGGATGAGTGTTTCCTGCAAACAGTTGGGAGGGGAGGGAGGCGCTGCTGTGTGTGTGTGTGGGTGGACAGCTCCCATAGAAACACTATCCAGCAACACTTGAAGAGCGTCATCAAGGGGAGGTGTGTTGTGTGTGTGTGTGTGTGTGTGTGTGTATGGAGGGGGCGTCTTTCTGAGAAAAAGCCCATGAGGCCTGCAGACCTGTGATTGACAGTTACCTCTGCTGATTACTGCCCCTCAGGGACAGACCCCTGACGACAGCTGCTGCTTCAAACTCACCCTGAACTGTTGCTAACTTCAGGTTCACTAAATATGTCCAAACCTGAGTTTTCATCTCAAGCACGGCATCCAAATACTTCTTTCTTTCTTTTTTTTTTTTTTTCGAGGAACACTCCTGACACAGGAGGACTGCGCGTTGCCTAACAAAATCCTGCTGAACTGACATGTACTAGCAAAGTAACTGAGCCCTTCATCATCACTCTCACTTTATCCTCCGCCATCGGGTGCGGACGTGAGAAGCAACAGTGACTTCATGGTGAGTTGTGTAAGAGCGTGGGGCGAGGCTTGAAAACCAAGCCATCTGAGACAAACGAAAGTGCTGATGCACGGAAAAGAGAGCCAGTGTTTCTGGAGGCATGCAGATACGAGAAAAAAAAAAAAAGAAAAAGAACCTTGCAGAAATCAGATGTCAGATGTCAGAGAGGACAAGATCCGGACTCATCATGGCTGTGGACAGTGCGTGGTAAAGGGTCAGATATGAGGAGGGGGGGGAGGGCGGTAGGTTTAGAGGGGGGATCTATTCCAGTAGAGAGAGAAAGGTCACAGTGTAAGCTGATAAAGGCAGGAGGCAGAGCTTGGGGCTGCTTCCAGGCCAGCTAGTCAGCTGACGCCTGCAGCTGTGTTTGGAACATCAATATGAGCCTTGTTCAGCCTCCCCCCCTCCTCCCCTCCTCCCCTCCTTCTTCCCTCTCAAACTCTCTTTCTCCCTCCCTATCCTGCTCACTCGGCATCCCCTCTCACCACCCCTCCTCTCCTCTTCACGCTGTTTCCTTTTTTTTTTTTTTTCCAGCTCTGATTTATGAAAGTAGGGCATGTGCCCATAACTGCTGCATCAAGGCACATGGCTGAGCCTCCAGAGGCACTAAGGCTCTGTTTACATCAGCCCAGACAACTGCACCGCATTGCACAATCGCCACGGGCAAGCTCTGTTATATAAAGCACAGGCCCACATTCGCTCTATTGTTTTTGTTTTTCTGGTTTGCCCTGTCTCCACCTGTAATTCCTGAACCGCACAAATCTGGATGGACATGATGTCTGCTATCTTTGACATGCCACTTAACGCAACCTTTAGCTGAGGACTGAATGTGCCAGTCATGCACCGAGTGTCAAATTTCTCATTTCCCAGGCTGGTGTGGTGGAAAATTTATCAAGCATATTTGGATCAAGCGGCTGGGGTGGGGGGGGGGAACGGTTCCAGGAGCTTCAATAGCTGTTTTGTTTTGTGGAGTTTGTTGTTTTCAGCTATTTCACTCACTCTCGCGCTGGATTTTGTGGGGCTTTGTGTCAGGGGTTTATTGTTGAGAAGTACTGGAGCATGAGAATATTATAACAAAGACAGGCTGCAAATGCTGTGATTTCAGCAGGCGAGTGTGAGTCTAAGAGCATGCGTGTATGTTTGGGGATGACAATTAGTCCCAAATGAAGCACCAAGGCACTTCATGATCAGTTTCCATGACAACAAATCAGACTGCTCAGCCGGTGGAAGACAGAAAAATGTGTTCTTAATGAGCATGAACAAAAGCGTTAGAGCCAGGAGCCCGAGACAATACTGATATGACATAATCATGTTGTGAGCATGAGGAAGAAGTCCGAGGCAGATTTAAGGTTGGGTTGAGATGATTCATGAGAGTGTCTGTGTAAATGAGGAGGTCAGAGGATTGTAAAAACATACCGTCATCCTTTGTTATTAATCATCTGACACACAGATGGGCTTTTGTGGGTGTAACCTGTCTTTGAAAGAACACTAATGGAAAGTGAAAAACACGACCAGCTGCTGTTATCACAAACCATTAACTCATATAACTTAATGGATTACAGGCCACATTTCCACGCTGTACGACCATGAAACCGAGCTGACGAGTGTGTTCAGCGTAACCTTCCCCGTCCGTATGCTAAACCAGTGCTGACTCAACAAAACTGGCCGTTCTCTGCAGCTCGACGCCTGAACCTCCTGGGCTACAAGGACGCACAATCATTTACAGCTGAGGGCTTTGAAGCTCGACTATTTCCGATATTTCTCTGCCTGCTTGTGAGTCATTACAGGCACTGTGCCCTCTCTGTAGTCATGTTAGAGACAGGGTCAGTGCAGCCAAGCCTCTGCTCGCACACACACACACACACACACACACTCATTACTCCAATTTTCTCTTCATGAAAGGAATTATCAGAGATGTAATGTGAAGCAATTTGTCTGGAGTCCTGCTGCTGTTTAGAGACTAAAGATGCTTTAAGATTAAGATTTCTTTATTGCCGTTTAACCCATCTTATACAGTAGGAGCAGTGGACAGCCGCAGCGGAGGCCAACTCCAGTTCTTTTTGCCAGTGCCCTGGTTGACAGGAGTATTAACCTTAACATACATGTCTTTGATGGTGGGAGAACATGCAAATTCTGTACAGAAAGGACCTGGGATGGCAGAGGTTAGAACCCAGGGCTCTTCTTGCTAGTATAGTATAGTACAAACCACTGAGCTACCATGATGCACCCAAGCATTAATATTCTCTTGCAGGAGAGCACGGAGAGAGATGAAAGACGTCTTCTTTTTCCAGAGCCCTAACCTAAATAAACACATTTTCTACCCTCAGAGATATTTTCCCCCTCATGCTCGCAGTCTTTGTTGCTCGCCGTCTTTGTAGAAGTCCTCATATCCTCGGCGCACCCTCCCTCCTTCTCTCCCTCCCTCCCTCCACCCACTCCCCCCCCCACTCCCGACGCCCACGCTCCTCTCCTCCACTCTCATAACTCAGCTGTTACTTGGCAACATGGTCCCAGCTGGACCAGCATCAGCCGCGTTGCCACGGCAACAGAACGCACACATGCAGACACGGTAAACATGTTGGTTTTTTGAAGCCAGCGCTACATGCACATTAAACCCACATGTGTGTTCAGCTCTTACTCAGTGCTACAACATCCATCAAAGAGAAACGCCCAGAGATAATAGAAAAGGGAATGATTGCCAACATAATCTCAGACACCTGAGGCATCTTTACATCTGTGTTCACGTTAAAAATAGAAAAAAAAATAGATTTGAAATGCTGAACAATTGTGCAACATGATGTGATGGATTGCTGATTTTGCACAGTAAATCCTCACTGGAGAACATCCATCTGGCTGCATTACTCGATGTCTTAATATTTTCTGTTTTCACGTCTTTTATTAATCACATCCTGCATCGCCATAAATTCAGCCGAGCTCCTTTCACAGCCTCGAGTGTGTGATTCTGGGAAACCAGCCTCCTCTCCATGCTCTGGGTAACACTGCATCTGTCGTCATAGCAACCTGATCCATCATCTGCAGGGGGATCAATTGATTCATTATTGAGTGAGGCGCAGCCCCCTTCTCTGCTTCCAGTTCACGTCTACTTACTTTGCCTTCAAGCATCCATTATTGACGTCTAAGCCTGCCCACTCACTGGGCTGAAGAATAGAGAGCTGTCAAGCTTCCCTCATAGAAATATAATTCAGATTCTACATTTTCTCAACAGTGTGTTTGTTGACCTGTGTGAAAGGCACAGGACCGCAGCGTGCGGCATGGAGAAAATGTACAAGATGTTCTCTTCATTGTGCCGCAGATCTACTGAGAAATCGCGTTTTTTTTAGGGAGGATAAATACAGATAAGTAACAAAGGTCATTCCCACATGTGGTGGGAATTGTAAAAAGAGGTGGAGGAATGAGTATTGGAGGGCGTGAGGGTCTTTGTTGTACAGACAAGATGAATTAACATCAGCTGAAGCTGAAGCTGAAAAAAGGGAGGAATAAATGTAACGCGACACACATAGCCTGTTCAAAACACTTATTTCAGGGCATTTATAGCTGCAGGGGAAGACACGCTTTGATGATATCTCTCTTTTTTTCCAGTCCTCCATCGTGTGGCTACACACCTAAGTAGAGCCTAGAGGCGCTGGGATGGGTGTGGAGCTCCAGTTTCTAGTAAGGAAAGCTGAGGGAAGGAAAAAAGGAAGACAAATGTATATTATTGGAAAATGTGTGCTAAATGGATGATGTCAGCTACGGCACTTTGACATTTTAGTGTCATCTCTCAGGGAATTACATCATTAGCCCTCTTTCCTGGCCTTGCTCAATGCTGGGAAACCTCCTAATGGATGTCAACAAGCCGTCCCTCTGGAAGAATGGAGCAGGGAGGAGGGTGATGGTGCTCTCACTGAGCTTTTCACTGAGCTATATGAGACAGAGAGGCCTCACGCTGAGCATCATCTGGACTAAAAGCCCACAGTGCATTTCTCGCTACAAGATTAACTCAACTCCGCGTCGAGTCAAAGTGCAATCATCAGCGAGCTTCGCTTTCCACTAGTCCCTTGCTGATGACCCTAAATGACCCAATGTGTAACGACCTCCTCGCAACAGAGTTGTTTGTTAATTATTTCATGCATTTATAATTACAGGAGCACATTGAGCTGGCGGCGGGTGAGTCTCCGCAACGATTATGCTTCTTTCAATTTGAAAAGCTGTCAGAGTCGTTGCCACTGAAGCCGCCTGGAGATCAGATGCTGGCTCCAATAATTGATTCATTAATCATCTACAAGTCCATTAAATTAAAATCAAGTCCAGGAATGCAAGCTTTTTGGGTAAATGGTAAAGAACGTATCTGATTCCACTTCCCTGTGAAATAATTTATAGAGAAACAACTCAAACTAAGGATTTTTTTTAAAAAAAGGCCTTTTATATGCAAATGAAAGTAGTACTGTGGTGTAAAAGCAAACATAACAAGTCACTCATATTTTAAGCAATACTATCAAACATCACAGTAGCTGCAAATAGATTGCAAACAAACATGGAGGGAGATCAAGGCTTTGGTGTAAAATAGGTCAGATGGAGGATATTCATGTTGCTCCATCACAGCTCTGTTGAGTCTCTAAAGCAAGACGGAGAAACGTTAGTGTGAGCTCACATGACACTGCTGAAATAAATCAACAGTGAGGACAAAAACCTGACAAAACGGGTGCATCAATCATACAGATTAAATCAGTCCAGTTAATTCCATGTAAGAAACAAAACAGATGATAGAATAACAACTGATTTCCTCAGCTATTGCACTCATCATATAATGGTAATGTATTCACGGTGGATCAGCTTGGCCTTGCAGGGGGATTTGGTGCTGAGTGAAAAGCAGGGCTTGAAGGATAGGAAAGAGTGGCGTGGCTCTGCAGCTTAGGTTCACCGAACAATTGCAAGGCTGACCGGTATTTCAAACGGATTGGGGGCAGGAGAAAATCATATTTCCAGAGGAACACAAAGAGTCAGGAGAGAGAGAGAAAGAGAGAGAGAGAGAAAAAAAAAGCTTCGGTCGTAGCATGAGAGTCAGATGTTGCGTCTGACGTGGCTCTATTCTCCACATCATCCTCTTGAGGACTTTCATTTGAGAGTCAAAGCCCGACTTGTTGTTATTATCTCAGTGACTGTGAGCCTGTAATCTCCCTCCTCAGTTCATTGAGAAAAGCAGATTTGATGTGACAAATCCAGGGCCCCAGATGACAAATAAGTCAAGAATTTGCGGTGATAAGTACCACTCACTTCATGGTGTAGCTTCCTCCCAGACTGGTAACAGGGGGATTTCTAATTTCACTCTACTTTCTGCACTTTGCACGTGCTGAGACATGAATTTACATCAAAGCATGAAGCAGAAAGACTCTCGACTGGTCAGACTCATGACCAGATTGATTTTTTTGCCCCTCTTCTATGACAGCTTTAATGCAGAACATTACAAACTATGCCTTTAATGTATGAAGACTATCACTTTTCATTCATCCTGTAAATACAACCAGTGCTTTCTGGCCCTCATGTCCATATGAAGTTACAGTACTGTCAACTCCAAGCATACTCACATCCATATGCACACTCAAGATGGTTACATAAACAACAGAAATGTAAAATAATTCCTCATGCACAACCTGTCATAAAAATAGTGTGCATGAATGAATAACATTAAACGAGTGGGGCAGAAAAGCTACCCCCCTTATGTGCTCGACTTAGATTCAAATTTAGCTTTTGCGTAGGGAATTGATGAGACACAGAGCTCAAAGCCAAAGTCTTCAAAGACCGTGGTTACACAAGATGCAAGGCGTCAAACCCACTTTGTAGTTCCTGGGTGAACGAGTGGGTTGTAGCTGCCGAGCTGCACAGGGTGATACGGCAACAGAGTCCTACGAGCCAAAGAAAAAGACGATGAAATACAGAAGTTACACCAAGGTTACATCGTGTGCAAAGGAGAGCAGAAGATCCTTCTCTTTTTTTTTTTTAGATTTTTATAAGTGTGGGAGTTGGGGTTGCTCTCATGTTTCAAGGTTAAAGTCCCCTTTATCGTTCCCATAAAGCATATCAGAAGAGAACGACACAGAGAGAAATAAAGGGGTGATGGTATAACAGTGCAAGTGAGCGGTTTCATCACACTCAAACAGAGGTACGCTGAGGAAGGGGGGTGAAATAAAACCTCAAAAAAAAGAACATTTCATCCCATGACAGTGTGCAGACTAGTTTTAGATGGCTGCGGTCCTGATCTCCAACTAGATGACTGGTTTCCAGTTTTCCAAGCTTTGTTTCTGCTGGGAAATCATTTGCAGCCCCACCAGGCTTTCGGCCTGTTGCAAGAAAGCATTGCATATTACCGCATTATTATTAATATTGCATTATTAATGGAAGTCAGCAGCAGAAAACTATTTGTCTTGGTGAAACAGAGAGAACAGAACGGAAGTGGAGGATTGCTACATTCTTGCGGAGGCCCCACATTCCCCAGAGCGCCGCAGCGGGGTTGTTGTAGCTCATACAGTCCCTCCTCTGCATCCCTGCGCCCCCCCCACCCCTTCCTACCCCTCTCCCCTTATCCTCTTCTCCCCAGCTTCCTGTGCAGCAGCATGGCGGCTCAAACCTTCCCTTCCCTTCCATGCTCTGAGCACGGTCAAGCTCCAGCTCCTTCAACCCAGCCGCTCCAAATACATTATTTACACTCTCCTCCCCTCCCTTCAGCTCAGCTCAAAAGAATCAGGGCAGAGAGAAATAACACCACTGTATAACCTCCGACCCCCTTACACATATACACACACACACACACACACAAGCTGAACCCTCCCCCTCCTTCTCCATCACAACCACCATCACCCCACCTGCTCGCTTTTTTCTCACTCTGTGGGATGAAAATACAGTGCAGGGCTGGGCTGCGACAATGGGAAACTCTGTGAGGCCCCGGCCCTCCCATTAATCCCCTCTGACATGCCTCCCGAGGGCAGGGATTTGCTACAAGTCAATGCAGGAGACCTACAGTATGCAAAACAAGCCTGTCTGACTCTCTCTCATGATTTTCAAAGCCACTGCGCTGCACTGCCTGTGAGACAGGAAGGCAGATCAGAGAGAGAGAGAGAGAGAGAGAGAAATAACTGTGCACACACACACACACACAGTCTGCTTAGTTAACCCTTTCCTCACTCTCCTGCTCAGCGTACGTGTCACTTCCCTGTTTTTGTTTCACATTGCACAGATAATGCTGATGACAGATGACAGGAGGGGAACTGATGCTGAGCGGTTTATACTGTATTTTTTTTTTCTTCTCTTGTTCGGCTCTGCTGTTGTTATGCTCTTTGTCTCCCTTCATGACAAATTCAGTGTGGCCTCCAAGACGGGCTTGTTACCAGACCAAAATACTAAAGAAGAAAAAAAAAAAAAAAAAAAAACCAAACAGGAATTTACAGGTCATGTGATGCACTTACTTCTCTCAGGCAGAGTAGTAGCTATTGAATTTCAGCCTTATCAGGGATCTAGTGATGAGGAGATAGATGGAGGCTGGAGGCAGGGTGTGGGTGGAGGGGGGGGCAGGATGACATTAGAGAGTGGTGGTGGGTGGTTGGGTGCTGAGGTGGGAGGGGGTGGGGGGTGTCCACACCCTACAGCTCACACTCACGGGGAATGTAAACAAAAGAGCTGAATAGATGGGCTAGGATACACATGGAGGAGGAAGGGCAGCAGAATAAGTTCAATTACCACAGCGAGAGCAGCAGAGAAATGGAAAAACAGATGACAGTAAAGCATTGCCCCACAGAGGAAGAGAAATCCGCCAGGATTTGTAGCCTGCTTTAGATTCACGTGATTGGCTCCACTGCTGCCTTCAACTTCCCCCCTCTCTCTCTCTCTTTCTTTCTTTTTTTTTCCACCCATCCTCAGACCCTTTGAGATGGAAAAATGGGTCATCTGTGTGGAAGTTAATACTCTGAGCACGTACAGTGCTGCTTTATTTTTAGGACGTGCCTTGGAAATTTTTTCTTCTTCTTTCCCCTCACTGGTGAATGACACAGAGAGGCGCTGGGTAATTAATATACTGTGCTGCTGCTGTGCACACAAGTGGCGGTGCAGAAGAGAGCAGCAGTCTGTGTTATAGCTGCTGGCACAGCCTGGACATGTCTCATATTTCTCCCCCAGCCTGCCCTCTCCATGACAACGTATAGTAAGGCTGCACACTCTGGCACCACAGCCATGACATCAGCAACAGGGCACAGACAGTGTGACTCTGAGCATCAAGCAGTGGGATAAAATGTTCCAAAACACAAGACGCAGGAGGGCTGGAGGCCTCTGTGGACGACTCCACCTAACAGTCAGTGATCAGCAAGCTACAGGCAGCAAATATCTCCCTGAGAGGTTACTGCTCAGAGGGAACACACAGAGGATCTCAAAATGTAGACCGGTGCAGCAGAGAGTCTGCTGCTTTGCAGAGCTACGTGAAGCTGCCATAGCAACCGCATACAACAGAGTTATTTCTGGCTGCTTTAAACTCCCAAACACAGCTGCTCCTACATAACCAGACATCTCCACCGGTCAGGTATCCAATCTGTGTATGTATGGCATTTGGTACACAGAACAGTAATCAAGCTTTGACATTCAAACTCACAAACCGTAATAACACAGCAAAGGTAATTACTGCTGTGGGTAATTTGTTGACAGGATTTCCAGTAATGAGTTGCAGAACTCAACTGATTATAATATTCCCAAAACAACGTTTGACATATGATTGGAATCCATGCAAGCAAATCACAAAGGCAGTCAGACAGCTTTGGTCCGGGAGCTAGCTGCTTATCCTGGGATTTTAATGTTGCCTTCAAGAAGAGATTATTTCCCGCACCTGTAATGAAGGAACAGGGTGCATCTGTCATTGTGAGCACATTAGGAAAAAAAAAAAAAAAAAAGATTACAAACTGTTAAAAAAAAATCACCCCTCCCAAGCACATGGTCTCTGTGCTGCAGGCACAGCCATTGTTATTGCTGTCATCTGAAACTGTTGTGCTCTCAGCTCTCTCCATTCACTTGTCCTTCAGTGGAGCACAAGAGAAGTGTGCAAGCAGCCTGGAGCAACAGTGCCCCCTACTGCACAAGAAAAGGTTGTTTCTTTATTTCCCTTTTTTGTTCTACTGACTGCTTCATCAGATATGAAAAGCTGACTCATAACCCATTCATACAGACTCAAATAGAGCAGCAAAGCAATTAAAATAATGATGTTAAATTAAAAGAGTTACACAATCACCTCACTGCTTATTTTATTATTATTTCACTCTGGATTAATAGGCACACAGAGGAGGGCTAGTCTTAGATAAAAATAAAAAAAAAACATAAAAAAAAACAAAAGAGCACATTTGCTGTGTCATCCTGAAATCAAACAGTGTTTGTCGTTATGTAAACGCCTGTTTCACACTGGTTTATTTTATGATGGCATGCTTTCAGGCAGCATTGGTCTGGTATCCTTCAGTGACCCCTCAGCTCTTTCCAGCCTGCGGGGGACAGAGTATGTGGCCAGCAGCTGAGTGTTTATTTACAGGAGATGCAGGCCAGTAGTGCACCATGTAGAGGAATCTGAACCTGTTCCTGCCACAGCTCCAGCTTGACCTCCAACACAGTCTGTTATTTTTCTCTTCTGCCTCCCCAAAGGACAGATTAACAACGAGTCACTTCTTCTTGCACACACACAGCCAGACTCTGCAGGACCCTGACAGCCCTCTCCTGTACACCAAATGGCAAAATAGCAGGAGTGCTGAAGAAAAGACTGCAGAGCGAGTGCATGAGTTCATGGAAAATGGAACACTGTCTACCATTTAGTCTTCACTCGACATTTCTGGGCTGCCGTTCAATTTTCATTTTTCATTCCTAATGTAGAAAAACTATTTTCCTCTGCTCTCATTTCCTGGCAACCTCGAGGCCCAGGCTGCTCTGGCCAGAGCCCCTTAGAAAAACAGCTGCAGACAGGGATAAAAATAATTACAGCTCTATTTGTCTTCCAAGAGACACACTTTAAAGCAGACCTACTCCCTTCCCCACGAGCTGCTCCACTTTCGCTCCCCTACACACACAATAAAGCCATTCACAATAAAGACACTGCGGCTCAATGTGCTCACACAAGCTCATATGTTTCACCATGCTGGGTGGAAACAGAAATACTGTACTCTCAAGACAGCAATTGAACCTTGTTCTGGCCTTGCCTGTATTTTATTAACTGGTGTGAAGGATTCACTAACACATTGAAGGTCAATATTCAAGGTTTTCGCAGTTAAATTTAACATGTAGATTTCTTGGTGCTTGTGATTGAGCCCTGTGAGAAAGGCTTACATACTCCATGTTCCAGGTAATAGTCATTTTCTGTGGCTTTTTTTTTTTAATGCTGAGCAATATTTCCTTGATTTTAGTAAAATTACTCCAGCTTTACAATGAGAAAATCTTCCCAGCCTCCATATCTCAAAACCTTAAATGATTCAGATTTTCCTGTGCATTGCTACTGCCATCTACAGGCAAATGGAAACTCAGGAGACTCAAGGTGTGACTTCAAATCTTTTACTGTTGAAATTTTACACACAAAAATATGTCCAGATTTACAAGACTGGAATATAAAAATAACATTTAAACAATTTCAGACAAAATAATGACAATGTTCCACAAACAAGTGTCCTTAGTGTAGACACCCACACATTTCACACGTATATCAACTGCACAGAAGTAAGTAAATCATTACTGTATACAGCTTTTACTTTTTTATTAAGTACACTTATCAGCAAACCCTCCAAAACACAACAAACGATGTTTTAGGGAAATAAATAGAAAAGAAAATGGCTAGAAAACATGAACTCTGGGGTTAACAAGATTAGAAATATGGAATGAGTTTGACATTTCCCAAAAACATAACATAAAAAAGGAAGTTCTTTAGCCTCAGGGGCTTGTTGTCATCAGATGTCCAAAGATTTAAGCTCACACAGTCCGTCACTCACAACTGCAGTCATACGTACCAAACAGTGCACAAATATCAATGTCTGAAATCTCTTTATGGAAGAGTAACAGCAGATTTTTATCTCACACTCCTTCATTCAACATCGTCTTCTGTTAGAGACTGAGCACTGATGATTCGCTGTAAAAAGAAAAGAGAATAAACCTCTCATGAGTCATACCACAAACTGTACAGAATTAATTATAGGATGGCTAAACCATAAACCTCTGAAACTATTTAACATCTGAAACACAGGAAAGTACAGTAGTAACCACTTATCATTCACAATGTTGGTATTTCTGTCTTAGAGGTGAAATAACCGAGAGCAACTGACACATGACTCTCAGCTTTGGATGATTCTAAGATTGATCTTGCACCCTTTCTTGTCCCAGAGACCACAAATGTCAACTGGGGGGTTTATTAAAGATGCTTAGGAAAATAAACAAATAATAAAATAAAAAACACACAATGATGTGTTGATGACAGATGCTGAAATCCTCACCTGGCTAATGCTGGGCAGTTTGGTGAGCAACATCTGGAAGACTGGAGGCGGCAACGTCTGCTGGAGTACTTGAAGCAGCTGTTGAGGTTGGCCGCACACTGCAATTGCATTGGTCAAGTGATCCACACCCTTCTCAAATTCACCTGTGTTAGGATTAGGGGGGAAAAGTTAGTTCAAGTTAGACCAAAAATAATACTGAAAATTGGAAACCACACAGTAGATTAGTTGTAGAGACCACAGTGTGACTTGCCAGCAGCAAACTCTAAGAAATGACAATCTAGTTTCATTGAACTGTGATTTTGCAACAGAAATTATTAATGCAAATTCAAGAAATCTGTGCAATATTTACAGGAGCTTGCAATTTTGCTGAATTACAGGAACTTTTGTGCATGAAGACCCGAAATCTTCCTAAATGAGGTTTGCATTCAGTTACTCAGAGGAAGACAACAAAGATGAACATAAATCTACCTCACACATAAAAGTGGGCACTTTAACTATATTTTTATGTTAATGTGTATTTTAATGGCATTATTAACTGGTGCTGGTTTATTGGGTGCTAAGAGTTGAGGTGAACGTGTATTTAATAGTATAAGTGAGCACGTGATCCTCATGTTCAGAAAATAAAAAAAGCACTTGAATATAGTTGTTTCAGTGAGATGCAGTATGCTTTTTAATTACGGAAGTGTTGACATGTGACTCTTCACTGGTAGTAGTTTAAAGAAAAAATATTTTTGCTTTGCTTGCAACGTTTCCCCGATTTCCGCTATTGTACCGCAATAAGCACATAAAAGAGAATGAGGAGAGTCGCTGCAAAATCAAGCATTTTGGCAGCAATAGTCACAAAAGAATCCTGGAGGGATTAGAGTCGTTAAGTACACAATGTACAGTAGTTTTTATCCCTGTATGATTGACATTAATTATTATTAGTGGCTAAAGCCTCAGCTTCTCATGTACTGTGTAAAGTGTTTCTACCACAACAATACAGGATAACGTGTCCTGTGGGGGATTTAATAGACGTATAAACTCACCTTGTGACAGCAGCTCCTCGCCCAGCTGGATTTCCTCCAAAAAGAATTTCTGAACTGCTTCCGCGTCCTTCAAGTCAGGGAGCTTCAAAGTCAACATAGAAATGGTTTAGAAACGCATACTTTGGTCCCCAATAGAAGACAAATAATCTGTAATTCAAATGTCCCATGTGTCCTACCCTTGTCAGTCCAGACTTCTCATTAGAAACGTTTTTCTTTCTCCTACCTGTGAGACAAAGCTGACTTTAAACCGCTGTAATGTAAAGTTTACTAATTACGCAGCAGACACGTGTGGTAGCTAACAGTTAGCCGTTAGCTACAACATGCTTCCGCTCCGCGAGTTATTTATCCTGCGCAACAGCGTAGTTAATAAAAATATAAGTTGGAGTAAATATTAATACTATCCAGGCTCAGAGTAAGTTAAATGAAAAGCGGTAATATACTTCTATTGAGATGCTAAATGGAAGCTAAGCTAACATGCTCCCGCTGCTGAGTTGTATCAGCTTCGTTACCTCTGTTCCCTGTAGTTCAAACACTTACGTTCACGTAGCTTTCTCTTGAAGTTAGGGTCACTCCGTCGTTTTCTGTCAAAATAAATACAATATGCGATGAAAAGGGCCCCACACACCCCTGCAACTATCGCACTCGTCTTACCGCTCATCATGACTGCAGCTAATGTTACTCATGAGTAAATGCTAAATTGGATAATCTGGAACAAGAACTCTCGCGAGGTAAGGGTTAAAGTTAATGTTATGGTTACACTCTCGCGAGAGTCTAGTTGAGCTGTTTTTTTCTAACGTTACGGTTAAGTGTTTTTATTGACAAAACAACTCAAAAGGGTACAAAAGAGATCTATAAATAAAGAAATATATATAATATGACTAATAATAATATGAATATGTTGTAGAAAATTT
This sequence comes from Euthynnus affinis, assembly GCA_029490765.1. NCBI lineage: Eukaryota > Metazoa > Chordata > Actinopteri > Scombriformes > Scombridae > Euthynnus > Euthynnus affinis. The sequence continues at coordinate 9,466,249 of CM055852.1, read as the reverse complement.
TAAAAAATTACAAACTGCTTTTACTTATTTCTTTAAAAAGTACTTATTTGTTGTCCTATTTACTTATTTCAAAAAAACAAAACAACATGATTCTATTTTTTTATTCTGTGCCTTGTTTGTTGTTCTATGTCCGTTATGGATTTAATTCTTTTGTGTGGTGGTTTTCCTCAATTTGTGTGTGTTTTCATTTTCAATATTTGGTCAATAAAGCTGGAGTAGAAAAAAACTGACAAAAAATGTTATAAGCTACTGACATAGGTAAGTAGTAATAGGTAGTAAAATTATTATTTTTTTGTCAAGAGAAAATGACCAAATATACATAAATATGTCCCCCACTCTCCTCTGAGATAACCTCAAAGAAATCCAACATGAGCTAAAAGTTAAACATAAGCTTAAGTGATGGTGATTCAATATAATGTAAGCTGTAAAAAATAGTTATGATAAATATGGCTACTTCATTTTACTTCACTGTAACTATAGCTGTCAAATACATGTAATGGAGTGTAACATTTACCTGAAGTAAAAATACAAAACAATGAAAATGAAGTGTAAGTGTAGAATATAATAAACTGGTAATCAGGTAAAATAGAAATAACTGTATTTGTGTGTTTGAATGTACTTGTTTCTTAATGTTACTTTCCTCCACAGATGGCAAAAGACACACTGGCTACTTCACAAACTATGGCATTTATTTCAAACAGAGGCTTCTGCTTTGCTTACATTTTTACAATAAATTACACAATGACCATCATCAGATGAGCCTAATAAATACTATTGAGCATTTTTCAATAAGCTCCATTACTTTCTGTTAATCTATAATCCAGACCATTTTCCATATACAGGTTCACACAGCTTTAGCCTCAGGCCATGTACAGGTTGGAAAATAGTTCAGCCGCATCCAAAACCACCATTCTTCTCTTAAAAGCACAAGCTATAGAAAACAAAACAGATTACAAACTAAAGCATAACATGAAATTAAAAAAGGAAAAGGGAACAAATTAACTAGTGAAACTTATGAAAGAGGCAGAACAGAACAACATAAATGAACCCAAGTAACTCCGTCCCTACAAGAGAACAAGAATGAGGACAAAGGCGGGAGAACAAACATGCTGTAACCCTCAGTATTTACACTCAAACTACAGTTAAAACCGTAAAACTGTCTGTACAGAAAAGTACATGTTATTAACAGTGCAAGATATTAAATAGCTTGACTCAAAACACTTCTCAATATACAAATGTATAACAAAAGCATACAATTACATACAAGTGCCAAACAAAACATAACTTCAGGTTATCATACAGTAGGGGGTCTATACAAAGGAAACACTGGAGATGTCTTCAGAAATGTATACACATACGTCACTTTATGATATAAATGCACATTTACAATATCTTTACCTCTATTCTGGCCATAGTACATGAGACAGAACCAAACATTATTTGGTAAGGATGAGTATGAGAGGAAGACTGTTTAAAACAGATGATGAGACAGCTGGCATGTCATTATTGATCATATGTAAAATTAGAAGGATGCCAAAAGGGTAAGCTTTGCTTTATTCAATGAAAGCAAAAGATGCTTAATTAAATAACTTCATGTTGTTTGAAACACTGCAAATGTGGGATTCAGCTTCATTCATGAGTTTCGCAGTACAGAGTACATGCTGTAAATACCTCCTATGGCTGCTTTCAAGTGAACTTGATCCAGTTTTAGATGTGCGTCGTCAAATCTGCGGTAAAGACGATAGGAATGGGGAATTCATGAGCAATGAGGGGGGGAGGAGGGTGGATTCAATGAGCAATGGAGAACAAAAAAAAAAAGCTGATGGGCTTTTAAAAGGCTGATGAACTGAAGTAATGTGACCACTGCATTCACCATCATTGCACGTTTTATACTGCCAAACGTAACAGTTATATCCAAGCTGGATGAGTATTCAGTAGTAGATTACAGGTGATCCAGTATAGGAGTTCTGCTTTATCGTTTACAATTCTTAAATATTACCATTTGCTGATAAAAACCATCATTATCCATCATACACAGCCCTTCACTGCCTGCTCACTCGTACAGCATTCTTCAGTCTTTTGTAAGGGACACATTATTCCAGACGACCCTCTGATTTGAGAAGAGGATCAGGAAAAAAAATTGCTGTCTCTCAAAGTGCCCCATGGAAAAGAACAAAAAGGCACTACAGTATCATTCCATATCCATCCACTGTGTCTGCCAGTGGACCTATGATGGTCTGAAACCCTATCCATCTCCACCTAAGATGGGTGACAAATTAAAGGAAAAACCAACATAAAGGGTCTTAGTAAGGTGTTGGGCCACCGTGTGCTGCCAGAACAGCTTCAATGCACCTTTGCATTGATTCTACAAGTCTCTGAACTCTACTGGAGGGATGAACACCATTTTTCCAAAAGATATTCCCCCATTTGGTGTTTTGATGGTGGTGGAGAGCGCTGTCTAACACTTTTTCATACTCATCAAACCATCCAGTGACCCCTTGTGCCCTGTGAATTGAGGCATCAGGATAGAAATGTTTCCTCATAGGATAAAAGTGATCACTCAGAACAACTTTGTAGTGATTTGGAGTGACTCGTCTCTCTAAGGGGACAAGTGTACCCAAACCATGCCGGTAAAAAGCCCCCCCCACAATATAACAGAGAGCAACCAGATCCCCTCACAGTAAGGGTCGAGCATTCAGGCCTGTACCGCTCTCTTGCTGTACGCCACACATACACTCACCCACTTGTTGAGAATATGGTTATGGATGACTCATCTGACCATATCACTTTTTCCACATCTCTGTAGACCAGTGCCTACGGTTTTTGCACTACTGAACTCTCTAATTTGCAATAATCTTTGTAATGAGGGGTTTATGCACTGCAACCCTACTATAACATCCCTGTGTGCGTAACAACAGATTGTTCTTGCTGACACAGTCTGATTACATCCTGCATTGACATTCTCAGTCACCTGAGGAAGAGTTGCTCTTCTGTTTTTCCTTACATATTGCACTAATGCACAAGCATCACAGTCATCAAATACGCGCAGTCGACCACAATTTCCAACCCTATTTACTGATGTCTTTCCCACTGACTTAAATGCTGATGTTACTTTAATCACTGTTCCTATTCAAACTCCAGCCAGCTGAGCAGTCTTTGTGACTAAAGCTCGTGCCATCCGTGACCCTCTTTCAAAGTCGCTTAGATCTTTTTCCTCTTGTCATCTTGATACAAAATCAGAATCAACTGGGGTTTTTTTTTATACATGCCACAGAGCATGATTAGAAGTTAATTGCTTAATTGTACCATGCAGTGCACCTGTGTGGAAGCATCTGCTTTCGTTATGTTTCTCCGTTCATTTTTTTCCCCAGGTTTTTCCTTTAATTTGTCACCCGTCTTGTACATGACTCAATGCAAACATGTACAGGGAGCATTGTCAACCACTTGAGGTTTAGCCACACGAAGGCCTTTTCAATGAGGGTGGACAAAGAACGTGGCAGAGTTATACATTTAGTACGCCCTTAATGCCAATGTGGCAGTGTTCCTCTGAATTCCCCATAATAAAATGGCAAGCACAGGCTGTACCATGTTGAGCTACGAGGACAGAGCACAGAGGGGTCTTCGCTGGAAATCATCCCTTACCGATACAATTTTATCAAATGGAAACGATTATTGCTTGCAAAAACAATTCTTATAAATGTTCAATTAAGGAGAGCGCATAAGACAATTTTGTTTTTTTTGTTTTTTTTGACAAATTTCATCCCCGTACACAATCTTCATAAAAGTGCACTTAAGTGCCATTAGCTTGCCAAGGAAACAGTTGTCAATAGAAAATAGTGCTTGTTTCTTGTTGTTGTTTTTTGTCTCTGGTCTGGTTTTTGTGCCCCAGTAGTTACAGTATGTAGGTTGACTTGTCCGTCCTGTTGGAAGGGAATGGGGGGCGGTGACCCCAGGGTGCTGGTTAAGTGCTAAGTGCGGTAACTCCTCACTGGTAAGTCCTGTCACCTGCACTCCACTGATACCCCAGAGTTCTGTGAAGAGGAGGATGAGGATGACACAGGCGGGTCAGCCAGTGTCAGCATGACTGCCGCTGTCAATGAGCTTGAGGACGGTGAGGAGGAGGAGGACGAGGAGGAGGAAGCAGCCACCGTGCCTGCGGAACAGAAGCAGCGTTTGGTTAAAGTTAGTTTTAAAGCGAGTAGGTAGAGACAACTCAGTGCCGCTGATATCACAGTTTGACTCACTTTCCCGTTCTTTCTTCTTCATGCGTTTCCGTCGTCTGTCAATAGAGGCCACCTCAGACTTGAGGGAGAGGTAGTGGTTCCTGATGTCCTGCAGCTTCTCCTGAAGAAACGAGATCCTCTCCAGACTGCTCATCTTCTCAAGGTCAGCTGGGGGAACATTAGAACAAGGTTTGAACTTTAGGTCACAAGGGCATAGACACATACTGTTGACATAAACACACATGAACTTTAGATGTAACAAAAGAATTCTGGATCATAGGATAAGTTCACCCAAGTCACTGTCTTATTTTCTGTGTACAACAACATATTAGTTGTCTGTGTGACGCTTACACATCTGGAAGCTCCACTTATAGACACGTGGTGATCTTCCGTGGTTTTCTCGGTGCTGGGTGTGGTCGGCGTCACCCTGCTTGTGGTACTTATGGCTCGAAGGGGGAGATCGTCCGCGACACTTGGGCGAGCTGGCAGCTTTCACGTCAGATGCATTGTTCTTAGAGGCGGATGATTTGGCAGTGCCCTCAACAACAGACTGGTCCTCACTGTCACTGCTGTTGGCTGGAGGAGAGAAGCAGACAGCAATTTAAAAAAAAAAAAAAAAAAAAAGTGGACAGTGATTGGACAAAATCTCACGTCCTCTTTCACCTGCATTCTGTAACATGATGTCAGGAAACTAATAAATATGAAATAGTAAACCTACAGGCCACTATAACATTAGCAATTCTACCTCCAGCTCTCCTCACCTGTTTTCCTATTCTTTTTGGGAGGCACACCTAGGCTCTTGCGGTTTGGCTTGTGTTTTTTTGAGGCTCCACCTGTCTGTGATTCTTTCTGCCGCTTCTGACTCACAGACGCTGGAAAGAAAATGTGAGCAGACGGTGAGAGAATAAGCAGACTGTGAAATGAGTTGTCAGCTTGAATTTCTTTAGTATTCTATCCTGAAGAAAAACAATGAATACTGTCAATGAAAAAATACACCCATTAAAGTCTATTTGCTGTTTGTACCTTTGGACTTCTGCTCACTCTCCTGTTGGCTGCTGCTGCTCAGCTCAAGGCTGCAGTTGCTGCTGCTGTTGCAGGAGAGAGTGGCGTCAAACACCTTTGAGGGGGAACCTGCCCGTTCATCCTGAGGAAGGTCTTGCAGTTCCCCACCCAGACTCTCCACCTCCACCGTGCTGCTGTCAGTCTCACTGCGCCCGCCTGCCACTTCCTCCTGTATGGGTCCTGGTGGAAGGGCGGCAGAAGCCGGCTCTGAAGGCAAGACGGGGGGTATGGACGGTGGCGGGGAGGAAGGCTGAGGCTGGCCAGAGTCTTCCGCTGTACTTCCTCCACCTGAGGGGGACTCCGGTGTAGTGGGTGGTGTGTTGAGTACAGAGTTACTGCCACTGCTGGGAAACTCTGGTTTGTCGTTTTCCATCTGCTCCTCTGAGGCTTCGTCCTCGGGTCCAGCATCCTGTTCGACGCTCGGCTCCTCCAGGCATGAGGGCACAGGTGGGGGAGGAGAATTGGCAGCCTCTGTGTCTGAGTCAGAGAATAATTCTTTCAGAGTCTTCTTGGGCCACTGCGCCTGGATGCTGGACCACACATCCTTCTGGCCTTTAGAGCGGACAGCAGGCCTTTCCTCTGCATTCCCGGATGTCTTGGCCTTCTTTTCGGGTATCTCCCAGAACGCAGCTTGTCTACCGCTTTTGTTCTTCTCCTTCATCCCGTTGTACTTCTTAGAAGGGGAACCTTTGGTTTTTGGGCGATTTCGTTCACTTTCCTCAGGCTGAGATTCAGGAGGTGCTGCCCCCTCATCGTCTGAGCTGCTGCTAGACGAGGCCCCTCTCTCCTCTGCGGGACCAGCGCCCCTCTCCTCCAGCTTCCTAGGAGAGCCTCCGGGCAACCAGTCTGCACTCCTCGTGTTCCTGGTTTTAGCTTTGGATTGGCCTTTCGGTGTCCTCTCTGCTGCACCGTCAGATTTCCTCTTCCTGGTGCTCGCCTCTCCCTCTAACTCTGGCTGGCTCCTGCGTTTCCCTACGTCTGCGTTCTCTGCGCTGACTAAATCCTGGTTCTTCCCTGAGACTGGAGAAGGTTTAGACGCTTCAGGAGGGGTCCCGCTCTCCCAGCACTCTGCTGTTTGTGGAGGCTCCGGCGGGCCCTTCCTATCTCTGCAACCAGGGCGGTCCTCTTCATTATGCTCTCCCTCGTCCTCGTGCTCACTTTCGTCTGTGGATATCTCAGAGGCTGAGGTAAACAAGAGAGGAGTGTTAGTTTCAGCAGGAAGACATCGGAGACATAAATAATCAGCCACGTCAGAGTGAAACAGTCCTTATCTGCTGTAAGTGTTAAAGAGGACTACAGGCTTATGAGTGTTGCTACCTTGCAGGCCATTGAGGATAGAAGTAATTTCTATAGACTTGACTGGAGACTGCTGCTGAGTCCCTTTGTCCTCACCCTCGTCCATCTTGGAAAAGACATCCTGACTCAGGCCACATTTGGAGCGTGGGACGCGGTTAGTGTTGGGCGAAGGGCCGAGGACTTCTCTGTCATTGAGCCTCTCCAACCTGTCTCGCTCCCTCTCAGCTTTGTTCTGTCAGAATTGAACACAGTCAGTCATTGCAACTTCACATCAAATCAAACCAGCTGAACTTTTAAGCTGAAAAGTTGCAACTCTCCACGGACTCGTACCTTTATTTTTTTGCGGTGCTTTATTTTTGGTACATTCTTATTGGCGGGGCGAACAATCTTGTCTGCTTTGATCCATTCATCATATCTAAAAAAAACAAAACAAAAATCAAGTACAAAGACAAGAGACAATTTCATCATTCAGATCTTAAGAGAGGAGCTCAAAATAAATATTCTCTCACACCACCCATCACACAGACACCTCTACTGTCTGACCCCAACATGTTGCTGTGACACAATAAGCCTCAACAGCAAAAAGGAAGAAATCCCATGGTGTTATGTGGAAAAGACAAACCTTTTACGATGAAAGAAAGAAACAATATTAACACCGACCACCACACAAATCATATTCAACAGAGTTCCAACAGTACCAAGGGTGCTACTTGGGTCATATGAGGAAAATGAAAAAAAAAAGTTTCACGACATCACACACGACAAGACACAATGCAGAGAAACATCCCGCTGTCTTTTATAGAGTGCTAGAGGACCACACAACAACATTGAGACAATGAAATGCTGATTTCACTAGTTAACCTCTGTGTCATGGTACCCTAACACTCTACGTAACACTGCATTAACCCTGACCCACTGGGGAGGGGGGAGAGGGTTGAGAGGTAGAGGTGAGTGTAGCAGCACTTTAGTTGGCCTTCCAGAGTTCAGGGTAGCTCACATGAATAAATATATATATATATATATATATGTGTATATATATATCATATTAGATTGTTAAACCAAAACCACTGCTTGGCAAATTCTAGAGTAAAATTTAAAAAATTCAGCCTGTCTGTGGGTTTTTGTTGAGAGACAGACAGCTGGGGGACAGACAGACAGGGGATTCAGTCAAAACTGAGTAAGGGAAGCTGAGGAATGATCCACATCAACCCAATACCCAATTCTGTTTCTGCCACTAGATGGCCCAGTGTTCTCCATAATCAGAGTACTGACCACGGGACTGGAGCAGATGAAGCAGAATTATGAGGAAGGGATGTATCTGTTACTGCTGCGGGGATACCCATGTAGTGGTGATCCCCTGAGCTGAATTGAAGGTTAAAAAGATGTCTTTTTTCTTTTTTTTTCTTTTCTCTTTTTAGGGTGAATATAGACGTTAGGTGATTCTCCCCAGGTCCTGTCTTACCTGACGTTCCAGCCACAGTAGTGCACCAGGTAGAGCACCTCTCCCCCCTCCACGTCTGCCTCTTTCACAGTGGCCTCGTACGTCTTCAGATTGCGGCCTCGCCCATACCTCACCTGCACCTTCATCCCCGGGGGGTAACACTCAAACTCCTCCCCTTCCTCCCCCTCCTGACTGCTGTCATCCCTGCAAGAAAAACAGTTCAGCACTTCCTGGCCCTAGGCTGCCCCATTGAACACCACAGAGAGCCCCACCCCACACCCCGCCCACCTCACTGCCTGCTGCTAAGAAGCCAGTTTTTTTTCTAATATATTTCTCCACACCCTTACCTGCTCTGTCTCATTTACAAAAATAAGCCCGTAACTACAAAGACAGATTTCCCATCTCAAAATTTTTTATCCAGTAGGATGATCTCATACACTTCCCATTTTTGTCCTCCCCTAACTCTAAGTCCAATGTAACCTACAGCAAACTGCAGTATAAACAACTGAATCATTTACAGTAAGCCTTTTCACAGAACAGTAACATGGAGTGTTTTCAGCAAATAAAACATCATTCTTTCATGGCAAAAATCAATCATCTTGCATGGGAAATAACACTACTGTTAGGCTATCTAGCCCTACATCCACACACAACACACTTGGGATTCTCATTCACACACACAGAGTAAGAAAACAAAAACAGCCACAAGGAGGAGCTAGTGGGAAACAGTCAGGAGATGTCGAAGCTGGAGGGTACACGGGCGGTGCAGGAGTGCCAGTAAGTGGTTTAGGCGCAGGGGCCACAGGGGCAGGTTAGCACGGCAAAGCACGACTTGGCAGGCAGCGCAGCAACTTAAAGCGAAACTACAGCGTTGAGAGGAAGCCACACGACTGCAATATCCCAATTTGGTCCGCTGCCACAAAGAAAGGCTACGACATAGTGTTCCTCACAATCCCCCCCCCACCCCCACCCTCTCTCATACAGACGGCTCAGAGCCCGCTTTCTGCTGCTGAAAGCTAATTTTCAACAAGCCACAATAAAGAGGGTGCACTTATTTGTGCAGCAGTTCAAGTGCGACTACTGAAGATACTGTTACCGCTTCACAAGGCTGGGGACACAGTAGACTTCAAATGCCAACTGATTTTGAAAAAACACTTCATAGTGATAATTAGGGTCAAAAAACACAACACATAAGCATTGATACAGTCAAACAATGACATGGAACTTAACTGATTAATCAACTGACTGAGAATTTACTTGCAACTATTGTGATAATTATTTTTCAAGAAAAAACACAATACATTTGATGGTTTCAGGCTCTTAAATGTGTATTTTGGGTCTTACATTATAGTAAATTAAATGTCTTAGTGTTTTGATGACATCACCTTGGGCTCCAGGGTATTGCGATATTGCATATTTCACTATTTTCTGATGTTAACAGATCAAATTCGTAAAAAATTCATCAAGAAAATAATCAGCAGATTAATCAATAATGGAAACAGTTACTGGTTGCAGCCTTAAACAGAGTATCCAAATGCATCACTTGTATCAAGACATCTAATTTCCCCAAAACCTAAACCTAAACTAATCAATGTGCATTATTATGCATCGAAAATAAAGGCTGCAGTGGGCTTTAAACTTTCAGAACAGTTGAGTCCATCTCATCAGAAAAAGAAGGAGGTACCACAGCAGTAACTTAACAGTCACTACAGAGCAGGAGTTTCTCTCCATCATGCCGTCATTAATATGAATTAAAGCATCGTTTTCCCGCTTTAGCTCACTGTAAACTAGCTCTCATTGGCTACAAGCAGTCTGTGCTGCTGGAATGAAAATGTGATCCCACACGCGACATATCCCATGTAGATTACAGGCTGTAAACATCAAACAGATTTGATATCATCAGGAAAGCACAGATCAGATCAGCCTGTGGTTCGTCCGTGTTGTGAATCTATAAACTCTCACACCACCACCTAATCTGTGAGGACCACTGATCCTGACAGGGATAAAAGATCAGGAGCCTCCCAGTTGTCAAAAAGTCCACATATGATAATCGGTGCAATCATCCTCATGAGTTATAAAAACTACACAGAGTGCTACTAAGAGCAACAACATATGTTCATAGCATTTTACAAGTTAGGGAATTTTGCAGTTAGAGGTTAATTGTTATATGTGGCAGTCGTTTCTAGTCAGTCCCCAGTGATCCTTCACATTCATCAAACAGCCTCAATACAAGTGTCAAACTGCAGGATGAACAAACACAGGCTGGGTCTCAACTAGACACAGGGCACTGATTTGGACGCCCTGTACAGGAAACAATGAGAAAAAGCTGTTCGCTAAGACCAAACCACCCAACTACCAAGAGGAAACATCTGTCAATCCTGGAAGTTACTTGCCTCTGAAGCGCTACCTTGCATCTAGTGATCTAATGCATCAGTGACAACACTCACACACATGGAACATTTAATAAAGCTGAACACCAAAAGCCAAAATAAATAAAAAAATAAAATGAGAGAAGACAGAGTCAGAGAGGAAAGGAGAGAGAGGACAAATAGCTTTTTTTTTTTTTTGGTAGATATCAGGGGCAGGGTAGAAATTAAGAAGAGCACAGCCATGTTTGTGTGCACTGAGTGAGTGAGAGGCTGGCCACGGTCACACAATCCCAGCCAGAGTGATAGAGACAGAGAGAGAGATAGACGGGGAGAAAGAGAGAGAGAGAGAGAAAGAGAGAGCATCAGCATGACATGCCAGGTGAAAGGTAGCAGTCAGGCTTTGGTGCTCTAAGATGTCTCTGCCAGCTGATGCCGACTAAGCCACGAGAAATAATAATAGCACAGAGGGCAGTGGGTAAGAGCTTAGTTAGAGGAGAGAGGAGAGCTTTCCTCTCTCTGTTCTCTGGTTAGCAGGTAGAGGTGGATTGTGGGTATACTGGGTATTAGTGTCATTAAGGTCAGAAGGGTCACTGCTCCTCATCTGCTTACGGTCTCTTAGGTTTTTTTTACTGCCACCAAGGAAAGTGAATGCCTCAGGACTTTTTTTTTCCAGCATCGTGGTGCTAATGTGTCTGGAGAAACTTTTTTTTTTTTTTTTTTTAAATATTAGAGGTCAGATTGAATAGTGACACTGTTTCTCCATGCAGGAGCCCCGCATGGAGCTTGTGTTTGTGCCATGAGGAGATTTTTTTTTTTTTTTTTACCACCCTGGTGAAGGCACCGTCCCTTCAGACCACCTACCCAGAGTTGTCTTTGCTCTCCTGCTCCTCGTCACGCTCCTGTTTCATGTTCTCGGCTCCGAGGCGAGACGTCGAAGAGCCCTCGTCCGTGTCTCCTTTGTGGGGGCCGTCCTCCTCCTCTTCCTCGTCGTCGTCCTCGTCCGCGTCGTTTGCGCTGTCCTTCGCCTCGGCTTTTGATGATTCGGGCTCCGCTTTGTTTCGCGTCGAATCGGGTTTCTCCTCCTGAGGGAAAGAGACGCTTTTAATATAGAAGACGCACGTGTATGTTCTGGAGAGTAAAGATGCTGTTTGGATAAATATTTGAATGAATCAGTATTTTTTTTTTGAAGAAAGCACCTTGCAGACGACGGACGGCGCACTGCTAGGTTCTCCATCCGCCTGGGCTTTCTGCTCTTCTGAGCTGGACGATGAGGGAGCTGTGCCTCCTGCCTCGGCCTCAGACTTCACCTCCCCTTTGGGACCCTGCTTTAAGGGGAGGTCCATCCTGAAGGTGATGGCGGTGGAGGTGCAGTACTCCTCAAATCCATACAAGTACCTGCATGATAGCACAATTCTTGTCAACATTTTACTACAAAAGCTGCATCTGACCAACAGCTTTGAGTAGTTGTGGAGGCAGAATCTGTACGTACTTGCGGTAAGCACATTTGACATTGTAGCCAGCGGCTGAGTTGAGCACAGGGATCCCCAGATCCTGATAGACTTGCTTCCAAACGGAGCCGCTTTCAATCTGTTCCAACGTGGACAAAGAGACGAGACAGACCCGGAGTCAATCGACATTCAACCGAGACCGAAAATCTAATTACGATAATAGGAATCGCTGTCAAAGTGGCACTCACGTTGTCAAAGCCTCCCAGCTTGTGCACCAGCCTGTAGAGCTTGAACAGGTTGAGGTTCCTGTAGCCCAGAACAGGCCGCTTGTTGATGGGAGTTCCTGAAGTGGAGAAAGGAGGAACGGGTTGAGATGGCGGACACAAGGATGCAGTTAAAGTTAGAAATCTGCATCAACTGTAAACCTTTTATGACACCTTTTATAAAGCTACTTGAAGTTAGATTTCAGCAGTGGTGGAAGAAGCATTCAGATCATTAACTTAAGGAATAGTAGCAATTTTGCAAAATAAATACCTTAAATAAAAGTTCGTAAATATTATGAGCAAAATGTACTTTAAGTCGAAAAAGTTTAAGCACTCATAAATTCCTCCTGTAGATTGTTGATACTGATGCATTAAATTGTAAGTAGCAGTTTACTGTTGTAGTTAACGGAGGTGGAGCTCGAACTACTTTACATACTGTTGGGTTGTTAAATCTTTAACAGTCCATTATATATTATAAGCTTGTCATATGTTTTGCAAGCTCTCAAATAAATGAAGTGCAGTAAAAAAGTACAATATTTCCCTGCTGAAGTGGAAGTAAATAGCATCACATAGAAATATTCGAGTAAAGTACAAGTGCCTCCAGTTTGTAATGAAGTACAGTGCCTGAGTAAATTTCATTTCATTCCACCACTAGTTTTCAGAACATTTAATGATCAAATAGCAGCCACAAACCATATATTACAGGTTGTGAAGAGATAATAAAAGTTATGGATCTACACTTGAGCAATACAGTATTATAGTCTGTTGATGTATGAGTAAAGGAGGTGGAAAGTGTGAGAATGAGACTGGACCAGGAAAAGAAAAGAAAAGAAAAGAAAAAACAGGATTGTTTTGCAAAAGAATCTTCTGAACAGCGTTTAACTTGCAGCCTCACCTCTGTCCTCCATGAACTTATACAGCTGCTGTAGAAAGTTTTCCCTCTCCTCTGGGAACGGCTCCACTTCCTCCTGCAGACAGGAAACAAGACATTTTGAGGATCATTTTCCCCTCTCAGAGGTTGTGGAGATAAGAGCATGCACTCGCTTCTTCCACTACCTCCTCCTCTTCGCGGCTCGCATCTTCTTCCTGCTCCTCCTCTTCGTCGTCGTCCTCCTCCTCGCTACTAGAACTTTCTTCTTTCACTTCTGTCTTCCAGGTGCCGGGTACGACCAGTTGCTGCTGGAACTCCAAGGCTGCGTCCAGCGCTGTCACACACACACGCACACACAAAGTCATTACATATTAACTACACCCAATTAGGGCTGTCTATCATCTCCTGCTGTGGTAAAGTAATCTGTGCATCCTCGGCATTGTGCATTTTATGTAAAACAGCGATATCATTTTGCAGAGATAAAAAGATTTCCATGCTACATAAACAGAGATAAGACACGAACAAATGTTTCAATCAGATTCCTCTTTACAGCTTGCAAATAAATTATAAACCAATGTGAAACTTCAGGTGAAAAACAAGAAAACAAATCAAATATTCAAAATTTAAATGACTTCTATTTTATTTAGCCTGGATTTAAACCTCATAACATCTGTCACACTGGGTGCTCGGAGGGTTACGAGGATGCTGGGTGTGCATCTATGTGTGTCTGTGTATGTGTGTTTATGTGAGCCTGATAGTGGAACAATCAAACATTTAATAATGAATGAAACCAGAGCATCCTCTGGGCAAGATGCTTGAACTGACCATCATTGCTGGTTCACAAACACTACTCTACTGAAAAAAACAAACTGTTATTGCCATCTCTACTCTGCACATATAAAAATAGGACAGCAAAAAAAAAAAAAAAAAAAAAGACATTCTCATATAAACATGAAGAAAAAGCAGCTTGAAAATCTTTCAGGAGTATTTGTAGTGACGCAGAGCAGCAGAAGCACTTAGCCACAATGTCACAGGTGGGTTTAAGTTGCATCTAACCACCACCAGATGCTTATTTTACACTTTTGCAGTGCGGAAAATATCACAGTTTTGTGTCAACCACCTGTGAATAAGACTCGGATAAAACAAAGCTGTTTCCTAACTGTAATTATGAAAGAGTAAGAGCTCTGCAGCAGAAAATGGGGCCACTATATATAAAAAGCCTGGTGAGGACTTCAAATAAAAATAGACTGAACAGTGACAGGAGCTCTCCACCGCTGCATTCCCCAGAACAAAAACAAAACTTCTCTTTCTTCAGTCTGCCTCGCTGCAACCTACGCTGTGAGAGTTTTCTCTGCCAAGTGTGTTGAAACGCAGACCGACCTACAGACGTCAGAGTCTAGGTGCGCTCCACGCATCAGTTGTGTAAGATTTACATCTTAAAGCTTTTACTTTAAACTCACCTGGTTTGAGCCCTGCATCGGCTTTCGGAGGACAATCGGTGTTCATCTCGCGGACGTCCTTCCGTAACACCATGTAACTGCAAAACAAAGCAAGTCTGATTAATAGTTGCCCTGAAATGAATGAACAGTACTGAGTGTTATTACATCAAGGTTCATCTCTAGGACGTGGCTATAAGGAGCCAAACAAAATCTGAGCAGATTTTTGTTTTCAAGAATATAATTTTACACTTAAAAATAGTTGAGCGCAATAAAATATGACTATCAAAATGAAGAGCAGATTAGAAAACTGACTTGATGTGAGAGCTATGAGAGCCCTACAAGACCACACTGAAGTCTTCAGTTCATTAAACACTGACAGAGAGTTTAAAGCACCAACAACAGCCTCAGAACCTGAGCAGACATGACTGCATTCACACACTACTTTCTTGCAACATCTCTACAGCAGCTGGGCAAAGTGGTGGGTGATTTGGCAAATAGATGGATCAGTGGAGCTTGTAAGCTGAAAGCAGTCAGAAGCTTTGCTACCGTGCCAGAGAGACGATTTGCTTTGGTATCTGGTGGCAGCTGCACTGATCCAATGACTAGATTTGTCATGGAGTGACTTTAAAAAAGACAACAACATATATTTTAGCTAAAAAGGATCACAGAAAACAGACATCAGTGTTTATTGACATTACCTATGGATAACCATCTTTGAATTTGTATTAGGTATGTTATCAGAGTGGCACTGGTTCACCCACACACCTGTTTACTGTATATACAGATGATGAACAAATATTACTTACTTCTCACTGAGACTAGCTGAAAAGATTTTTTTTAACAGTCCACATATGAAGTACTGATGCTAAACTCTCATCCTGAATAGACAACGTATTCTATTCTGGACATCATATATCAATAAGACTGAAAATAAGAAAATTATTCAATCATTTCTTGAACTAAATAAGCTTTATGTTGTAAACACGGTTTAAAATACTCAAGCACAGTTTAAAATACTAACAATTTGCACTTTTATCCAAGCTTCCTATCATAACATATACTGTATATATGTCTTTTTAATCATTCAACCAGCTAAGTCCTATTAGGATTAAGACCTCAAAAGACCCCTGACAATATAAAAAATGTATAGCTACATAAATTTCAAACAAGACTAAGAGTGGGTGCTACACATTGGTGCTTTGAGCTAAATGCTAACAGTATTCTACAATATGCTGATGTAAAGCAGGTTTAATGTTTACCATTTTCACCATCTTAATGTGAGTCTTTAGAGTATCAGCATGCTTACGTTTCCAAGTTAGCAACAAATAAGTAGTACAGCTGAAGCTGATGAGAATGTCATTATTCTGCACCAAATTTCATGACCATCCATCTGACAGTTTCACTAAAAAACACAAATGTCAACCTTGTGGTGGCGTTAGAGGAAAACTCAGGAAATCACTGAAGTCATTAAGATTCATCCTCCATGAATGTCTCTACAAAATTTCATGTCAGTCCATCTGATAGGTATTTTAGTCTGAACCAAGTGGTGGACCGACAGACATTGCCATCCCTACTGCCACGCTGCTAGCAAGTTAAAACATGATACTAAATAACATAAATATACTTAGAATATAGTAAAAACATCACAGTATGTATATAATATGTATTTATGTATACAGTTTATGTATTTGTGTAATTTGATAGGACCATCCCATTTTTATTTTTATTTATTTTTTTGTTAATCAAGTCTAAGTCTGGTCTAAGCTAAAACCTACTTACAATAATTAAAATGTGCTTTTCTTAGTTCAGACAAGTTTGCAAGCCAGCCAAGCAAGAAAAAATAGAGAAGGCTTCTGTTTCCATTGTTACTATGGTAACCAGATCTGACAAAATAAGAATAACCACTTCCTGAAAAACTCCCGTCTGCCCTCTGGATGTGACCTTGCTTTCCCTAAAAATGTTTTCCAAAGCCATTGTTTCTGTGGGCACATTGAACAGTTATCACAAACAATACCAAACTCTCCAAAGGAAAGCGAACACACACTGACCCCCCACTGCTGTGCGGGATAGGTCAGCGGGCTTATGGATGTGACCCCTCTTCAAAAAACAAATCACACAGGGGACAGCGAGTTACAATAACTCGGTAATAATAGATGAGAAGAGGCTGACATAAATGATAAAAGTGCAATAACAAACAAAGACAAGAGGAGTGTGTGTAGAAGAATGAAAAGAACATTTTTAAACAGTGTATGTATGAAAAGCACCAGGGGAATGGGTGTGTTAGATGGTAGTTAGATCCACCATATTAACTGTAGCATTACTGGAAAGCAGGTGTCGACAGTCTAAACTGGTTCATATGTGTAAAAATACCTCCAGATCTCAGCAAAGATTTAGTTTGGTGGCTGCTGTTCTGTCTTGGAAAATGTATAAACTTTCCTCTGCAGAGTAAATAAGCAGAGAGGGCTTCTTGCAAAATGTGTATTACTGTAGATCAAACTGTAACATAACACAAAGAGACATGCCGTGATAGCTCAGACTGATCCATCACATTATCCATGAGTAACAATACTGATAAACCCTTTTCATCTTTGTTATTCCTTCCACGTTAAAAGGATTGGAAGGAAACAAACCTGAAAATCTCATTAAGAATAAGACAGATTGTCTTGCATCTACCTCTGGATACACTGTGCTGATTTCAGTGAGTGAAATCAAATTGCTACAGAAGAGAAACTGCTACAGCGTGTGCAGTGTAATTTGCAACGAAAGCCATCATGGGATGCTAAAAGAGGAGATACTTCTCAAGTAAAAGACTTCTCTGATTTATCATCCCTTATCTTATCCCTCTCATCAGCTCCCTAGCTACTCTTCACCCGACTATTAGACAAAATACAAGAGATAAGACGACCTTTTCACACTTCCCTGCTGCAAATGTGTCTTCGGCTGTGTACGCGGCAGATTAAGGGTCATGCTGATGAGTTACGCAGGATGTCTAGTGTGGAATGCAGACTCAAGGCCTGAGATTAGGAGACCCGGCTGGTCTGTCATAACCCCAACCAAATGAAATTCAAACAGACAGCAAGGTAGTCTTCGGAGCAGTGAGCAAAACACTGGATTCATTTATTTTGAGTGTGGGCTATGTTTCTACCCACACATAGACTGCAGTAACAAACCATGAGCCCAGTGCACACTCTGAATGAAGAATGAATCAAGAGGTAGAAATGACATCTGACACAGCTCCTTCAAACACTGTGAAAGAGCTTAAAAATATGTTTATAATGTAATCAACTGAAATATTTGCAAAGTTATACTAATATTGTGCAGTGCTATAGTATATCTTACAATATATTGCATTTCCTTGCTGGGTATTCAAAGCAGTGCATGTCTTTCCTTTAGCAAGAGTTCATAGCACACATCCCATTAAAAAAACACTTATTTAAGGATTCATAAAGGGGACGTTACACTGGTACTAAATGATTAGTTGATTTGTTGATCTCTAATCATAAAGTATTTATAAGGCCTAACTTTGTGCTATCTTAACTTCTGTTTGACCTTTTATTTATTACATATTTAGCTGAAAACATAACTGTTGATTAATCCACAGATTGATCATTAAATGAAGCCCAGTTTGTGGTTTCAGCACATTATTGATGACTCACAATTTTCCATCCTTAAAAGAGCGGACGAAGATGCTTTCCTTCTTCATGGTCACGTCTTCATGGCAGTCCGGGGAGATGACCTTGGTGCACAGAAACAAGAAACGGTCAAGAGGTCAGATGAGGTGGTCTGTTTGTGTGTGTGAGACAATAAAGTGAAGGAGAAGGAGGAGAAGGAGGAGGAAGGGGGAGGGGGGGTGTCAGAGTATGAGTCAATGACTAAAGATGTTTCAGCAAAAGGCCACGCTGATGGATTACAAAATATGCCGTCTACGAAACAAAGACAAACAAGCGGGTGGGATGAAGAGTGATGTGTAAGGGCGGCGCGCCCACTCTCAGCATGTGCTGCTGCTGTTTACTGGACTCCAGGAGCTCAACAGTGGGAGTTGTTCCAGTGCCACGGTCTAACCCACAGGAGGGAGCACTACCGTTATGAGATCCTATTTCCGCCAGGCCTCCGCCTGCATGCTCCTACTTTCTCTGTATGCAGCACACACACACACACACTTGCATGTATGTTTTTGCTTCAAAACTATGAGTCACTTTTACTTGGCGTTATGATTTCACTCTCTGACAAATATGCTGCACTGGAGAGACCTATTCCCCCCCCTTCTACATTTATTACCCAGGCCATTTAAGCTCACATGCTTTATCAGTGTTCTCCATGTATCATCTGTTGCATGAGACATCTACCAGTGTACTACTCCACCCCTCTGCCATACGCTCACAGTGTAAACAATGACAGGCCACTGTGTAATGTACTTCTCTGGCTTGTCACAGGGAGGCAGCATGGAGCTCAGTCAACAACAGGCCAAGAACAACAAACCCTGGAGGCGGGGCTCTGCTGACTACACAGTTAAAGGGACAGCTTTCCCCACCCTCTCCCATTCTCCCAGTTCTACTTGTAACACTTAGATACACAAACAACGCCTGTCACCATTTCATTGTGTGCTAATGGTGGCTCTGAGGTAAGAAAGGGTGGAGAAAGATTGGAAAACACTGAAAACACCAAACCAGTGTTTTTGCTGCATTGTTTCAAACATCAGGGAAAACAAATGATGTTTTTACTTTCTGTTTTCTGAAATACTTTAAACTACAGATGTTTAGACAGCTACTGCAAAAAAAAAGTTTGCCATATTGTCAGAAATCAGCTACTTGTCTGCATCAATGTGTATACTTCAGTGTATTCTGAGGCAATAATATAATCCTGCTGAGTGCTGCGGTTACATAAGCGGGTGTTTAGATGAGATGGCACAATGCTGTGAGTGTACTGGAAGACCAGCAGCTCTGGTGCCGGTTTCTTCAGTGACAGAGCAGAGCGCAGTGAAGGAAGAGACGCTATGAGCTCACCAGCGCAGGATACCACGTGGTCTTCTTTTTGTCTCCGGTGGCGACCCCCTCCACACAGACCACTTTGCCGAACAGATCCTCATTCTGCCGCTGATCGCTCTCCTCTTCCTCGCTGGAGGATGATGACAGCTCTTCCTCTTGGCTGTGGGTGAAAAGGAGAGTTTAACTCACCGGGCTGCGTTTTAGAAGAAGTCTAGTGTGTGTGTGTGTGTGTGTGCAGCTTTTTATAAACATGTTATTTCAGATTCGTGACATACCATTTGATTTAAGTGCAGGAAAGTAGGAGCACAAGAATGGTAGAGCTGAAATGATTTGCTGATTTTGATGATAGATGAATCATTAGAAGTGGAATGCTGAACATTCCCTTGTTTAAGCTTCTTAGTTGTGAGGATTTGCTGTTTTTCTTTGTCTTATGTGACTTTGGTCTGCTGGTCAGACAAAAAAACCCACATTTTCCACTATTTTATGACATTTTAAAGACCAAAAGATTAGTCGAGAGATTATAATAAACTATTACAAATAACTTTGAGCTGCAGCTCCACTAAAAATATTCACAACTTCTCTACTTCAGAAATATGTATGACATCAGATGACTCAACTCATAGTTGCTGAATTCAGCAACAGAGCTACGCCTGCCTATTCTAAAAAAAGACAAATGTTCTGGTTGTTCATAGAGCTGAAATCATATTGACGTTTTATATTAAATCAATGCTATATATAAACAGGTTAGGAAAACACAATTGTGTACGCAGCGCTCTCTCTCTTTCTTTCAATACACACAGACAGAGGATTTCACAATGTCTCCAACTAACAATTCACAGCACACACACAAAAAAAAAAGTCTTATCATTATGTAGCGCAGTGAAACATGAGGCCCACTCTACTGATGAGCTCACTCATTAGGATCTGTGTATTGACAAGCCGGCTCATCTCTGCTGTCTGACAGTCATCCTGATGCTCGGGCAGAGCCCTGACTGCGGCCAGCAGACAGCCAGCCATGTCTCTAAATGTGATCATGCAAGAAGCACCAGCAGGCAAACAGATCCTCCGTCCTCTTTTTTATGCCTCACTTGGCCTGCTCTGAGCGCAACTCTATGTACATATACACACGCTGTCTGGCACGACTCGGGAGCAGTAAATCAGCCAGGCTGCTACTACAATTACTACAACAACAAAAACAACAACTAAGCAGTGAATCAAAGTCATAAACAAAGCGCTGTAGCTACTCGGTGACGGAGAGATTACAATTCATGCTCCGTAATAACTAGTTGTCTTTATTTGCACAGTAATTTTAGGGAACAGTTTGACAATTGGGGAAATAAACTTATTTACTTTCTTGCTGAGAGTTAAATGAGAAGATTGATACCACAGTTATGTCTAAATATGAAGCTTCTGGTAACAGTCAGTTAGCTTAGTTTAGCACAAAGACAGGAAACAAGGAGAAATAGCTAGCTTGGCTCTTCCCAAAGTAACAAAAAAAAAGCACACTTACCAGCACCTCTAAAGCTCCCTAATTGATGTTACATTATATCACATTTGTTTCATATGCACAAAACCCAAAGCGATCTACTTGACTATTCCTTAGCCTGAAGCAGTGACTTCCTTGAGTCTCCGCTGGTTGCCTGGCAACCTCATGGTTAAACTAACAAGATATAATGTGTTGATTAGTGAGCTTTAGAGGGAGTACAGATTGAAAACAGCCCTGCTTAAAAACAAAGAAAGGGGCTGAAAAATCTGTTCCAGGAAGTCCAGCCTGAGAAACAGATCCTTGAGTAATCAGATGCCAAAAAAATACTCTGACACAGCAACTATGGCAAGATATCACAACGGCAATTATGTCAGGCAGTAGTTGAAGCAGGTTCAACTTTTTGCCGGACGACCCAGCGTCTTTTTGTCAGAGCACTGCATTGTTGCTGCGTTATTTCCATGGACAGGTTGCTCTGGTAACGCAGCCTTTCAGCAAGAATGCAAATACGTATATTTCCAAAAATGTCAAACTGTTCCTTTAACAGAGGAAAACTCTCTCTTAAAACAAAAAAAAAATGTAGTAGTTTTATTTTATCCACTAATCTCATTCTATGCAGTACTGTTAATGCTTCCAAGAGTGAAGACAGAAAGGAAGGCAACAGGTCCAAGGTGCAAATTTGCAGCTGGGACTCTTCCAAGTCAATATTGTATCAATGTTTATAGTAATATTGACTTTTCTCTGAGTACCATTAGCAAGGGTGTCAGAATAAGATTATGTAGCAGAGTGTCCTCTTTATAAACAGAGAGGAGTCACAATTATATCCAGCGCCAAACACCCTCAGCACTTCCTATTCCCAAATGAAAACTCTGCAGTCTCTCAGGAGTAGGCACATCATAGCATAAAACACCCACTGGAACATTTGAGTTTTTTTTTTAAAAAAAGGATAAAATTCAGCATGGCTGCACCATGCTCACACTGCATGCACACATACTGGAACTCAGCGTGATTGAGGAGCTGGAGGAGGCGGGTTAGGCTCTCCTCTTCCAGGCCTCGGGGACTGTTTATGAGGGGATGGTGATGAGAGTAAATCTTTTATTTCAGCTGCTGTCAGCGTACTTAGAATAGAGGAGCCTGTTACTGATGACCGTGGGTTGGCACAGAAAATCCCTCGCCAATCCACATCACAGACCTCTGTTATATTGAGTTTGATATGAGCCCCCGCAGGATATACGGAGACTGAGGACAATACTCACATCGGGTTCGATCGTCGGCCGCGGTTGCCCTTCTTGCCGATGACGGGTGTGCCAAAGTGTTCGGGGTTGGTGAGAGGGAGTCTGTCGAGCGTCTGCAGAGGAGACAAATAACAGCAAAGAGACCTCAGTGCCACCTTGTCAGACGCTAAATTGGAAGACTTAAGATTTATCCTGGATCCCTTGAAGAAATTCTCTTTATAGGATTTCATCAGTTACAAAAAGGAGGGATTTACTCAGCGCCACAATGCTTACATTTGGCATATTCGCTGTAATATCGTTTTCCTCAAAATATTTCACAGCTGAATTTCTAAATGCCATTGTGGGACCATTTGTGCAAGTAAGTAAAGAAGAGAGACTATAAATAAAAATAAAATGAACACTTAATTTCATGAGGGAAGCTGAGAGATGAGGCTGGTGTTAAAAAGAAAAAAAAAGAAAGAAAAAAAACAGGACAGCAGAGATACTTGCCTCGCTCTCCGCAAAGTGACGCGCTCCTTTCAGACAGAGAGAGGAACGCCTTAAGGTCTTCTCATCACCGTCGTCAAACACTGCAGAGATGAGAGAATCTATTAGGCTGCTGTATGTAGGCCAGGAGTCCACTAACACACACAAACACACACTTGAGCAACTAATAAACTCCTGTCTCGGTTTCAAAACGTCTGCTCGTTTGTGATATGTTAAAAACAAATTATGCTCGTATTTTTAATGCTCCTCCGGCAGGCAGTGACAGAGTCGGTTTCAGCTAGTAAGAGAGACAATTTCACCTCTTATTGACTCCACTGAGGACTGATTGATTTTATTTATGGATTGACTAATAAAAATTTAAGGGATAACATGTTTAAGCGAGAACATCTACAGTGCTGGACTGAACGACAAGGTCCAAATGATCTTTAAAATTCTAACAATAATAATAATAATAATGATACATATAACAACATTAATAAACATCATTTGAAAGGAACTTTTATTTCAGCACCACATCACCTCGCTCTCATTATTCATTGTTCTGATGTACTGACAACAACAGAGAGAGGAAAACACTTGAGGCACCTTCAGCAGTGACTTACACATTTGTTTTCCCACTGATGAATGAAAAGAATGAATTTGTGCCAAGAAGAGTGTTTGGAGACAGGGGGAAAACCCCCATGGGCACGAGCAAGCAACCAGCAGCTGCTGAGACTACGGATCTGTGTACTCTGGATTATTCAGCACTGTAACTGTGTACACTTGGTAGACCTGCAGATACAAACGGCCCTGAGAGAAGAGAAAGTACTACATACCCTGTCACTTTATGTTATGTTGACTGACTAGGTATAGTATGACTCAGTCAGCCTCTAGAGTTACCTAAAACTCAAGTACACTAAAAATAAATAAAGTACTTAAAAAGACGGTTACATTATCGTGTTTTTTTGCCACTATCATTTGTCCTTTAGTATAGCTTGTGCAGTATTTCTTGACACATCAGTTGCTCCATGGTTAAGCAAAAGAAAACACAAACAACCTAGTGGAATTTTCATTGTACACAAACATGTTTTTTTTACAAGCTAGCTGCAGGGAGAGTACAAGTCTTCGAGAGAGACAGGGAAAGCAGACGGTTTGATATTGACTCACCAACAGTATATATACTAGCATCGGTCAGCTTATTGATTGTGGCCTCCTGGTAAACTCCATCCTGATTCTTCACCTCTACAACAGCACCCACCTGTGGGACAGACACCCTGATGTTATTTGACATCTTAATATGCTAACTGTTATTACTTTCTAATGGTAAATCTAATGATGTGTTCTGAAGTAATGAGACGACCATATTGCTGCTACAAGAATCATAATCGAGTGAAATTAAATTGCAAAGCCGGCGCTCCGCTGACTGATGCTCTTGTGATTTTTCTAACACTATTGTAGGGCAAGAGGGAGGAGGCCGTTGATCCCATTTAGGTACAAAATGAAGTAAAAGTATATTAATGTGATGTCATTAAAAGTTCAGACAATTACTTATAGTTTAAGGGTAATTGATGGCAATATGTGTGTTAAGACAATGCAATAACAGGCTTCTTCATCTCTCCTGCCTTACCTTTAGAGGTCCTTTGATGTTTTCATCATGAACCTCCGCCGTGGACAGATCTGGTTTAAAGGTCACCTGGGGAAGGGGGGAGGAGAATCAGTAAAAAAAGAATAAACAAACAATTCTCTAAAGGCCTGACAGGGACACATCAATCTTCCACTTCACAGAGGCAGCAGGTCCCCACTAACGCTGCTGGACTTTATAACTGAGCGGCACCAATTACAGTGATAGACTCTTCACGCCATGCTCGACACTGAGACAGTTCTGTTGTTTTAAATCACTACGGTTTGACATATAAAAATAGTAGAAAAGAATTGCTCGTGTCTATAGACAAGCAGCACGTGTGTGCGTGCGTGTGTGAGCATTACATACTATGGCTGAGTGACTGAACCCCAACTGGCAACTGTCTGGTCACAGTCGCATCTGCTGGCGCCAACTGTGGCGGATTTCAGTTATGAATGTCAAGGCTAGGCTAACTGACCATCCCCCCTCCTCCTCGCTGCATCCGCAGCCTCCCCGAAGTGAGCCACAGTAGATCATAATCTGATCATGCTGTGGTAATCTTGCATCTGCATGACGACCTGGCAATGCTATGACAGAAAACACCAAAAGACGGGCGCACATGCACATACAGACGCGGCCGTTTACTGGCACATATTCTCCCATCAGCACGTGTGAAAAGTGTTGAAACAGCCAGAAGCACAGAATCTGTTTAGTATTGAAAATGCCCCTCCCTGCATTGCATATCAAAGTGCTTCTTTTTCTGTTTCCTCTGGGAAATTAAAGTAATTTTTCAGAGCATGTGCTAGTAAAATAGTAACATAATTATGCTGGAGACCTGGCTTCACTTTTATTGACGATGATCGAGTCTAGAGTCAACTTGTGTAAAAGGAGCTGAGAGACATGTTAAGAATCCTGACTCAGAAAACAAGCCTGCAGGTCACAAATTCAGACAACGCTCTCTCTCGAGTCGCTTTCAAATATAACAAACAGCAGAAACAGCAATTAAAGTCTCGCTGTGAAGGCAGGATCAAGACAATGAATAAAAGTAACACATACTGTAAAGCGCTGTTGAATCGTCAGGTCATAAAATAAGGAGGGAGGAAGAGAAAGGAATAAAAAGCTTCCTGAGGCAGCATTTCATCAGTTATGGAGATAATAACATTCCTGCCGTGTGGAATAAAGGAATTCCTTTCTTCACATGGAGGAGCAGGAGGCTCCGCTCTCTGTAGACAGAGGCAGGGTGACTCTCGCTGTCCAAAAGCCTCAGCTAGAAGATGTCGATAACACCTGACGCTTCTGACAACCTGCTTCCTACCTGAGAGCTTCAGTTGCTGACTGATTTCAAGTGAGGTCTGTTGCTATGCATGCAGACTGTATGACTATTACGACTTAACAACTATCGCCAGAATAAAATATCAAATCATTCTGATGTTAGAATAAAACCTCAGTCCAGCAGGTTTATGAGAGATCAATAGTTTTATCAGTTTTTTATATTGCAAAATTTGTTACTCAAATCAGCTGAACATTGTTGCTAAGCTGCAGGATGTCTCACTCAAACTACATTCAAAATGGTTAGTGAGCATTTTTCCCATCTGAAAATGCAAGACTGCTATATATATTTCTGCTTACTTGATATAATATTGAACAGAAAAAAACAAGACCAGGTCAAATCATAATATATTAGCTGGACTGTGTATGAAATGTTTGAAGATATATGCTTAGATCTGTTTGTTTAAATGTAATAAAATGGTTACTTCTTCAAGCATTTCATTGTATGGATGTATACATTATACATGTATATATGGATGTATAATTTGGCTAAAATAATGAGCAAATTAATGCTGGATAAATGAGGATTGATGAAGATCAATAACAAATCATGTTCTTAAAGTAAAATTTCTGAATTCCTACCAAAATATATTATAAGATACAACTGAAAATCAGCAAACATTGTCACATGTACACACTGACTAAAACCATTATAACAAAAAGAGCATTCGTCTTATATGTATAGGAATATATGTGATAAGAAATGTGACAAGTATATAATGCCAGTCTTACACTACTATGCTCAATTTGGGGGACATGAACACTATATTTCTTTATAAATCCTTTATATGAATACAGAAGCACTTCACAGTTAGATAGCTGTTTACAGGCAAAATGTTGTTAAACTGATTTTTTTTTAAATTATGATTTGTTTCTCTTTGTGATATTGATGTTATTCCACTAAAAAAAAACATTTGTGAGGGGAATAGTTGTGCTTATAAAGAAAGAACCAACACATATGAGTGTGCCTATGTAAGTAGGAGAGTTTAATAGCAGGTTTACTGACAGCATAAGGGCACATTAATAAAAATAAAAACCGCTTACTTTTTCAAACAGAAAGTTTGGGATAATATTCCACATGCTATCTGAATCTGGATCACATGCTAATCTTTTGATCCCGTTCATTTTGATAATATGGCTGAGTGAGGAAAAGTCCAAAACATTAAGACCTCCCACTGTTAGAGACATAAACATAACCTCCTTTTTAGCCTTGTGTGGCTTATTTTTCCACATAAAGTTAAAAAAATCTTTCTAAACAAGAGATTTAATGTTTGGTAACATCAAAAGACATAAGAGGCTCTTGTTTTTGTATGATGGGCTGCTTAAGCGGATTTCTCCCGTGCTCCCAATGGTCAGTCCGACCCGGGATGACAACGAATGTTGACCAG
Source organism: Euthynnus affinis (assembly GCA_029490765.1). Classification (NCBI taxonomy): domain Eukaryota; kingdom Metazoa; phylum Chordata; class Actinopteri; order Scombriformes; family Scombridae; genus Euthynnus; species Euthynnus affinis. The sequence goes on along the minus strand of CM055852.1, from coordinate 9,439,331 downwards.
CCGATCATCTGAGGAGTTGGGCTGCTGGCTGTTAGCAGCTGAGATGACCAGCTGGCACTGGAAAAAACCAACCTCATATTTGGAATCTAATCTTACTTTTAAAAATTAAACTTAATAAAGCAACATATTAACAGTCCTACAGTAAAATTTACAACAGACTTTGGCCTGGTTCACAATCAATCCATTTGGTGTGAAATGCATTCTGGGATACTTGGCTTTCTCAAGCTTTGACCGACCAATGGCGTAACTTCATCACTCACTCAGTCAGTCAGTGACTCAATGACGGACAAACAATGCTTCAAACTACTAGTGGAGGTGTAACAAATATTTTGGTGCCATATTTTGAGCCATAAAATGTGAAGATATGAATTGTGCAGGTGAAAATAAATTGATATATTGACTGAATCAGATCAGTTATGGCTTTAAACAGTGCAAAGCAACGTGATTCCAGAGCTTCATTGCTGTCTGTTAAGCTCTAGTTGTTTCAGACACTCCTCTGCTTTTGTGTCTTTAAATCAATTTTACAACAGGTGAAAATTAGACACTTTACACACTGGCAGTTTTACAGTGATGCAGATCAATGTGCACTTTTCTTTTACAAATTTAAAACATCAGGGAATACACCTCAGTCTCTGTCTCAGTGAAACTGTAAAACCGTCTATAACAGAGAAAAACAATAAATTATCATACTTGAGAAGTTGAAAACAGAAACTTTTTAGCATTTTGCCTAAATAATGAATAAAACTATTAATTGATGATCAAAATCAGTTGATAACTAATTATCTGTTGATCAACTAATCAATTAATCTACTAATTGTTGGAACTCTGCAGTATTTTGGAGTGTTGGTCAAACAAAACAGGCAGCTTGAATGAGTCGTTTTTGGCTCAAAGAAAATGTGATTTTATAGAAAAGATGATCAATCAATTCATCAAGACAATAATCGGTGTAATTGATCATTCAATTAGTTGCAGCCCTTTGAGAGGAAGTTCTCACCTTGGCTTTTTATAATTCTTCAATTCAGTTTTATGTCGATGGGGACCGGCTTATAAAACAATGATTTGAGAGATTCTTTCATTCTGTGTTCTGCATATTAGAAAAACTATTAAAAGATATATTGTGAAGAATATCATCATTATTATAACGATACTGTACCCATACGCCATGACATCCCTATTAACTATGATTTAAGCAGCACATTGCTTCTGTCATGCAGCACACATAGTTGACACCGAGCTTGTTACTGTGTCATAGGGTCTGTCCTGACTGATCATATGTGTGCTGAACATTTCACACTGAGTGATGTAGTGCTAATTGACTTTTTACAGGTCTTCAAGCACAGATCATCATCATAAATAAGATTGTCACACGCATCTTGTCATCAAGCTTTTAGAATTAGTCAAAAGACAGCAGCGCCATATGCTGTAACCATCAACTTTGTTAAACAAGCAGACAGAGATTAATGAAGCAAAGAGCTAAAGAGGATTTGATTACAGAGGAATATTCACATCCACAACAACCACTGAATAATTGCCATGTTTCAACGCTTGTGTAACAGAGCTCACATTCACTTTACAGCTACCCAAAAACAAACCCCACACTCAGCCAATTAGTATGGTAATTCATTTATGAGCTGAGACTGTCCTATTAGCTTCATTTTACCCCACAATATTTAAACTATGAGGATCACATGGTTTATTTTGTCACGTTGTTTTTAGACAAAAAGGAACGTCATTTGATGATTTCTGCTGGTGTGCCAGAACGGCAGATCATCACTGCTCTTTTGTCTCTTCAGGGGGAACTACAGTGCATTGACACAGTGAAAAGCCAGCATCCAATCTTTGTTCCTCCTACACACTCTAGCAGAACGAGAGACGAGCGATCTGTCTCTATTGTATTAACCAGATGCTCCAGCCCCACTGGGAAATGAGATACTGTACTACGTGCATCATGCATTGCCTTCATCAGCAAGGCATAAAACCGATGGGGGGTACAGCAGTCGCGCAGAGGCAAGAGGGACGCCTGAGGACGTGATGGGTACCTGGTGGGCTAGGCCAGACCCCGCATCTGTCACAGCTGGACCCCTGATCGGTTTTTCCTGATGTATGAGCCCCGCTAACAAACTGAACCACCTGGTAGAGTTCCGCCATGCAAGCAACACAGCTGGATTTCTGGCAACATCGGACACAAGAAAGTAATTTAAAGACACAAATAAACCAACGTTCAATCTGCCCTCTCTGGATGTACAGTAAAGCTGAGCTGTGTGACCCTGAGTGTACCTGCTTCACACAGCAACAGAGCCCCAGAGCCCTATTGCACTTTAAAAAAAATAAATTTTTAATTTTGGATCATGAGTACTTTGAAATGTGACTTACCTTGGCCTTGACTAGCCTCTTGGCAGTCTTAATCTTGGCCTCACAGAACGCCCCTCGGTACTTGGCACTCACATCCGTCCCTACCGTCAAGTAGGGGGGCTCCTCCAGAGTCTGGGGGGGGGGGGACAAAACAGGAAAGCAGTGAATACAAAGCCTTATATATATATATATATCTTACTGACAGATGTATTCTCAAAGCTCAGGGAGGAGGACACACACACATACAGGCTTCTCATACGCAAGCTACGCAAAACCCACCCGGCTCAGTGATTCATCCATGGAAAACACATACCATCTGCTCTGGGTTTTGGAAAACAAGCCTCTGAGGGAGCAAACAAAAAGGCCACTTCACTACTGCTTTGATAAGTACAAAGAAGAAGCTATCCATAACACATAGCACCATCTTGTGTCATCATTGGATGTCTATCAAACCCTTTTTTTCCTCTCTCTCTCTCTCTCTCTCTCTCTCTCTCTCTCTCTCTCTCTCTCTCTCTCTCTCTCTCTCTCTCTCTCTCTCTCTCTCTCTCTCTCTCCCCCTCTCTCTCCCCCTCTCTCTCCCTCTCTCTCTCCCTCTCTCTCTCTCTCTCTCTCTCTCTCCCTCTCTCTCTCCCTCTCTCTCTCTCTCTCTCTCTCTCTCCCCTCTCTCTCCCCCTCTCTCTCCCCCTCTCTCTCTCCCCCTCTCTCTCCCCCTCTCTCTCTCTCCCCCTCTCTCTCTCTCTCTCCCCCTCTCTCCCCCTCTGTCCCCCACCCCCCGCACAAGTGCAGATTTGCGGAGGGGTCAGGTACACAGAGAAAAACAGACATTCTGTGTGTGGGTGAGGGCAGATGATGTTTGCGGGTCATGTAGTGTAGAGATGAATTTACTGAGAAAACGTCTAACCTAACACTGGTATATTTAGACATCTCTGTAGAATGAGGGGCAGGCACAAAGTGGGCCACACGTCCTGCTGACAGGACACATCAAGAACAATTTCAATATATCTTGTGTGCACTTGGCCAACGTTTCTGACAGCAGGTTTGAACTCAAGTGTTCCTCGATGTTACTGTGGAAGAAGACAATGTCAGATCCTCCTCTAATGTGAAAAACTACAAATATATAACTGCAGGAGAAAACATCTTCTTGTTTTCTGAATGAATGAATGAATGAAGTGTATTCATGACCAGTGTGGAAAGTTTCTCAACAATTTAGCATTAAGTTTTCCCAACAGAGCCGTGGCTGTGTTCATTTAGCACACTACATAAACAGTTCTCCAAAGAACTTATGCATATTACATTTCATACTAAAAGCTACTTGTCGGATCCTTCATCTTTTTATAACACTTAAACAAACACAACTCAGATATATAAATCTTAGGGATCACTTTGAAGTTTCTACCAGCCGTTCATTGTTCCCATGTGAAGGGCAAAGAGCACACAGGTTGCAATGGTAAACCACACCAGTGGTGAGCAGTGTTTAAACCAGTGAGGAGGAACTAATCACTAGAACCAGCTGCTGTAGTTTTTCTGCTGAAAATATGTGGACTCCCAGCCCTCCGTGGCACATACTTATGCCATGACCGAACCACTTTTCAGATGGTAAAAGTCCAAATCTAAAAGATTAAGACCTTTGACATGTTTTAACTGTTTGCAGGTTAACTTTTTTTTTTTTTTGGTCAAAGCCGATATGCAAGAATGAGTAAAAGGAACTTATGAGCAAACCCTGGAGCAGCATGAAAAAATAAATATAAGCCATCAGTTTTAGAAAAGGAGTTCCACATCAACGGAGTGCATCAGCAGAGGTGAGCAGAGCAGCTTGGGAGGGGAAAAAAAACCCAAACATCCGCTTTTCCTCAGCAACATTTTGCAACACTTCTGAAGTGCTGATTGAACATCGCTTTTGAACTTGTGTGTTTTGTTGAAGCTGAGGATAGAGGCTGTCTATGTTCTGCCTAAACTTTTCCCCTACAACAGTTACACAGCAGCACTCCTCTCTCCATGAATATGATACATTACATTAAAAAAAGGACATTGTGTAAAACACTATAGAAATGATACGATGGGAGCTGTATTTCATATTTCAGAGTTATTACTTGTCAAGCATATTGCACCTTAACTGTATTGCTTTTAATGGTTTTAAAGTAGATCTGCAATAAAGGAAAATATAAATGTTGGATCAGGATTTGGACTTGGCAGATATTCAATATTAAATGATGTGGAAAGGGATCAGGACCACAGGACATCCCTAATTTGTGTCATTGCTGACCTGCCAGTAATGTTCTCAAATTCACCACACATGCATGAGCATAATGTTTCCTTTCCTAAATAGATAAATAGGAGCCACAGGTGACGCTACAGCAACATATTTAGAAATCCGCAGTCAAGTTCAAATGAAGTTTAAATGTTTCATATCCCTCTTTTTTTGTTATCTGCTGCTTCTCTAATTTGACGGTAGTTATTCAATTTTGGGCCCAATTTTTTCAATTTTTGGACACAGTCTTATCTGATAATACTTGCAAGAAGCAATGAGGCATTAACAGAGGTGGAGATTAGATAGGCAGACTACTGATCTGACTTGCAGTCTGTCCTCAGTGCTATTAATCATACAGGTGATACAGTAGCTGTCAGCCAAATAAAAAAAAAGCAGAACAGCCAGAATTTGGCTGGCATGTAAATAAGGTGCTCCGATTGATATCAAAGGGTAGAAGCAGATAAAGCACTGTGTACTAAAAATAAGAATGGTAGCTTGCCAACTGTAATAACCCAGTCCAGCTTTGTGAAAAAGAATTGTTAGGCTGTGTTGACTTAAAAGTGGTGTTATATGTAGTTTTTCATCTTGTACTGTCAAAAGACATTCATAAAACTCAGATTACAGACAGGGTGCCCTTAACACTAAATATAGTAAAGATGTATCTATGAAGTAGAAGCATAATAAAATGATGATGTACCACTAAGACAAATAGTTTTCAGATGGAACTCATCAATGTATCACTGTGGCTTAATGATGCTACACCATAAAACAACTCAAACTAGCTGCAAGTAGCAAAAACAAAAAACAGAAAAAACCCTGACATGTTTGTTCAGACACTGACAAATTGCATCTCCTGTGCTAAGAAGGCCACGAGCCAGTCACAGTCAAACCAGGACAGGGTGCCTCTTCTACAGTGTCTCTGGGATTCTGACAGATGGGATTCAGGGGCAGAGTCCAGTGCACTTCAGCCTCCCCACCTCTCAGATAAACACCTCATTAGTCTTTAGTGCAGTCTGGCCTCAGCACCAGCTGCCCTAGCCAACACCAGGCTTACATGACCCTGCAGCCGTTTCCACTGGCTAACCAACTCTCTTGTCAGTCATGGGGTGCAACACAAACCTGGACTGCTATGGTGTAAAGTACTGCTCCAGTTCCTCTTTCATACATACCGACACTCGTCTCCTTTCGCTTCCCCTGCTGAGCCTGTAACTTTCCTCTTCTTAAAGGAAGAGTCATGCTGCTGAGTCGGTGCCATGCTGTTGGTCCGATGGCAACGTTATTCCGAAACCCAAATAGTTCGCAAAAACTTCTTATTGGACCGAAAGCCCATTATTTTGACGGCCCATTATCCCAAAAACAAAAGCCTGCTGCTCTGAAAATACACACTCTCCCTGGAGTTTCTGTCCTTAATGTCTTTGTGTATTTTGACGTGCAAATGCGAAGATAATGTTTACAAAATCCTGGCTAACCCTAACCCTTTTCAGAGCAATGGGCCTTCAGAGCAATGGGTGTTTGTCTTCAGGATAACGAGCCATCGGACTAATGGTCTTCCGGTCCAAATGGGACATTTTTAAAACTATTGGGGTTTGGGAATAACAGGCATTCAGACCAATAGGCAGTCCCTACTGAGTGAGAGAGGGCAGCTTGGGTTATATTGACTGTGGCTGCCAAACCTCCCCATCTTAACAGGGCAAGGGTGATAACACATTACAGAGGCCAGAGTCACATTTGTCATGCTCACATGCCAATACAAATAGAGGATGGTTTGTTGTTTCCACTGATAATGCCCCGCCTTCCCACATTCAGCTAAAGACTATGAAAGAAAATTCCATTCCTTGGATTAGATTGCCATTTAGCCTACAGCTGTCTAGAGAAAAACACAGACTATTTTTTTTATTTATTTTTTTTATTTTTTTATTTTCATTGCTCCTGCCAGTGCTGAATAAAAGACAGCACTCTGCTCAGAAGTTCAACCAATCGAGATGAGTAAGCTATGAGAGGTGGAATTCCTGCGCCTTTGGGAGGTGGAACATCCTCTCGCCAATTCGAAATAAGCTAAAACCCCTGACGAGAGCTGCTCTCACCTAAGATACCGTCGTGAAAAAGAGTAGAGCGGTATTTAACATGAGCCTCGAGCGCCACTTAAGCTTCAGCATGCAAAGTCAAAGTCATGGTAATAGCAGTAGTACAATCAAGACCGGCTCTTTGGCTATTCACCTAGCGCCACTGATGTGGAAAATACTCTCCAGGCACACGTGCTTGATTAAACACATACAAATGTGACTTGGCATGGGGTGACAAAACACACCTGCGGCTGGCGTGGAGAGAAACAGGCCTAAACTGTTCTTAAAGTATAGCTCCACTTTGCTTAAATGCATCACATCTGAGAGGAAACAATGAACATACAGGTACAAGGAGGTTCTACTCAAATATTATAGGCCAAACATGCACAGATATTATATTAAATCAATCTTTTATCTTTTCAGACAGGGGCCATCAAAGGTGATGGTGCAACAGTGTTGTTGGCCGTAAATACCTTTATCCTGGCTGGTGCCATTGAATCACATAGACACTTTAAACAAAGAACTAGCATCTCACTGATTACTGGTGATCCAACGCCTACTCAGTATTTAAGCCTTTCTAGTCAGGGAACAAAACAGGCAACGCCACAACGTTAAGTCAGAGCTTTGAAATCATTCCAGATTTCACCAAAACAAAATATACTGAAGTGACACTGGCAACAGCAGAATGAGATCAGTTTCTGCTCAATAAAGACTCCCAGGTCATGAAAGATTTAACAGCCAGCTCCACAAAGCGCTAGTTGAAAATATATAAGCTGCTGCTCATAGTGCATTTCTTGGACAGCCTGAGTGACTCTAGCGTTTTCATTCTACAACGCAGTAAAAAAAAAAAAAAAAAGAAAAAAAAAAAAAAATCAGGGGCTTTCTGGCAGCTACCACAAGGTTATAGCTTCAAAAAAATAGTGATGGCACAGTGGTGGCGGCCTACATGTAAACTGTAGATTGCATTGTCTGACATGGTATGATCAGTGCTCAGGGAGGGGCTGCTGGCACGGGGGTTCTGGGATCTGTACTGTCACCTGTTACCACGCAGATACTCGTTGCTAATGTACAAAAGCTTAGTCATACTAGTTACCGCAAATAGTCCTTCAGCCTCTCGTTCACTATCATTCAAGAATATGTTTCCAGTTCCAGCAGATTCACCTCGTCAAAGTCTTACTTATGAGTTCATATGATCAGTCAACAGTCACAATGCTTGACGCGTCCTGTGTTTGAAGTTGTGTCTGAAAAATCATCTATTCTAGCACTGCTTTGTCCACTATCATAGACTATTAACAGCCAATGATATCTCATTATTTCAGATTATGCATTGGACCCATGACAATGCAGCAAGCCTTTAGGAAATGTCACGGTGATGTCAACCCCTGCGCTCATATTATTATAGACAAATAACTCCCGAGTAGCATTACTCAGCGATGATGCAGAGATGATGAGGAACAGATAAGATTAACAGCCAACACATAATTACAGGCAAACCTTGCTACTATCTACACCTCACTGTTTACTTTGACTACTTATTACCCATCATCACTCAACCACCGAAAAAGAGTCTACTCTGTGTGAGTGTGTCGTCTGATTGTTTCTTTTGAAACTCCTCTTAATGATTTTAAGGATTTTTTGAGATCAAATTACATTTCAAGGTGCAATTTCATCTTTTTTTCCACAGCAGATCAGAGTTCCAGTTAACAATTTATTTTCATATTGTGCATACTTCATTTTAAAGTTAAAAAAAATAAAGAAGAGTTTATAGGTCACTACTGTTGCACTTCCTCCTGAAGCTGAAATGACACACATGCTGAAGGTCGGAGGCATCATTACTTCACGTTGGTATGTTTCAAGATGATGTGAGGACACAAACTGGTTTTTACTCAGCTGTTGAGTCAGGTTAGGCTGGTGGAAACAAGATGACATAACAGCTAAACGTCTTAGTCAAATTAAGTCTACTACTCTTGATTTCAGTGTAACAAATCATTTATTATCACAGTATCTGTGCAGGCACGCAAAACTGCACCTTCTAAAAACAGACTATTTAGACACTAAGCAGCATTACTGAAATATGATACAGTAAACAATAGGTTTTGACCCATTATATTGTGTTATAATGAATAGGCTTGTAGGCTGAACAAAGGAACATGCAAGAGGCATGCAGGAAAGAATTAAGCTCCCTCCCAGCCCAGCTCACACGTACAATAATCCTGCTGTGAATCACCTCTTTGTCCAAGCCAGAGTCACCGCAATTCCAGTGACTAGTGCTTCAGCAGGAGTTGCCTTGGCAATGCCATGGCAGCTTTAAACTAGCGAACAATCATAATACCACTGGTTTACAAACATATTCCCCAAAAATGTAGGGCAGTCTAACAAATCTACAACACCTGCAGTGTCACGAACAATTTAAACCAAATACAGAAATTTCCTAATTTTGATAAAGTTCTGTATTTGCAATCACGATGACAAGTTCAACTTTTATTCAAGTTCTCATGAATTACAGATGCAAAAATGACCTTTGTGCACACAAGAGCATATGAACTGAAAGGTGTGGACAACCGCATGATGCAAATACACTTTTTGCATACTATATGCCTTTTGACTGCGTTGCAGCAGTGTCTATAGGCTCAGTGTAAGGGCTTAAACTTCCAAAACCTATGCAATACCTACAACTCAACCAAGAGGCATTAAAAAAAAGAAGAAAAAAAACAAAACAGAGACACCTTCAACTCAGTCAGACTACTCACAGATGCAAAGGTATGCAGCATGTTACCACTGCACTACATTCTGTTCAGCAGTACAGCTGCTGCAACTCATCTGCAAGAACAACCTGAATGAATATATTTCATGTCTTCAGCACAGCATGTTTTCTACTCACCACCTTTCATCAAAAGCTGATCACTTACTGTTTTAACACCCTGTTGTAACTATTGATACTACTGTGAAGTTAACTTAACTATGACACTACATAGTTATACATATGGTGCAAAAGTCACAATTATGGAGACTTTTGCTTGAGACATTTATATTTAATCTTGTCCAGGTAAAACCAGGTTATGCACAAGGCATAATGTGGAAATTGTCTAGATACACTAAACACACATATGCAATAATTGAGTGCATCTATCGTATTACTTCTGCTGGGGCAAAGACTTTCCTCTTTCTGGTATAAACAATTTTACAAGATATTTGCAGATTAAGTTATGAGATGGATTAGCCTTAAGTATTCAAACAATTATCCAGCACGTTTGTCTTCCTTTACAGTATCTAATGTTTAGATTCTTCTCTCCAGGTCATAGTATATAAGCACTGTGTGCAGTTGATGAAGACAGGCTGTAGTCCATAAGCCAAAGTGACATGAAATGCTAAGTGAACATAATGAAAAACTGTCCTAGTTACAAAGCAATTTACAGTCTGGGAATTAAGCAGATGTTCCTATATGGAGAAGCGTACAGTTGCTGCAGTTAAAATAAGTGAGCACTCCTCAAGCATCAATAGAGACAGACACTTCAGAGCACTATGAAAACAACAAATGCCACAGCATTAAACCAGAAATGTCATTGTGAAAACATCTCTCCTGTCAGCGGTTATGTGAATAAGCAAGTGTAAGCATAATAATTATCTAATACAGTGTTTCCCCTATAATTGTACAGGCCTGGCAGGCCGCCAAGACAACGAGAACCCCTGCCAGGACAAAAAAAAATCGTTTTTTTTTTTTCTTTTAATGCCGAAAATAACACCAAATATCCATTCATTCAGAAATCAATAATCATTTGTGTCTGGGAGCCTCTGTGCAGCGCTGTTCCAAAACAGTCAACCTCTGTGTCATTACCTGTGAAACTCTTGACTCAGTGGCAAAGATGCTCGAAGCTAGCATGACTCTATTTGTAAAAAATAAAATAAAAAATGTTCTGACTGGATCACTGAGAAATAAAATATGGGAAGAGACACACACACACCCCTGCGGCCCATCCTGCCACCCCAAAGCAGTGAACCTAGGGGAAAGACTGTAATATATAAGCCTACTGCTATCCAGCTGGAGAGAATGACTGCATAATGACCATGGGTACTAGTGGCAACTGTTTAATAAATGTTCACATATTACACTTGTAGAGAATTGAGCCAGTGTAAGGTGTAAATTCAGAGGTATCTGCTATCCCCATGTGCTCTACATAATCTGTGTCTGGACACACAGCTCATTAACATGCATTTCTGGTCATGACAGTCAGAACTCTGATGCCTTCCTGTGACACAAACAGTTTATTATGTAACCACAAATCATCCCGCAGTTCAAGCAGCATTACTAGGGGAACAAATATAAATTCAGGCCAATAAAAAAAAAAAAAAAAAAGATTCTGAAATAGAGAACAAAAAAAACACAAAGCTTTGCACCAGGCAAAATTATTTGCTAGTTTTGACCAAATTGAATAAATATTGCAAACTACTTTCACATCCCATGGTTCTTTTGTTTGGGCTTTAATGGGATACTTTGGTAGACTGTTAACATGTCTATTACTGAGTGGTGGTATAGTTTGAGTCACCACAACAAGCACCATTAGGGGCAAAGTGACAGACTACAAATCATTACCAGGACTGCTTTTAATTTGTCCATCACTAACTCTCAAACCACAAAATGTGTTTATAGTTTGTGTGCCAAATAAAAAAAATGTACTAAATGTACAGACTTTTGTTACTGTATGTCATTACCAATTAATTAAATAGCAAAACTCTGCAGGTTACAACTCTACATATGGCTTGCATGGAAACAAATGACAGGTTGAGACACAACAGCCTGCAGGCGTAACAACAGTTTGAACTGTGATCCATCGAGACTACAGTACAAGCCAAGATTAAATAGCTCACATCGCAGCCTATTTCCCAAATAGTGACAGTTGTGACTTCTCCAAACTGAACAGGGCTGCAGAAAAGTATGCCAGAGCTTTTAAATATTTTGTGAATGTCTCTTTCCTTCTGCTATTCATCTATTATCATGAACTACATCTTTAGCATGGACATTGATTAGCTCATTTCAAAACAACCTCTTTCTGAAGACACTTTTTATACAATATCCACAAACATCACTACACATCTCAGCACAATCGCAGTATATAATTCAATAACATTGCATAACAAAGCATAACAGCAAACTTACAGATCCCATATTGTGTTTGCAAAATACAGCCTGAGCCACTGGAAACTCAATATCATGCTTATCAAATAAATGTATTACTTTGGACTATGTCCAATACACTTGCCTCGCTGTGTTTGAACAAGACCAAAATTGACATTTAGTAAAAGTTCACACTTGCCCTATTCATGAGAACAAAAGGATGAAGTCTTGCATATGAAATATCGACCATGCATTTAACATTTAGAGTTTGAACTTATCTGGGTAAAGCATGTTTATTTAGGAGTTAAATGAAATTGAGCCGAGCCTGGAAATTCAGAAGTAGTAGTGATCTAATTGAGTTTCCAGTGGCATGAAACACACAGCAAGAAGAAAGAAAGAAAGAAAAAAAAAACCCAAATGAACATACCTTCATCTCTCTATGAGTCCTCTAGGTGACCAGTGTACCGAATCTGAGGCTGAAACAGAGGTTTGAGAAGCTGTTAGACATTACAGACACTGCCAACTTCAGTCTGCCACAACAAGACACGGTTATGTTATGATGACATCACTTCTAATACACTGCTGGATGCCGTGAAAAAATCTGGGCAGTAGCCTAGACGCACACTCCACACTGCTTAAAGCTGCTCAACATAAAAAAAAAAAAACACATCGTTGGCACAGGACATCCCCTTTAAGGAGTAGCTACTTCAAGTCTACGATTGATTTAGAAAAAAGTTTAAAGACCCTTTGCTTTAATAATCCTAACTAATGCAACAGACAATTGCTGTGGTGTGCTTGAGCTTTCGAGCCACATCCCCCCCAAAAAATATCTGTGTTGCAAAGTAAACCGTGGCAGGCTGATCACTCATTCGCAGGAGCCCTTAAAGCCGTTTATGTAATGCCCAGTGTACTGTAGTCAGTCAGCAGTCAGACTTGGCTTGTGACTATCAAGGGCGAGCACACACAAAAAGTAACTAGTCGCTGGCCAAAGAGACGACCTCCTCTCTCTGTCTGCACAAATGCACGGATAATGTCGTAGTTACGGATAAAGTGTCAGACACTGTTAGCCGTACGGTGCTCGGTTCTTTGAGTAGGGCAGCACGGTGCGCCTGCTGTCTGCACTGCACTGACTATATACCAACACTACAGCAGAGGATGACGCCATTTCTGTAGCTTGACAGTCGGCTAAAAGCGAGAGCACTTTCAGCTCACAAACGCTGGAAAATGCGGGAGCGGTGCTCGCAATTCACCTGCTATTGTCAGAGCCATTGCTCTCCCGGAGACGAATCTCTTTGGTTTTTACGTTGTGGGGGAAAACTGCTCCGAGAGCGTTCATTTTCGTTTTCGCTTCTCTCCCTTGTCTCGGTGCTCGCTTGCTCTCTGCGGAGAGTCCACTCGGCAGCAAAAATAGAGCGATAATAACGCTGCTTACGGGCAGACAACACAGCCACCAAACCTTTATAGACATGTCATATGAAAGCTGTGTTGTAATAACAGCGTTAAGTTGAACAAAGTGTGCATTAGTCGCGCAGCACAAGTCACTTTCTTTCTTTCTTCACAAAATGTTCTCTTTATCGACTGGTCTGGCATTTCGCTGACTGCTCACGGAGTAACGTTGAGTGAGGTTGCCTCTGACAAAGAAACAAGTCGACCAAACGGTTCGCAACAAGGTCAAGCCCGATGTAAACGCAGCAGCATCGCGTTAATAACTACAACATGTTATTGTTATAACAGACGCCAAGGTCGCAGCCTTCATTTGTGGCTCTTCGGTCGCGGTGAATGATCGCGGAGGATACAATGTCATCCGCCCCAGACAATTTGCCAGACCAGCCCGATGCAAGTGAGTGAGTGACTGACCAACCACCAACAATAATGCACACACAGCCCGAGCCTCGGTCGTCGTTTCCCCCTCTGTCCTAATAAAGCCTGAGACCTTTAAACCTCTCCGGTAGCAATTCCTATGTTGCCAGTCACGGAAATGTGCAAAATACTGGCCACGCACATACAACATTGAGACTAAAATAAGTCATCTCTGGCACAGGGGGAAAATAGTCCCACCTCGCATCTGGGGAACATAGTAGCCACAACTGATCAAACGGGTGAGTTTCTTGAAATAAGGTAGCCCATCTGCTCCAACCTACACTGGAGAAACCCCATCCTGGTGGCACAAAAGAAAAGCCTGACGACGCATTTTACCTGTTAAACTACACCGTTTTAGACGCTGGTCGTCAAAAACATATCCTGCAGCGATGTCAAGCTTATACAGGGTCGCCGACGGCTTTCGTGTAATATCACTTTGACGGCTATCAGGGAGCACCATGACAGCCGCTGCTCGACGACAACCTCTCCGAGGATTCCTCCGCTCAACAACACAACACTCCGGCGTTTCAAACTATTCAGCCCCGGAGTAGCATAACCTTTCCACTGTGCTCATCAGCCTAATTTGGCTGGCTACAGCATAACTTTGTTATCGAGCTGACCTAAGTTTTTAGCTGTCTAATCGCCTAAATTCATTCATTCCCTGTAAAATCCTCCCCTAAACACATCACAGCATTAGTTAACAAGTTAGCTAACAGTCAAGGTTGGCTTGGTAGCAGCAGGGAAGCAAGCTAGTAAAAAAATGTTCAAAATAGCGATGGCTCTACCGAGGAAAAGCAGGCTTACCTATGCTGTCAAGTTGAGAAACACTTCTGTTTTTCGACGAAAGTGTATTAGTAATCCATAGGAACATTTATGTGAGGAATCTGACAGGTTTTTAAAACGTCGTCCCCTGGTTGATGTTGGATGCGGATGGGTAAAAGTCGTTTCTGCCTTGTTGAGAAGCTCCTCCAGCTCTCTCTGTGATCCTCCCCCCCCCCCTCCTACCGCCTTCTGAGAGTGATTGACATGCACGTTAACCCCGCCTCCGTCATCAGAACGCTCGCCCATTGGATAATATCGTGAAGGGTCCGCCTTACTTGCGTATGATTGGCTATATCCGGGAGAAAAATATCCATGGTGATGTGTACGAAGTAATCCTACTGGGCGGTTATCACAATACAGAAGAGAGAAAAAAATGCAGAAAACTACAACCCCCAGGTTCGGAACACCATGCGTTTGTTTGATATGTGTTACACACTGTCCCGGCAACACGAAGGTGCGCTTGTCTGCCTCCCTTTACAACTCGGAAGCGTCTTCCGGGCTATGTATGTATATATATTTAACGCACACGAAAGAAGAGGCACCCATGTTACATTCCCCACCTACTCTGCGCTTGCTCTGTAACGAAAGCGAGGCGTATTATAGCTGGCTCATCACAACTAGCTTGTTTAAAAAAGTGTCTGTTCAGTGTGCCGCAACCACAGCACTACCCTCGCTTAGCAACCGGTGAATTAGCCAGTAACATAAGGACCTAAAATGATATAAAAGTGTGGGTGTGGCGGTCGTATCGTGTGCCCTAGTCGACCAGCGTTTGAACTGGATGTTTCTTTATTTGTAAAACAAAAAGACAGAAATGATCAACGGTGGTACATCGGCGCTAGCTAACTAGCAGTCTGGCTAACAGGAGCACTGGGACCCGGCCAGTCAGCAGACTGACAGAAGGCAGCCAAGGTGGGTGGAGTTAAGAAAAAGTGCAAGGCACTTGAAGAAAACTGACTACATGTCACAGAGGCATTTCACCTAAGTTTCAAGCCTAATTGTGTATGTATAATTATGGTCATTTTGTAATTTAAAATCCACCTATATTGTCGTTTGAGTGCTCACTTATTGTTATCATGATTGGAAATCTTACTGCCAAAACTTTTGACTTATTTCATAAACCTGTTCCCTTTTGAAGACATGGTGGTATGTTGGTTGAAACCCCGATACCATGACAGTTCCCTGAGCTGAGAAATTGTGGTGTTTTAAAAGCGAAATGACAAGTGACCTAGATCACTCTAAAAACTTATTGCAAGATCAGGAGAAAGTCTCTATTCTTAATATTTTTGTTTTCCACTTCCTATCAAATAATGTTGTGTAAGTAAGTGTTGGATTACTTATGCAACACTCTATATTCAGTATTATACAGTAACAGTACTTACATACAGTATCATACATATTATACTCTACTCTGTATTAGTTAGTGATAGGCCTGCAATAAATTCTGAAGTATTGAGTCTGTTGACACTGTCAGAGAGGTGTTGGTTAAAGTCCTGAGGTTGTGCTTGTAATCATTGATGGTGTATGAATTGCATCATAATGAGAGGTGTATCTAATATTCTTTTCTCATCATGTAAACAACAGTGCAGCTTTTAATATAACCAGGTCAACACCACCACTCAATACAACCCTTAAAAATGACCATAAGCTCTGAACGTCATCCTTGAGACTTAGTGTCATTAAAAGCCAAAGATAAGATTCACAAAGATAGGATTTATCACATGGCTAATAGGTGTAAATATCTTCATGGCTTGACCTGATGTAAATTATATAGATTTGTTATGTGAAATCGACTTTAGAATCTGTTTTTTTTTTTTTAGAGTGTTGTTGCAAGTTTTTGTAAACCACCAGCTAGATGGAAAAAACAGCCCACTGCTTCATCAGTTGTCACCAGCTTCTATGATTCATCAGTGATGTGATTGTTTAACTTATCCAGTCATGTGATCAGTTAGTCTCCATGCACAAGGGGATTTCATGGCTCTGCACATGCAGCCGACACCCAGTGGATTACATCATGAAAGTATTTTATCACATTTGTCAATTTTTTTAAAAAATTTACCAGCTCTACAAACATTGCATTAATTTTGTTTATTACCTTTCAGCACATTCCACTTTATCTCCATGTAATTGATAAATTAGTTTTGCCTATCATGTCCATGCTGCATGAGCGTAGGTAATAAGTTTTTGCTCAGAACAAATATAGGCCAAGGGTTTTTTCTCGCTGCATTTCCTGTGTTTCAATTATATTCTAATTTTAAAAGCAAAGAACTCTAAGTGGGTGAAAATATCACTCACAGATGATGCCCACACAGTTCTTGTGAATTCAGCTGCAAAGTGTGTAGCAGTTTTGCAGTTACATATCGGATGTCACTTACACCAAACCGGCCCTCAAGTCTGACAATGTTCTTGTCATGTTAACACACTCCTCTCTGCAACTTCTCCTACTACAATTCCATCTACTCAACACTGGTTCTCAAATCTGTCAGTTAAGAGCCCTCTTTAAGTTTAGAAAAGACAAGTAAACCCAACAGAAGCACACCACAGAATAAGAATTATACACTTTCTTCGCTACTGCTGTTTACTGTAGTGTGTGATTGTAGCATTCAGCCTTGTGAACCACAATCAACAACAGGTTAGAAGGACGGCTGACTCTTGTTGTTTGAAACAGCTGTTACACCGGTTCAGTTCAGTTCACTTGATTATAGTCACTTCAGGGAGCAGGATCATTAGCTGCTTGATGGCTAACATTTTTGGAAAGTAAGTTGTAAAATACAAACTATAGTTAAGCGACACATGTTAAAGGTGTAAATTGCAAACTGTATATATTTCTTTAGTACTGTTCTTTATTGACAGTTTTTAGATGTGTAGCAGTACAAACTGTTTACATTCTCTACAATCTAGTCAAAGTGCAAAACTGAGTAAATATTGCCACAAATATAGTAATTTTGGTATGAGACACTTAATTCAATTCAGAACTCATATTCAAGTCTGACAGATTGACACTCGCATCCAGGAAAATAACTGTTTTCCATTATGTGCAGTCAAGTAAAATACTATTTGCTTTCATATTTCTATGAACCAGTCAGCTGGAATATGTGAATTGCTAAAATAAATAATCGACAGAAGAAAAAAATCCCTTTTTTAAAAACAATTCCAAATGCATAAAAAATATGCTAACACATGTCCATCATGTGAATCAACAAATCATCACCCAGATCTTTGTTTGACCTTTTTGTAGTTTTAAGATTTATGAAGCTGATAACACACAGCATAACATCTTTTTATTTATTTATGTCTCTTTGTGATCTTTGTCCTCCCAACAGATTTGTGTAAACTTGAAGCAATGGACGGTGACTCAGCAGCAGCCTCTGAGCGAATTCTGCTGGAGCCGTACAAGTACTTGTTGCAACTGCCAGGTGAGTCTCTTTCGCTGTCAGCGGCCCCTGCGAGATGAGAGAAGAGGTGGAGACAGATACAGACGTACAGCTGAAAGGTCATCAAGAAGCCACGTGTGCTGCGCTGATGAATCCCAGAGCTACGTGGAGCCCTGACCCGCTCACTTCTTGTTAGTCACGCGGGATCATAGCATCAGCACAAATGCCTAAAATGATAAATGTGATGATGTGAAGCTCTTGTATGCAAACAACATTCACTTTAAACTGCCTGTTGCATGAGCTCAGAGGATATCTTACAAGTTGATGAACACCTAGCTTTGTGTTATTAGAAATGCTGCTGAGTTTCATGAAGGTTGAACTATAAGAGGATCAAATTCATCTATTGTAACTTATTCAGTTCAGCTTGTAGCTAAACTACATTTTGTTTCTCATAGTGCATTTGAAACACATGACAACTGACTAATGCGGTGCTTAAATTTCAAATCTGTGTTTTGGCAGCAGCATATGGTCACACTATGTTATAGATGTTATTTAGTAAAGGCCTGAAGTCTGTGGGTTTCATTGCGGAATCTGTAGATGATACATCGAACACGAGCAGCTTTGCCTTGTTGTTAATGTCTTTTAGTAATACTTGAAGCTGTATTTCACACATTAATGGCTCCAACTGGTAATAAACTGGAGCAGATTGAGAGAGTAGAGGCTGAGAAAGCTGTGGGGCGCACAGCTCCGTTCATGTTCCACATCCCAATGTTGTTGAGTCCAATTCCTCTTGACCGAGCGTTCCACTCGCTGCTGTTTATTTCTTGTCTTCGTTCCCGGTTCCTGCAATGCGGACACAATAAAAACGCGGAGTAGTTTCCTCCCAACAGTTCTTAAAACTATGAAAAAGTTCCCTCCAGTTTGAAAACACCTATTGTCACAGTTTTGGAAAATACACCTATATACTGGCATGAAATTGTGCTCGCCCCCCCCCCCCCCCCCCCCCCCCCCCGTCATCCTTTGGCTGGTGAACGTGAGCTGGAAAAGCACCAGCACGAGGGTCAAACGGGGCCAAAGAAAAAACACTTCCTGTGCTTCGTTTAGATGATGCCTTCTTATTTGTTTGACTTCTCAGTTGCACCAGCCAGGTCACTTTCCACTTCCACTGTTTCCTAAACAGAGTGTTTTGACCTGCAGATTAAACTTGGAATTAGCTCCGCAATACAAAAGACTGAGTCAATGGAGTAATTATTTGTGGAATAATGTAAATGGAGGTTTAATGTTCACCTTCATTTGGACCTCACATCAGGATGTAATAGGTGGGATTAAGATATTTAAAAGTCTGACTAGGTCTAGCAGGTATTTAATTGGCCTCATTGGAGTCTTGTTTGTTGCAGAGCTCTCTCTCTCTCTCTCTCTCTCTCTAAACAATGAGGGTTGAGCATAACGTCATGCTTACAGAGTTACACTGATTACTGACTGAAATAAAATTACCTTTTTTCTCCCAGCATTGGATTATGTTGCTACCACCCACCACTTGTTTTTCACTCTCTTCTCAGGAAAGCAGGTGAGGACAAAACTGGCTCAAGCATTTAACCACTGGCTCAATGTTCCAGAGGACAAACTGCAGGTGAGAAATCAGCCGTTTAAAGCCTCTAAACGTTCAGAGTCGCCTGATGTTTACGGTCGCAGACTGTTCCAGGAAGGTGAAATGACACCGTTGCTCGTTCAGGATAGGCAATTTATTTTGCAATGCAAACAGAGTGTTCTCAGTCAGCTGAGCTGCTCCTAACTGAATGTAAATCTAAAGTTTGGGTGTAGAGCGTAGAACATTTATGATTTATTGCAGGAGCTTGTTGATGCAGCAGAGGATTAAGTGAAGCAATGCTTTAAAAAAAAAAAAAACAGCCTTTTTCTATATTTGTTTGATCAGCAGGTTATAAAAGTACAACTTAGCTGCTGATTTCATGAATTGTTGGTGTCGGATGCATTTTGTTTATTCATATAGATGACGCTTAAACTCACTGTCAAAGAGTTTGTTTGATTAGGGAAAGTATGTGCCTACAGTAAATGCTAAAGCTGCTATAAAAGATTAAAAGCTACCAGGTGCCAGAGGAGCTCTAAAACATCTCAAACAGTTTAATTGAACATCCACCTGACAAATGCAAGTCCAATATTTACTCTTCTCATTTGGGTTTGGTGACACCAACTGCCGAGAAAAATATCTTGATCTTGAGCCTGCTAGATGTTTGACTCTCTTCATCACTTTGCTACTTGCTACTGTTTCTTTGAGGTATTAGGGCTTTTATTTTGCTGGGGAAAAAAAGTAATTTGCTATTACTGCTGCAAACAGGGTTATGAGTGAAGTGAAATTGAACCATCCGATAAATTTGTGATGCCTAAAACTGAAACAATAAGCTAAAAGCCATTAATATGTTTTTCCTTTTAAACCCTGAAGCATCAACTTGCATCGAGTGTGGCCACTCACACCATTTGCTCTCTACTCCTCAATTTGGAAAGGCAGTGTCTGACGCGGTAGCTGTTGCGGTACATCTAGTGTTTAGTTTCAAAGATTTCAGTTGTCTAGTCATGACGCCAGCTAACAGTGTGCTAACAAAATGAAGTGCAATGCAACAGATACATAAAACATTCATCAGGCTTTCAAGTTTTCATGAACAAGTAGATGGGAGAGCGACACGCTGAAAGTGAATTTTTACAATTTCCTTACAGATGAATAACATTTTGATCCAACATAGAAGCTGTCAAAACACCTCCCACTTCTGCTTTTAAATGTTACGCCACGTGGCAGCTTGCTTCACAGTCTATTCACAGTCTGACTGAAAAAAACAACAAAAAAAACCCAAAACAAAACCACAACAAACTGCAGAGTTTAAAGTATTCGTACCTAAACAGGTGCAAAAATCCATTCGTGTAGACACAAGTTTCACTGCTAACATGTGGTTTGCTTTTTGTTTGTTTTTGTTAAATGACATGCTGAACTATGAGTTGATGCAGATCTTTTGTTCCACTTTCACGTCATAGTTGTTTATTCATTTTGTTTCATTCATTCATATGAGCTTCTGTTTCCTGTTTTGAACTTTCTCGCTGTTTATGTACCACCCAAAACCCAACCTCCCATCTCTACTACTGCTCACACGACTAGCTGTGCAAGTTTGTTTTTTTTCTTTTCTTTTTCTCTCCAGTGTTTACCCTTTGCCAAGTCAGATTTTTCTGTCATCTGCCGCCTTCCTTTCTCTTAATATTCCGGTGTGTCATCTGAAAGGGATCAAAATCAATTTGAATAGATTCTGGCACGTATCCCACCCGTGCACAGAAGGCAGCTTTTATAAGGTACGGCCTCTATCAAATTGAGTTTGTGCTCAGAAAGTGTGCTGTTGTGCTTCTGGAGGGAGTGAAAGCAAGACTTCCGTGTGAGTTGAGATGTGTTTTAAATTATACACGCCAAACAGTTTTACTTAATTTACTACAAGTGAGCTGTTTTCAATCTCAGTGCTGAAAAGTTGATTTAATTCCAAAACTCTAAAGCAGTGTGTGTGTTTTTTTTTTTGTTTTTTTTTTCCATAAACACATTGGGTTTGTCTTTAAGATTAGATGGAGAAAAGAAGAAAAAAACAAAAATGTATAAACACTGTATAGGAAAGATTATCAGTTACAATAGCTGTTTCTAATCTGGACTTTCACCCAGTATGAGGCAGCTGGTTACCAGTGGCCTCATTTCTAACTGTTGTAGGGCTTGAAAGATGCCCTCAAAAAGTTTGGATTTATGAAAAAAAAAAAACTTGAGGAGAGAAAGTGTTCACCTGTGTGCAAACTCTGACTCAGCCGTGTTAACACACTGAAAACTGGTGATGCAGACGGCGATTTTATAAGGATCCTTCTCACACATTTCATTACATTATATGTCTACTTTATCATTCATTCACATTCAGTGAGGGTCTGTTATACCATGCTTGTTGTAAGATACCAATTATTCAAGCCAACTCAGATTTTAACCATTTAAATCTCAACTATTGAGCACCAGGCGCTGATTCATCACCACATTCAT
Source organism: Euthynnus affinis (assembly GCA_029490765.1). NCBI lineage: Eukaryota > Metazoa > Chordata > Actinopteri > Scombriformes > Scombridae > Euthynnus > Euthynnus affinis. Next base: position 9,417,436 of record CM055852.1, on the reverse strand, counting down.
AAACCCTGGTCTGCCCCCGAAAGATATTGTTTAATGTATTATGTTTCCTTTTCTCCTCAATCTGATAAAAACATTTTTTTAACAAATTCTTTTAATAGTGTGCATATTTCATCATGTACAATTTTAATTCACTTTGAGTTCTTTTGTGTAAAATCTCTTCAGTGAACACAAGGTCATACTGCTAACACACTGAAGACGCCCTTGTATGAAACGTGCATGCTGCATCAAATACATTGTTTATTTTTTTTCTAAATGTTGAGTGTGTGATCTCATCACATCTCATGTGTCTGACAACTTAAGTTCCTGACAATGTAGTCCAATGTCAAGAGATTGTTAAATGTAGCACAACAAGCTAGTGAATCTCCATCAAATAGAACAGCATTCCCACACAGTGGTCTCGCCTTACATGGAACTTCACTCTGGAGACTGAAAATCTTTATCGCTGTTATTACTCTTGGGAGCCGTTTCTAAACAAACTACAGTAGCCGTCGCCTTTGGGGCAAAGGAACATGTCACCCAATGCAGCTGTGCGACTTATCGATGTGTTTTTTAATCGTTTTTGGACAAAAACGGAGCTCTACGGCACAAGAGAATAAGATATATCAAGCTTTGGATACACACACACACACACAGTACTTGTAAGTAGGATGAATTCATTGTCGGTTTGGCTCTGCACATGAGATTTGTTGACTTATCCTTTAAGGCATCCACAGTCATGTCTGACCACTGTGTTTAATAACAAGAATGCTCATATTGGTTACACTGACTGCATTAACAGCTGCTGCAGCTGGCAGCCTCTCAAAGCTTTCTTTTGTTTGTAACACTGCTACAGTTCTCCATGTCTGTACAATTAGTACATTAATATTTCTCAGGGCTTTGCATCGCAGTGTAGCGGGCAGGATATGAGCCTCCTATTATACAATATAATCTAGATACTGATTACACTGAAATGTTTGGGAGCGTTTAGTTTGTTTGTTTATTTAAGACATAGTGTACACACATTCATATTTGGTGACAGACTACTGCATTTTCAGCTTTTTAGTGTCCCGATCACCTTTATGAGCACAGGATTAGGATGATTCAAATCACAGGCAGCTTCTCAGGCAAACATATGCCTCCACTCATCCATAACAGTGTTGTAACATTTTCTTGGATGCTGCTTGACTAGACTGCACCAGACATATTGGAGTTCATATACAGATAGCAGGCAGATTGACATTTCTGCCTCCCTACAGTTAGATTAATTTTAAATTAGCCTTCTCGGATCTATTGGTTTTATTGAGCAGGACCCTTGCTGCTGTCCCCTCAGGGAGATCAGGCCATTGACTTTATGTATTATACTGATAGCATTAGCATTGTAGTGCCTGAATACTGCTCCTGTGTCCAGTGATGAAGTTATGGAGTCCAATCTGTGTTTTTTTTTTTGTTTTTTTTTTCTGAATCTAAATGCCTTTCACAATGCAGAATGCTAAGTGCTGAGCCTGTCAGATCTCATTAGGTTTGCTGTTCAACAGGTCTGCCTTTGTCCTGAATGTTTAATAAACCCTCCCCGAATAGAGGAATCCTGGTTCTGCAGAGGTTGGCTCAGAGGTTTGCAGTGTTGTGTGTGTGTGTGTGTGTGTGTCCTCCTGTGGTCATTTCATCATACCAGTGCACAGTAAAAGTCCCTTCCCCCCCATTGTGACGACTGGTTTCAGGCCTTAATAATAATTTTTTTTTTTAAAAAAAACAGCGTTTGTGTGATAGAGTAATATACTTGTCCGTCTCTCCTGAGGAATTATTAAATGTTACAGATCGATCCCGTCATGGCAGCCCTCCTCCTACTACAGCACCAGCAGATGTATTTAATCACAGCTCTCACACTGCTACTACTACAGCGGGTTATAAGTCTTAAAATTGATGCATCCGCTTGCACAAAATAAATAAAACAAGCGACTCGACAGTCAAAGTCGCATTTTTTTTTGTGATCATTTTCACATTATGTGCTGCTACGTTTGTTGACCGAAGTGCTGGCATGTTCCGTTCAGGAGCACATTTATGCCTCTTGAGGCTAATTTAAACAAATCAGTTTTCGATTGTACATGTGTTGGCGGATCATGCGGCCTACATTCATATGCAGATTACAACCACATCTACTTTCACAATAGATGTTTACATCTACCTCACATACGAAAAGCCTTGTCTCCCCCCCCTCCATAGCTCCCTCTGCTCCCCCTTCTCTGTGTGCAGCAGCTCTGTAAACTCCTGCTGAACCCAGCGCACAGACTGAGAGCCCTCCTCTCGTCATCATTAGCACACTGCTGCCACACTGAAGTCGCCGCCATGGAAACAACGATGCCTTCAGCAGTGACAGTGGTACACTGTCTCATTCATTTGGTAATGCATTTTTTATGTGCTTCTCTGCTGTGTAGTACAGCACAGATTGTGGAGGTTTGGGAAATTCCCCCTGCACGCATCAGTTGCCTTACGACCTTTTAGCTGACTGGCTTCCTCCTGTTCTCTCTGACAACGTAGAAAGGTTGGCTCTTCTTTAGTGTCTTCTGTCTTTTCACTTTGAAAACGTGTCATTTATGAGAATGTCTGCTGCCTCAGGCTTAGAGCGCCTTGTAGGTTTTAATGTGACTAATGCAGAGTGACACTATAATGTAGCAGCCTCCATGAGAAAATAACTAGGAACTGGATGTCAGGTTAGCATATCAAATAGAATTTGTAGCAATGACTGCTGGACAGTCTAATAACAAAATGATCCCTTTTAAAACAAGCCAAGTGTAGCTTGTAATGTGTTAAAGGTTTAACATCACATGGAGCAGACAGGAAGTGGCAACATTAGCAGATTGTATTGCATTAAAGCCTGGATCAAGGTAGACATTACATTTGTTATACACTTGTAATGCAGAGGGGTTTTTTTTTCTTCAAAGAAATCATTTAGCTGCAGTGGTTAACAACCCAGAACTCATCTCATGATCAATTAAGTTAGTAGATGAGTCTGAACATTAGACATTCTCATTCAATACATGGCCTTTGCTGTGGAAATACAGCTTTTTTTCCCCCTTTGACTGTTAGTCATTTCATAAAAAGTCTGTTATTTTTTATTTGTGAGCAGACGTGATCTTTGTTGAAGGTCTATAAAACACTGTATTTAAATATAGTGATTATACTGAAAAATTTGGTTGGCCATCTACCACGCTGTGTTATAGTTATGGTAAGCCGTTCTAGATGAATGAAAAAGCATTTTTGAATGACACAATCCAGTAGGCGTGGTGTGCGATTATGTGGGACGGCAATGCTAAATCCTCGTTTGGCCAGACTTCAGCAGCCCCGTAGTCTTGACTCAGGTTAGCATCTTGTGTCGTCCCCCTATTGAGACAGGGTTTATGCCTGCACATAACTGACTTGTCTGTTTGTTCTTGTGGACTCTTTTTTTTTTTTTTAAGTTTGTGTGTGTGTGTGTAAAAGCGTTACTGCATTCTTAATGGATCACTGATTGTAGCTTTGGCAAACAGAGTGAGTCTCTCAGTCAGTAACCTCTGGTGATAATCAATGAAGTCTTGCAGAGTAGTGAAGGCAGCCGGCACTTAAACAGCAGCATTATACAGCGACAGTCTGACTAATTGAATTCCTTAGAGACACTCAAAGTCCAAAAACTTGAAAATCGCTACAGCTTGTGACAGCCGCTCTTGTTATCTGAGGCGATTTATTGATGTGAATTAAAAATCTTGTCTTGATTGCACGCTCCTTCTTTTATCCTAACAGGGATTTGTAATTCATCAAAACAGCAGCCTGTTTGCAATGAGTCGTCGAATCCTAGAGCGTTTAGATACATTATTCAGTTTTCTCGTCCATGTGTGCACCCATTGTAGCTTTACCCACAAACCCCCACCTACCCGCCCACCCCCGCCCCTCTCTTGTAAGTGGCTCACTGAGGTTGCAGGGTGAGCAAGTGTCGGGACCCTGAGGGAAAGGTTGTGTTTGGCGGATAAACTGCTCAACTGGCCCAGCCTTGGCCATCTGCCTGACCCACTGAGCCTCTCTTTGTGCTTCCCGGCCCCCCATACAAACAGCTTTCATTACCAGGCCACACCACTTGTCTTTTAAATCAGCAGAGCACTCCAGCGGGCTGCACGGCCAGCTCAGGACACCTGATGGAAACACTGGCCGTTTTATGTCCGACATGGACCTAGAACAAAGCCACAGAGTGTAAATTATTTTTACATAGCACCCAGCTTCTTTCTTCAGCAGGGAAAAGTATCTCTGTGGCACATGTCCTGCCTTGTGTCGGTGGGGGTGAAAAAAAAAAAAAAGAAGTCTCAGTATAGCTCTTAACTCATTACAGCTGTGAATGTGTGTTAAGGTGGACGGAGTCTCCAAATACATTCATCATTACGGCTAAGCACCCAGCTCTCCTCGTTCTTCCTAGAAGGAGGTGAGACTGCACTCGGCTCTGCAGTGTGTCACCTCTAATTGCTGTGAGTTCATTTCCTCTAAACTAACATAGCCCGTTTCTCTCCACACGCTCTCAGTTGGATCTGAGTTTTTCAGAGCTGACCAGATGAAATCGACAGCAGTCTTGTCAAAAATCTTAATTGCAACACAGCTCCAGTCTGGAGCTGTGTGAGCAACCCTTTCGTCCACTGATGAAGACCCTCTCACACAAGTGGAGCGGTGCAGATGACAGTGTAGACATGGCACCCTCTGCTGTATTCATGTTGTAGTGCATAATTTACACAGAGCTACTGAGAAGTTCATTAGCAGGGAGAGGAAGTTTTCTCAGCTTAAAGCATCATTGTAACAGTTCCTGAAAGTTAGCGCAGCGTGTCATGAAAACAATAATTACTACCAGACGGAAAAGCTGAGGGATTATCATAATAATTCTCAAACTATGCAGTGTTAATTCATGTGTAATTATACAGAGTGACACTGAGGTTTGTGTTGTGTTCAGGTGATCATCGAAGTGACCGAGATGCTGCACAACGCCAGCTTGCTCATAGACGACATCGAGGACAGTTCCAAGCTGCGGCGAGGCTTCCCTGTGGCCCACAGCATCTACGGCATTCCTTCCGTCATCAACTCCGCCAACTACGTCTACTTCTTGGGTTTGGAGAAGGTGTTGACGCTGGAGCAACCCGAGGCCGTCCAAGTGTTTACCCGGCAGCTGCTGGAGCTGCACCGCGGCCAGGGTCTGGACATCCACTGGAGGGACACTTACACCTGTCCCACGGAGCAGGAGTACCGTAACATGGTGCTGCAGAAAACAGGAGGGCTCTTCGGTCTGGCGGTGGGTCTGATGCAGCTCTTCTCAGAGTGGAAACAGGAGCTGAAACCCCTCCTGGACACGCTAGGCCTCTTCTTCCAGATCCGAGACGACTACGCCAACCTTAGCTCTCGTGAGTACAGCGAGAACAAGAGCTTCTGCGAAGACCTGACCGAGGGGAAGTTCTCTTTCCCCATCATTCACGCCATCTGGTCGCGTCCGGAGAGCACCCAGGTACAGAACATCTTAAGGCAACGCACGGAGAACATGGACATCAAACGATACTGTGTGGACTACCTGGAGAAGGTGGGATCGTTTGCATACACCCGTCAGACTCTGCGGGACCTGGAGGTGGAGGCGTACCGACTCATCAAGGAGTTCGGAGGGAACCCTCAGCTGGAGAGCCTGATCAAACACCTCAGCAAAATGCATCACGAAGCCGAAGCCACAGCCGCAGCGGAGACCAGCGCCGAGCCGCAAACCAGCCAAAACCACTGACCTCATCCACCTTTCACTGCTACATGACTCACACTCCACCAGCACCGAAGCTGTGCTGATACACTGATACAGACAAACACATTCCTGTAAAGCCCAGCAGGCGTATGTTATATTTCAAAAAAATCAATCTGTGAGTCGTAATTAATCAATAAACTCGAGCGCTTGAATTCTGGTGGACAGCTTTGACAGCTTGGCATTCAGATGCCCAAAATGTTGCCTTTATCTTTTGTGTGCTAGAAGGCTTCCGTCAAATGTTGCACATCAAGTTTTTTTTTGTTTTTGTTTTTTTAATCCAAGTGAAGCGGTGCAGTCAGTGAAAGAAATGAATTAAAATAAAAAAAATGAAAAAAAACTTGATTTTTAGCTATGCTTTTCTGAAAATGAAAAATAATAAGATGGCAACAAAGCTTAAAAGCCTTCTTTTTGATGTGCACCATGGTGCATATAAATGTATTTTTTATGTTTTGCCACCAAATAAAAGTTGTTTATCTAGGGCCAAGTGAATTCTGGGTGTTTTTGCTGAAGTCCCTGTTTAAAATAAGATGTGGATGTTTAGAGTGCATGATGCGCGATTCGAGGATCCTTATTCATTAAGCCGCCAGAGTGCCAATCATGAAGAAAAGACCTCTGTAACTGAATTGTCTACTTGTTATGTAACATGCGGGCATTATATGCAAAGTAGTGCTCAAGCTGTTTATGAATACTCTGTTTATGCTTTGGTTTTATTGCAGACCGCATTTCCATTTGGTTAAGACTTAACAGTCTTTCACGTCTCTGCTATTTTATTAGGATGATTCAGTTATGATATTTGTGAATAGACACTGTGCTGCAGCAGGGAAATTATTTGCATCTATTAAATTAAAAAAAAAAAAAAAACCTTTTTAAAGATAACCTGTGGGCTTGTCTGACTTCTAAAACAAAATTTCTCATTTCCCAGTAGCTCCAAGGTTCGTTTGATTTTTACCACTTTTGAACTTAATGTGTTTAAAGTAATTAGGAAGAGACAACAGCCAGCCCTCCTCTAGAGACAACCAGCACCATCTACTGAGCACACGAGTGTAGTTGAAAATGAAGATGCGACTTCAAAAGTTGTTTGCATGTGTGTCTTTCTGCCTTTCACAGGGATCACAGTCTTTCTTTTTTCCCCCCTCACAAACACACTCACCTTGATGTCTTTTTAAGGATTATACTCTATTAAATGCACCCTGCGCACATATTTAACACACATCACCATCATTTCCAGACATTGACCCATCATTGACCGTACTTAACATAATCTGAAGTCTACTGCACCAGATCCATGTGTTTATTTTCCAGAGCTACCCGTCGTTTTTTCGCAACTGCGTGCTGAATTGGAAGATGCTGCGAGCGTCAGTGATGCGAGTTATTACAGAACTGCCTGCCATGTGCTTTGTTTTGAGGAACCTTGACTGAATACTCACACTGGCTGGTTGCTATGGATGTGGTTTGCTTTCACTGTGAGTTTTGTATGAAATACAGAACACCAGTCATCTAAATCCGGTATTATCTGCCTCTTCTGTTTATACTTTTGTGAGTTTTTTTTCTTCAGCTGCTGAAAAGAAACAGAGGCTATCTGTCCCAAACAGCTCTGTTGACTCACTGAAGCTCTTGCTCTTGACAGCTGCGGTTCAATTAATTATGTGTCTTTCGGATTGAATTGTGGCTTCTCTGAAAATGCATCTATTCATCAAAATGTCAATTTTTTTTTTTTTTGTAAATCTAAGGGAGCGGTTCCTCTGGCTAATTTTCCTCCCAAGCAGCCACAAGTGCGGTAAAATGTGATGCAAATGCATTTCTGATTTGATAAACAGCAGAGACAGTATGAAGTGGATTTCGCAGAGCTGATTTAAGTCCATCACAATAATCAAAGCCTCTCACGGTTCTCATTTCTTTCACTCCCTCTCTCTCTAGGTTGACTAGATTGATTTTCTCCACCCACAGTGTCTGAGTTCTGTTTGAGGGCAAAACAGAATAGCTTTTGTGTGAAGGGTGACATGGCTCACTCACTGTCTCCCCTCATCCTCCGCAAGCTTTGGATTATTTACTGGGCTGCGCTTTACACATTTGTGTCGCTTGATAGCGTTCCAGTGGATATTTCATAAATATTCTTGTGGCAACAACAAAATGTTGAAAACCTCATCGCTGAGAATGGAAATGGATGTCACTGAGTTTGTCTTTTTTGCTGATTCTGCTGACTTGAAGCCTTGATGCAAATTTAAACCACTTTTACTATCTTCAACTTAAGTGAGTTTTTTTTTCTTTATTTTACAAGTTTTTCTTCCACCTTGCTTGAAAGACAGATGTGCGGTTTCACACATTTACACATTAGAGCTGCAAGAACAACAGCAGTCCTTCATTGTGGGCTACTGAGCAGCTCCACTGGAGCAACTGGCAGGATGTTTCATCTCTCTGTCTCTGAAGGACGTCGCAAACACAACCTGCTGAACACTGAGTGCGACTAAAACTGGTCTATAAATTGAACTATATTCAGTATATAAGTATACTCCGTGATTCAATGAAAGTAGGGCTGGGTAATATATTGACATTATATCAATATAGTGATGAGAGATTAGATATTGTTTATTGTAATATCATGATATGATGAGTGCTTTTTCCTAGTTTTAAAGGCTTCATTATAGTAAAATGATGTCATTTATCTGAACTCATCAGACTCTTCTAGCTGCTCTATTACTTGCTTCTATATGCCACTTAGTCCAAATCCACATTACTGATGATTAGTTATCAAAAATGTCATTGTGTAAATACTTTGTGAAAGCACCAATAATCATTCCTAAAATATTGTCATTATATCAATATTCAGGTCAAATATATTGTGATATTTAATATGCATCTTTATCGCCCAACCCTAAATGAAAGATGTTTTAAAATAAATATCAGATTCAATCATTTGATCCCAACTACTTTTAAGGATAATGCTGCATTCAGGTCACATCAGAGTTACTGTAATTACAAGTTTTCAACTTGTAAATAGAGCTCATGTCAACCTCTAAATCATAATTACAACTGTGAAGCTTTCCTTTCTGAAAGATCCGATGTAACCAACTTAGTATTTAATAATACAGATGTGCCTGAAAACTGAGCATTATGACATAAATTATGTAACTTTCCATACGACCAACTCAGTTTTCACACTATCTTCCTGAGTTGTCAGGTGTCATGAAGTCCTTCAAGTCCTTAACATGGGAATGTTTCCCATCCTGCCTATCCATCCAACATAGCATGAACAGGGCAAAAAGCTTTTTGTCACTGTCAACAAATTTCATTAAATGACTCTAAACTCATTTGTTTCTACTAAAAATAGAAATAGCTTTAAATAACAGGTCACAAATTTATATTAGTATACAGCTACACTCATTAGAAGGATCAGTTCATTGTTGGTTTTGGTATTTTCATGAGATTTGTTGATTATAAGAAAAACAGAATATCAAAAGACATCCTTTAATATCACTTGATGGACTTCATAATAAGCTTCTTTCACTTTATTACAATATTAATGCCAGTATGGTTATTATATTCATGTCACTGTTCCCAGAACAACACACGGTTCTCATGCATAATTCTGCCAGCACACACTTGTTGTTGTCAAAACTTCACTGCTCCCTCACGTCCCATTGGGTATAAAGAGGAATAACAAAGCAGTTACTTGTTTCCACCTGCCTTTACGCTACATGAAGCTGTCTTTGTTGGGTTTAAAATGATTGTATGTCGATTATTACAGCTTTGAGGTGAACTCAGTGAACTCTGACACTGTGACACCGCTACCATATATGGTGCTGCATGGTGTTACATGAACTGATTGAGTGGTTTCCGAGAATATCATCATCAGACCAATGAGCTAATTCATGATCCTCTTAAGACAGAATGACTGCCAGAAATGCTTCAGTAATGACTGAGCTAATTATCTCTCATAAACACTATCATAGTAAATCTTCCATCCATGTCACTGCAGCAGGGGTCAAGTGGGCTTACGAAGCTCCGTGATTCACTCAGTATTTTCATCGCTTTGTCAAAGATATATATAATTACGTGTACTGTCTAACAGCCAGCCTTCCACCGAATGTTTCTTCAAATGGATCCACAATTTTACACATTTCACAGCTGTGTTCTGCAAATGTTTGCAAAAAAGTGACAGCCGTAACCTTGCCAGGCTGAGACACTGCTATGGAAATGAGAGAGCTGTGGGTGCAATTTCAAATTGGGAATGAAAATGTTGCCCCATTAGGGCATAGTTGTGTGTCTAATAATATCTCCTCATTCCTGTGAATCAGAATCAGTCAGAAATACTGGTTTTGGATGCCGAGTGTCATGAATAAATGATTTCCTCCTCATTTTAGCACGCACAGAGGAGGAGGGTGGCGGGTAGGGAGGAGGGTTGATTGACAGGTGGTTTGTGAAGGGCGGGTTGACAGCAATGTTTAATACTCTGTGAGGAGACTAAGAATCTAGAGTTGTTTGAATGAGTATGCAGATGCATACCACTGAGCACGCTGTAAGGTCCTCTTTCTAAGATCTGGGACAGATGTGCTGGATCTGAATCGTGGCATCTTTACTTTGACACCACAGGTATGATTTAGTTATATCCATGATGTTTCCACAGCGCTGCCAAATAAGACACATGATGGCATATATAATCTATTAAGTGGCATGTTGCTTCTATATTTAAAGATTCCCTGCAGACACGTATTAAGACATATAAAAATACTCTGCTTGGAACAATATTGTGTTTGATTTGGTTCATCTGCAAAAAAAAGTATAATTACCACATTAAAATCCTTAAAATGGCATTTCCTCCTTTTCCCAGAATCCAGAATCTATAAATATACAAATATAGTTCATTTCAAAAGTTTAAGTACTTTGCAGAAGATGTCTCCTACTTCACCGTTTGTGCACTGGAGGCTTCACGTTTCTACATCACACTTGTGTTGGCTGAATATTAGATCCAAATTGGTTCTAAATTATTTGTGAGGTCACAAATGTCACTAATTACTAGTTACTGTACATGACATACAGTTTATAATCCTTTCATAAGAGTATATTCTGAACAATGTGGTGATTATAATGATCTGATTGGGTTGTGTGGGTCTGTCTGAATCATAAGATTAGGAACCACTGGTCTAAAACAAATCAAGTAAAATGTGCCAAAAACAGACATCAAGAAAATAAGACTCAAATTTGTAATGTCAACACATTATTGTATTCAATCTGTGGCACAAGATGATGATGAGTTTCGGGGAAGGGATGCGACTCAAGATGAAAAGGATTTTATAAATACAATTAACTCGAGCGCCCGAGTTTCCTCTATTTTCTCAGAGCAGTGCTTGTCACTGGCTAAACGGATGATTGCACTTTCATGGCAAAATATTAATAGAGTGAAAATAAGTCAGTGGTTCAGGGAATTGTACTCTTGTCATCGCTTAGTAAAGATTACATATGCGCTTAAGGGCAGAGACGAATCAAAATGTGCGGGGTCGATTTATGTCAAATATTTGGAGGAGTCGGATATTCTGGGTCAGTAAAATGAGCTTGAGATCTGTTCTTTCTGCTCTGTTGGATTGTCATAATCATTTTCCAGTTCTTTAGTCTTGAAACATTCAGCTTCGGGAGCAACTTCATGTTCACAAATATTGATTCCTCAGAGAACAAAGGAATCATTGAGTAGTGTTCCCCTTTGACGCAACATTATGTCACACAATCTAAGTCTTGCTTATGCCAAAATATGAGCCTTTTTCCTCTAAAAAAATATGAGGCAGTAATCAGTGAAACAGTTCTCTGCAAAAATATATAAACACACTGAATTTGATCTTATTTTATAAAGTTAATGTTGGCAAGAAATAAGGTGTGATAATCCATTTAAAAGAGGGACAACCAGCTGAATCAGAAGCCTGAAAAGATGCTTAATTTAATTCACAGCTGCAATTTGTGGGTAAATATGGTGCAGTTTGTCTCAAGTTATTATGATAGAGTGAGATTTGGTTGACTGATCGTCTGCTCTGTGTGAGGGAACAGGACTAGAATTAAATGAGGAAGAGGATTTGGAGATCACCACAGAAAAAAAAAAGCTAATAATTTAAACACTTTACATCAGTGAGTGACAATATCCCCGTAGCACTCATCAAAGTTGAAACAAATTCAATAACTTCATCTTCTAAAGAAACACTCAAGCAGAAATGAGAAGTGAGCTTTTTTTTTTTTTTCCATCTGCGTGTTATTTCCTGCGTCTCTCTCGGTTCACAGTGAAGGGCTCCGAGCCAAATCAGGGAGAAAGGCTGATGGGGTGAAAAACGCTGTCCTTATCTACGTAGGAGAGTGGAACAGATGCGTATATGACTTTGTTATCATGCAGCTCTCTGAAAGAGAGGAGACGAAAGGATAATAGGAAGGAAGGAGAGGAGGAACGGGGGTGGGGGGTGTTCACAAGAAGAAGAATGTGTGCTTACATGTCAGGTTAATTGCAGGGATAGGTGTTATGGCAGGTAGGACAGCCTAAATAAAATAAATGACTTGTATTTTCCCCCATTAGTAAAATATTCAGCATCTTCTTTCATTATTTACTAAAACTATACAGCAAGGCAATCTTATTCTAATGACTCAGCATCAATCACGTGGCTATACTTCATTAAACAAGCACATCACTGCAGCAGCTAAAAGCATATGCTAAGAAAAGGCTCATATTAAAAAAAAGCCCTATTATATTTGCTTCATGTCAATATTTTAAAAGGCTGGAGGTGTTCAGTCTTATCGATTAACATGAAGCCGCTGATCAATTTGGTGCTAAAACGCTCTACGTTTCCCTGTTCAACATTCCAGCGGTGTCCAGCTCACTGTCTCAGCAAAGCAATCACCAATAGAGATCAAAGTGATTTCATATTCCTTTTAAGTACAAAAAAAGCGGACTTCTGTAACAGCATGAGCAACGTCTGTTTGCTGACTGTGTTCCTCTGGTAGTGCGGTGCCTACAGTGCAGCACTAACTGCTTGAAGACTTGACAAGGATCCAGCAGAGAATCAGCAGCACCTGTGTGCATCATCTCCAAAATAAACAAGGAAACCATTAATCGCTCTTTAGTGTTCTTTATTACCTGTGAGGAGGGTTTCATAAAACTAGTGTTAAACTGATGAGTCTATTTCACAGTCACTCTGACTGTTTATTCAACTTCCAAAAATTAGTGTTGCAAATACATGGATTTTTCCAATTAAAATCTGTGTCATTTTATGTTTTTGTTTTTTTATCACAAGTGTTAACATACATATGATGCCTAACAGATACGGTAAGGCCACAACACTATTTGCACAATGACAGTTACAGTACAAACTGTGTGTTTGTGAGAAAGCTCGTCATAAATCTACAAATAGTGAAGAGGATGAAAAGCTTAAGATTATAATTTACAAAAAATAGCAATGTAAAGCAAACATCTTCAAAACAGCATCATATTTCCCTTTTTAAACCAAAAGGTTTAAATATGTCAAGTATCAGAGTACCAATAATTATAATATCACAAAGTACTAGTGTTTCTGTACATTATGACCTTCACATGCTGGTATTGCATGTTTTTCTTACTTCCATCACTGTCAGTTATCACATAACTTAAAACATCTCAACTTTGATCTGGAGTCATTTTCCACTTGCGTCAACAAATCTTATATCTTGTTTGTTCCACTTAAGATATTTTTACTCTAAAATTTAATCACTGAGCTCATGATACAAAGACTAACATTATGCTACAGCTAAATGTGAGTTTTTTTAAACAAATTCTGAAGCTTTAAATGATTTCTGTTGATATTTTGTAAATATTAAGAACCTGCGACGGAATCTCAAAGTTTTAAAGACTCTTTTTCCAACAGAAAGTCCCACATTTCAAAAATCTGTGTTTATATCATATAATAACAACTGATAAAACTCTCAAACATCTCAGTTTGGGATTTTAAGGAAACCACAGAAAGTGAACTGACAACCAGTGTTGAGTGCGTTTTACCCACGGTGCCACGTGGTGAGTGTGGTGTGAACACATTTAGTGGCCCCAGGGACAGCCACAAGGGTCTCCACAGGCCCTCTTCCTGTCCCAGAGGATGTGCAGCTCCTCGGCTGTGTGTTGGGGAGACGACAGCATGTCCAGGTAGCACTCTTTCTCGCAGAGCCAGCCGGGGTCCTGGCAACAGGGAAGGGGCAGGACAGTGGTAGCGTTAACATTCACGCACTGATTTAGCAATTAACTAACCTGGTTAAGGTCTTACTTGAACTAAACTGTTAATCTGCACCTTTGATACGGTGCAACCGAGCCTCCATATTGCCGAGATTAAAGCAGTTAACACAACATTCCTGATGGTGTTTCCAGATGCATATTTACTCCATAAACAAATAAGTATATAAAAAAAAAAGCAAACAAAGAAAAAATAGCAATCTCAAACAGAGGTAGACATTTATAGTTTTTAATCCATGTCTTTGTGGTTTATATTAGTTTATTGTTGAACTGAAAAGTCTTTAGTATAGTGAATACAAGTGAGCAAGTGTGCATGATTTTTTTAAATGTATTATACATTTTATTTTTCATAGTTCTCTTATGTCCTATTAGACTTCTTAGTTCCAGTCACCTGTAAAGCACCTACAATATGATTAATAATTGCTACAATATATAAAAAGGTGCTACAAAAATAGTCATAGTCACAGCATATGTCAGACACCCTAAATAATTAATTTAAGAGTGAAATTCTTAGTATATTATAATTCTTAATAATGGAATATCTTAATGTTTCTCATGTTTTACTTTTTAATTAAACGATTTTAGTATCTTCAACTATGGCCAACCGTTGTCTCTTATGATGTGATTTTTCAAAATCTTTTGTGTCTGATAGTTTTCGTCTGCTTCCTGGAAAGAACTGATTGTTCATATGATGTAGACATTTTCAAGTTTTTAGTTCCTATCTTAAATTTTTTCTTAATATCCAACATTGAAGGCATGTCTCCATCTTGATTAATGGTTAGCAGACTATAAAAACACCAGGGACAGCGATGGGACTTATGGTTCTATCAAAGTCTGAAAAAGTTGGTTATATTGTATTGTATAAATATATTAGAACGTTATTGATAAAACCAAATCATCATCATCATGGTGTTTCATTGAAGTTGGCAGATCCGAATGTCATTCAAGCATTTTTTATTCTTCACCTGATATTTCTGTGGCCCAACAGCTGCCATCCATATCCCCATGCTCACATCTTCTCCCTGTAACAACACATTCAATACCTCACTTCACATGTGTGATTATCTGTCAATATTTGCCCACAGTTTCTCGGTGCTCAATACTCCACCTGGTAGGCCTTTAGTTTCTCTGCATTATTGGCAAGCCACTGGACCAGGTCACGTGAGACCACATAGCCTGAGCCGCAGGCAAACGCCGGGTAGGCTGGACTAGCGTACTCCAACTCCTGCCACTTCCCTATGCGATCCACTGCCCAGCTCTGCCTGAAACTAGGTCAGGATGGTCTGTGTTAGCACAGCAGACATATTATCATCACATCTCCCTTTCGCATGACCCTTCATGATTTTGAGTACACAAAGCATTCATGATTCTTTCATCTAAAGTTCAAGCTGAGAGTGCTCAGAAGTGCAAACAGGAGTACGTAATATACTGTCAACATGATCTGACATCAAATTGTACTTACTTTCCCCACCAGAAATTGCTACGCCTGAGACCCTTGTGGTCAATCTTCATTAATACTGAGTCCACGTCGATGTAACAATCATCATCCGTCTTCAGGAGCAGATTAAAGTCAGCGTTTCCAACAGACCTGCCAGGGAGGGAATTTGCAACCTTAATTAAAGCCCACCTTCTGATTTTTTTGCAATATCCCAGAGCGGATTTACTTTAGAATACCACTGGGAGTGAAGGGCAAGAGGTCTTGCAAAGAAATAACACACTTGCCAAGTCAAAACTTCAGACCACTCTGTCTATTTTGCAACCTGATGACTCACAACTGTACTTTTTCCCTGACTGAATGATTGCAATCGCGATTCTAACAGCGAGACATTTTGAGACGACGGCATACTTTCATTTCAGGTTACTGATTTCCTCAGAGGGCCCAGGCAATTTGGAGACAGAGAATCGAGTCATTAGCACTTGGCATACCATTTATAGAACTGAAGCAGTTTGGAAGGCACGTTCCTGTAGGTGTCTACCACATCTACGAACACCATGTCGCCATGCCTGAGGCTCTCCTGCTGCAACACAGCATCCTCTTGCCTCAGCCCGAAGGCATGGTGCTCCATCCTGGCTGGGCGGCCCCGCAGGAACCTAGACAGACCGTCTCCATCTGACACACAGGTGGGCACAGGGAGTTGCATGACAGGAGTAATGAGAAGAAAAAAAAAAGCAGAAAAATGGGATAAATGGTAAATGAATAAATCTGAAACGGAACAATACCTGTTAAAAATATTCTATTAACCACAATTTTTGGATAATAAGCAAATATCTGGCCGGCAAATAATAGATGATCAAATTGTTAGTTCTGTTCTCAGAGATATTGAATGGTGAATTTAATTTTGTTTTCCTCAAAATGGCTATTTTGATCCATTTTCAGATAAACTCAAATGCAAACACATGCAGGAGGTAAAATCAATAATGTAACACATCAGGGTAAAGAGGTTGAAAAAAATATTATTTCCCATTTGGCACGTATGCAAGAGCCCTGAGGCGAAAAAAAGGAGCTGATCTCATAACCTGCCAGAGTGAACAATGTTTTTTTAAATTTTTACATAGGGACTCCTTTTCAGATGGTTGGCTCATGGGCCGATTGTGATCGAACTGTTTTCATAAAAAGCTCAGAATTAATGTTTTTGCTGGACCAACCGTAAATAGTAAATGTGAACCCTCCAGCCAAACCAGGAAATCCAAGAGCACTTCTATGAGGCAATATGCCCTCTGCAATCTGTAATACCAAAAAAAAAGAAAAGAAAAAAAAGAGGAGAAACATTTTTTGACTTTTTAAAACTAGTACTACATTCTTGACTCTTGATATAAGAATATTCTTCATATTTTAGACACCATATGTGAAGACATACAGAGGAAATCTTGAGGATGCCTCCTCCGTCATTGAGCTGCACAGAGGAGGAGTTGACTGTGGTCAGTCCAGCAGAGTCCAAACTCTCCCACACCAGCGTACCCTCAAAACCCTGAATAAAAGAGACAATTACTGTAATCCTCTGCATGTGTAGCATGGTGTTGTTCTGTCTGACATGATTTAAACAATATATGCAGGAATACAGCTTCCATTGAGGAGCCTGGCATTATGTTGTCTGTCTTATTTCTAGGAATTTCTGGGTTTTAGTGTCTTTGAAATAGCATTTTGAATTGAACTTACTGTTGGTAAATAAAACAGTAATACTTTATTGTAGCTGTGTCTTTCCAGGAAAGAATTATGCACCAGTAATGACAGTTGTGTTTAGTTTATAATGATTTTCACAGGAATTGTCTTTGATGGATTTGCTCCACTGAAATGAAACTTGCGAAAAAAAAAATAAAAGTAAATAGCTGACTATGAAAAATTCAAATCATTTTAAATTTTAGAGACTTTAATATCTTTGGAGGGTTGGTGCACTCTGACTCATGACTATGGCTCCGAGTTTATGTGAAAAACTGACCTTAGGCAAGATGAACTGCTCCACCGGTTTGTACCACATCCCCTTCACAAGGGTCCCTGTGCTGATGGCACTGAAGCGAGCAGTAACCACTGCCTCCTGCAAAAATCAAAAATGTTTACCCATAAAATATTCATGTTTTTTTTCCCTTTACCTCTGAACTAATTTACCTTTAGCTACACTGAATGCTACATGACAGCTTGTTATCTTTACGCTAGTAATCCAAAAAACAAGTTACAGTTTATATCTAAAACTAAGGTGGTAAACAGTTGCAGTCCTCCAGCTGCCTCCAGGATGTGTATCAACCAGGATCCACAGAGAAGCAGTGTATGGAATACAATGCACATATTGCATAGGTCAAGGCTTCATTACCTCCTGATCCAGCTGCAGAAGCTTCACAGTCACATTGCTCTGAAGCTCAGGCCGGCTCCCGCTGGGAAACACCCCCAACCTGGTGATCACCACCGGGTGGAGGACCTTGAAATCCAAGGCGATAGCTGACACATCGGAGGGGACGAGTACCGAGGGGTCAGACACCGTCACAATTTCCATCTCTGCATCCTGCCCTGCCACTGGGACAGAGGGAGGGGAGGGAGTTACTGAACAAGCACAGGTGAAATTTATTACAATCCCAACATGCTGACGATGTCTCTTTTCAGTGATGAAGACGGGGTGATTTTGGGGGGGGGGGGGGGGAGCACATACAGAAGAAGGAAGACTCTGGTAAAGCTACGCCATCAGCATTTTGAGGAGCTGGTTCTTCTAGAGCTTCTGCTCATGAGTGTGGTTTCTTAATTACAAAAGAGAAGTTTATTACTCAGGAGATCAATGAAAAGATCAAGGCTGTTAAAGGGAAGCAGGCTTTTTACTTTATATGCATTCTACTGCTGCTTGCTCCAAAATAAAGACAATTAGAGGTGACGAATCACAAACAACGAGAAAGAAGCAGTTTATCAAACTAAATGTTTCTCACACTGAGTAGAATTGAGCTGCAGGTTTTATTGGTGTATACAATATTTAATATCCCTACACTGACTAAATATAAATGCTTAGTTTGTGCACACTTATCAAAACAAATAACAATACTGATTCTCTTGGCACTAGCCAGTGTAGGATTACTAATTTATTTGAGGGAAAAATTCATAAAACTTGGCGTGAATCATAAATAATTAACAGTTAATGTTATTTAACAACCACACCATTGAAGCCAATGCAATGTCCCTTAAAGTGCAATACCACTGACAGCCACCAGGTGCTGGCTCCAAGAAGTCCCTGGCTCCAATGGACTCCCATTCAAAAAGCATCAATTTCTCTCATGAAATACTGAGAAAATCGTCGTTATGGTCTCAAGTACTAAATTCAGGCTCTCTAATAAGTGTGCTGGTGGTCATTTTGGAAATTATGGCTGGCAGGGCGTGTTTCCAGAGCATGGAAACTGATCTTCTGACTTTCCCTCCAGCACCACCAGAAGGTCAAATTTTTTACTTAGAGTACATCTTGATGGATTAGCACAACACACACAACGCACAACATATTCCCATTACTTTGATACAAAGACCCAGATGGAGTGTGTCCAAGACTGCTTAAGGACTGTGCCGCCCAACTGGGTGAGATTCTCCAGAGGATCTTTAACTTGAGTCAAAAAATGGGGAGGTCCTGGTTCTGTAGAAAACATCATGTCTTGTACTGGTACCCAAAGTAGGGCACTTGGATGAGCTAAAAAATTACAGACTACAGACTCAGGCCCAAACATTGCACGAAGACCCTGGAGTGGCTGCTTCTCAATGCACTGAGACCCGATGTCAAACAGGCACAAGACCTCCTATAATTTGCGTACCAGGAACACAGTGGAATGGATAATGCTGTCCTCTTCCTTGGATGATCTAGATGGTTATGTTAGGATTATGTTCTTTGATTTTTCGAGCACATTTATCACCATCCAAGACCCCATACTTAGAGACAAGCTCGAAGTGTTGGGGATGGAACCATCATTTGTTTCCTGGATCACAGATTACCTGACAGCATGACCACAGTTCATCAAGCTGGGGAATTGTGTCTCTGGGATGGCTGTGAGCAACACTGGGGCTCCACAAGGGACTATTTTAGCTCCTTTCCTGTTTACATTGTACACAGTGGACTTAAAGTACAACTCCAAGTCTTGCCACATCCAGTATGTGATGATAGTACTATTGTAGCGTGTATGAGGAAGTAAATGAGTACAGGGGTCCAACGAATAAGAAGTGCCTCCTACTGAACACCTCCAATTTCAAGGAGATGATGGTGGATTTCCGCAGGTCTAAGCCCCCTCTTCATCCAAGACTTTGCGGTGGTGCAGACTTACAAATACTTAGGTGTGCATCTGGACAACAAGATGGACTGATCCTTGAACACAGATGCCCTCTACCGAAAGGGGCAGAGTCGGTTCTTTTCCTAAGGAGGCTTAGGTCCTTTGACGTCTGCAGTAAAATGCTGCACGTTTTATTAGTCGGCAAGTGTTTACGCTGCGGTCTGCTGGGAAGGAAGCGTGACAGACAAGGACACTAGGCGAATGGACAAGCTGGATAAAAAGGCTGGCTCAGCGCTTGGCAGGAAGTTGGACTCACTGGGGACTGTGGTGGAAAGATGCACACAGAGTAAGGTGCAGGCCATCCTGGACAATGTCAGTCATCCCCTCTACAACACCTTGGCAAGGCTGCAGAAGACGACTCATCTCGCTGCACTGCAGGACTGAACGCTTCAGGAGATCCTTTGTCCCCACAGCCATCAGGCTCTACTAAACCTCAGCCAATGTCAGGGTCTCATGACCTGGGGTCTCATTTATAAAACACTGCATAGGATCCATACTAAAAGTGTACACGCACATAAAAGCTGAAGATGACGTGCACCAAAAAAAAAAAAACTAGATAAGATTTATAAAACCATGCATAAGTACAAATGTTCAATCTAAAAGCCTTCATGAATATTGATGTACATGTGTTCCTTTCACCGGAACAAGCAGTCTCTCTTGAGACACCTGACCAATCAATGTGAAGTGTAGTGTCACCCCTTATTCGTCACTTGCACTTGGGCAGCTGCAGAGGAAGGACCGTAACAGCCGTGAACAAACTATTACTGTTTTATTCTCCCATTTTCGAACTTCTTGAGGTTATGCGTGTA
Source organism: Euthynnus affinis (assembly GCA_029490765.1). Classification (NCBI taxonomy): domain Eukaryota; kingdom Metazoa; phylum Chordata; class Actinopteri; order Scombriformes; family Scombridae; genus Euthynnus; species Euthynnus affinis. Next base: position 9,396,858 of record CM055852.1, on the reverse strand, counting down.
ACCCAAAACAACCAGAGACAACTTCAATAAAAACTCCTGTGGAGCATAAAGTCAGACATCTCTGGTTAAGATCTAACCAGACACCCTGCAGCAGGCCAGTTCCTAGTTCACCAGTTTACGTTGTTTTTACACCATACAGTCAATATCTAAAATACAATAAACATTTTATTCGTTTATATTTACTAAAAATTCCAGCATACAGATGTTTCTCTATTTTACACAGTCCATATATGAGTGCAGGTGGTGAGGTGACTGGAGAAGGCAGAGTGTGTGTGTGTGTGGCAGCCACCGCGGTGTCTCCAGTGTGCCTGACAGCACTGTCATGTTCACTGCAGTGATTTTACAAACAAAAACTACTTGAAAAACTAATTAACATCATACTTGGTGATATATGAACAGTATTTGAAGATATCATTAAAAATCAATTAGCGCTCTGTTCTGCAATCCTTTAAAATTTTTTGATGTCATGTTGGATTTCTGCAACTGATGATGATAA